>SPJY01033452.1:8402-167930 GCA_005191435.1 Raddia distichophylla | reverse complement strand
GAGATGATTTTTGGTGGAGTGCTTCACGACACCTTGTCACATAGGGAGAAAAATTCCCATGATTTTTAGAGCACCATAAAGTTACCAACCTCCTGCTCCATTAGAGGACAAGTTCTGAAAGAATCTGCATTTGCTTTTCTGAAAGCCACTTTGGTCATTTGGCTTGATCTCTTTTCCTAAAGCAAGATTTGAATTGGTTCCTCTTTTTTTTGAACACTTGACAACCAGGATTGTGTTTTCAAAATCCCAAATATTTCATGGCTCTAATTCACCCAAGTGAAGGGTACACATAGTTGTCAAGTTGTTCGGGTTTTTGGTGGAAACGTCGAAAAAATGTTGTGGCGTCTATTCACCCCCCCTCTAGCCGCCTAACTTGGGTTTTCAACTTGTATCAGAGCATTTGGTTTGATGCTTCTTTGCAAATCTTGACCGATTTTTGAAGCCGATCCATATTGCTATTTGAGCTATGGCGGACAAGTATTCCACCAAACCCCCCGTGTTCTCCGGAGCCGATTTTTCCTATTGGAAGGCTAGGATGGAGACATATGTGATGGCTCAGGGCTACAATGTTTGGCTTAAGATCAAGGACCCATATGAGTTTCCCAAGGAGGTGACGGCCGAGAATCAAGCCGATGTGGAGCTTAATGCAAAAGCTCGAAATTTTCTGATTCAAGGCCTTAGCCGAGGGGAGTACGAGCGGGTGTCGGACATCACCACAGCCCACAAAATCTGGACGACCCTCCAAGCTTACCATGAGGGGACGGCTCAGGTTAAGGTGGTGAGACAAGACCAACACAAAAGAGAGTACAATCGATTTACTCAGAAGCCGGGTGAAACGCTTGACTCATGTTTCTCCCGCTTCACCAAGATTCTTGCTGATCTCCGTTCGGTTGAAGTCAAATATACCGATTCGGAGATTGCTAGGCATTTTCTCTCTGCTTTGGATCTTAAGGTTTGGGATGTGAAGGTGACTGCAATCCGACAGGCAGCCGATCTCTCGACGCTGACCTTGGAAGCGCTCTATGCTAGTCTCAAGACGCACGAACTTGAGCATCTCCCGAAAGAGCCCAGTTCCTCATCCACTGCCTTGATAGCTGACCCCTCTGGTCGTGGTTTTTCTGATGTTGCCGGTTTCTCCTTCTCTGCCCTCTGTGAGCTGTCCAATGATCAGATGGACAAGATTCCTGAGGAGCAGCTTGCCTTGTTGGCCAGAAAGTTCTCATTTGCTTACAGGCGAGTGGCCGATCGGAGGAGAGGCATCATGAGGTGCTTCGGTTGTGGTGGTCTCAACCACATGAAGCGTGATTGTCCAAAGTCTGGAGGAGAGGAGCGGAACGACTACGTCGCGCCGGCACGGAACGCCTACATCAACAAGAACCGCAACATCAAGGCCGGCGGTGGAGGAGACAAGAAGAAGGCCGCCAAGCCGATGTTCAAGAATCGCCGTGCGATCGAGAAGGTGCTGGCCGCTCTGGAAGGAGTCACCTTCTCCGACAAGGAGGACGAGCGCTCGGATGATGGCGAGGACGATCCGCCAGAGAACGACGACGTCGACTACACCGGCATGTGCTTCATGGCACACGGTGATAGCGGCAGCAGCGACTCGGACCTCTACCACACCGACGACGATGAGGTAACTGAAGAAGGTCCCTCCTACTCTGTTCTTGAGGATGCTTTGCTTAAACTCCATGACAAGTACACTAGGGTTGTGGCCAAGAACAAGTCCCTAGATGATCAACTAAAAATTGCAAAGTCTGCTGCTTGCTCCAAATGTGAAAAACTCACTCTTGAATTGGATGAATTAAAAGTTCACCTTGAGAATGTTGCCATCCAACTAGAGAAGGAAAAATCTAGGCCCATTCCTCAGCCTGTTGATTCTGATGAGTTACTTGATTGTGACAAGCTCATGGAAGATTTGACTGAATTAAGGACATATCATGCTAGTGTGCTTGATTTGAATGAACAACTTACGAAAGTAAATGTTAAGCTTGTAGCAGAACTAGATGATACTAGGAAGAATTTGTTCCTTGTCACTTCTGATCTAGAGTCTATCTGCTTAATGAACCCTAGCATGCTTTGTCCTGATCCCTCTGCACACTCATCTAAGGACCCAGTCAGTCCAGTTGCGGGCTGTAGCAATCATGCTCCACCTAAGGACCCAGTCAGCTCAGATGAGAGTTGTAGCTTCCACTCACTTGATTCTACTTGTCGTGATTGCACACTGTTGAAGCTTGAGAATTTGAACTTGCAAGCTAAAATTTCTGAGCTTAATGAAACTGTTCTTAATGCCTCTGTGTGTGATCGATGTCTTGAGCTTGATGGGGAGGTGGATAGGGTCTACCAGGATTTGAGTGATATATTTGAGGGTAGGTTGACCCAAGCCCAAAATGCTGAGTGTCTTTCCTGTCAGGCTCTCAAGAGGGAAGTTACGATCCTAGGTGAGAAGTGCCGCAAAGCCTTAGGAAAGGGTACAACTGATAGCCAGGACTCTTCGGACTCTTCCTCTTCTTGCGGGTTTTGTCCCCAACTCCAT
Source organism: Raddia distichophylla (assembly GCA_005191435.1). Taxonomy (NCBI): domain Eukaryota; kingdom Viridiplantae; phylum Streptophyta; class Magnoliopsida; order Poales; family Poaceae; genus Raddia; species Raddia distichophylla. The sequence goes on along the minus strand of SPJY01033452.1, from coordinate 165,397 downwards.
CAGGAGTGCGAGTACCTCATGAGCACTCTTGAGAAGTTTGTTGGGGGCAAACGGAAGCTGAACTTGATACTTGACAAAAGCAAGATATCAATGGGTAGAGGTCTAGGTTACAACTGGCTAGAGCACATCAAGAGACACCCACCTAGAGTGCTTGGAAGGGATGAGAACGGGCAGACAGTTGTTCTTAGGGACAGGGTTCCTGAGACTACTGTTTTTAGGTCCGCAGGGATCGTTAGGGAAAGTCCTACCACACAGTCTGTTCAGTCTCAGAACAAAGCTCCACAGAATCCACCTACGAAGAGCGTTCCTCTTACCACTCCTGCCCCTGGAAATGGCAGAGAAGTAGTTTGCACCTTCTGCGATAGGATGGGACACACTGAGCAGAACTGCTTTCGTCGTGCTAAGGAAGCACGTGAGGAGCGTAGAAAACAGGCTAGAATTCAAGGACCTTCTAAGAAACCTGCACCTAGGTTCGTTCCCCCTCAGGGTAGACCAGTGGTTAGACGGCCAGGACTTGGAGCACAGCCTTCTGTTGTTCATCCTGTTGTCGGTCTGGGGCGTGAGCAGCGTCGTCCTCAGGACGTACCTCCTGTGGGTTACAGAGGTGAGCGTCCGCAACGTGAGGTGCCACCTCCATGGTGGAGGAATGGCAAGAAGGGTAGGAAGCGCGGACAGGATGCACCCGCCTCAGCTCAACGGCAGGTTGCTCCTAATCCAGCGCCAAGACGTTTCCCTAGTAGAAGGGATGGCCTAGTCCGAGTAGAGTTTGTTCGGTACGGTTGTGTGACTCAGTTTTGGGTGCCAAAAGATGCACTGGTATTTCCCAATGCTGAGCCACGTTTCTTCACTCGTTGACTCAGGCGCGTCGGACTGGGAAGGGGGACATGTGGATCATCGATTCCGGGTGTTGTCGCCACATGACCGGAAACTCTCAGTGGTTCTCCTCCTTAGTCCGTGAGCCCCAGGGTGAGAAAATCACCTTTGGGGATGCTTCGTCAGGTCGTGTGCTCGCTCGAGGCTCGATTCAGGTTAGTGACCAGGTTGTACTTAAGGATGTGGCCCTTGTCAGCAAGCTTCGCTATAATTTGCTTTCGGTTTCTCAGCTGACTGATGAGGGTTTTGAGGTTCGTTTTAAGCAGAATGAAAGTTGCATTCTTGATTCTTCTGGGAGTTTTGTTTGCGGGATTCACAGATTTGGGAGAGTTTTTCGTGTTGATTTTCGATCTACAGTTGGCTCTTCTCATTGCTTGATTGCTTCAGAGTCCCGTGACACCTCCTTCTGGCATAGGAGACTGGGTCACATTGGTTTTGATCACTTGACCAGAGTTAGCAGCCAGGATCTGATTCGTGGTTTGCCCAAACTCAAAATGGTTAATGACATTGTTTGTTCTCCTTGCCGGCATGGGAAGATGGTTGCCGCTGCTCACCCACCAGTCACCCTAGTGATGACTGATGCACCTGCACAATTGCTTCACATGGACACTGTTGGTCCCTCCCGTGTGCAGTCTGTGGGTGGCAAGTGGTATGTGCTCGTTGTTGTTGATGACTATTCTCGATACTCTTGGGTCTATTTCATGGTGAACAAGGACGAAACATTTGGCCATTTTCGTTCCTTGATTCGTAAGCTTTCTGTTGAGTTCCCAGGAGCGCTTCGCGCAATCCGTTCAGATAATGGCACTGAGTTCAAGAATGCACAATTTGAAAGTTTCTGTTCTGATTCTGGTGTTGAGCATCAATTTTCTTCTCCGCACGTCGCACAACAAAATGGCGTTGTGGAGAGAAAGAATCGCACTTTGGTAGAGATGGCTAGGACTATGCTCGATGAATATTCTACTCCTAGGTATTTCTGGGCTGAGGCTATTTCTACAGCTTGCTATGTTTCAAACAGGGTGTTTCTGAGATCCAAGTTGCATCGCACATCCTATGAACTTCGATATGGGCGTAAGCCAAGTGTTTCACATTTCAGGGTGTTTGGATGCAAGTGCTTTATTCTGAAGTCTGGAAATTTGGACAAATTTGAATCTCGATCTTCAGATGGCATTTTCCTTGGATATACAGCTTCTGCGGTTAATTACCGCGTTTGGGATAGTGCGAGGCGTAGGGTAGTAGAGACTTGTGAGGTTACCTTTGATGAGGCTATGCCTGGGGCAAGGCCAGATATCTCAGGATCCGATTTGTCCTTTGAGCCTATCTTTGTTGAGGAGGGAGTTGTTGGAGATGACGGTTCCACGGAACCTGACCTCGACTTGACTCCACCGGTGGCGCCTCCAGTTTCAAGTGCTGTTCCTCAGTCTCACCCCTTACCTTCAGCTTCTACTCAGCTCTCACCTTGTGCTTCTAGGTTCTCACCTATAGAATCTGATTCGCCCGGTGGCTCTGATCCTACCTCTCCTGCTCCCGAGGTAGAGGCCATTTCTAGGGCTCCTCGTCACATCCAGAAAGACCATCCCCCTGCACAGATGATCGGTGGTTTGAGCGAGAGGATGCTAACCCGATCGAAGTCTGGGCTTTCTCACCTTTGCTTATCTGCTGCTTTCGTTGCTTCCTTTGAACCGAAGGACGTCACCCATGCACTTTCTAATCCTGATTGGGTGAATGCGATGCACGAAGAGTTAGAGAACTTTGAGAGGAACAAAGTGTGGCAGCTTGTTGAACGCCCTAAAGGACATAATGTAATAGGTACTAAATGGGTGTTCAAGAACAAGCAAAGTGAGGATGGGGTAGTGGTTAGAAACAAGGCTAGATTGGTTGCTCAAGGTTACACTCAGATCGATGGGATAGACTTTGATGAGACATACGCTCCTGTGGCTAGACATGATTCCATCAGGATCTTAGCGGCATTTATGGCATCCAATGGGTTCAAGCTGTATCAAATGGATGTCCGTAGTGCTTTCCTGAATGGCTATATTAAGGAGGAAGTGTATGTGAAGCAACCTCCTGGGTTTGAGAATTCAAGATATCCTAATCATGTATATAAGCTTGATAAGGCTCTATATGGGTTAAAGCAAGCATCCAGGGCATGGTATGAGAGGCTTAAGACTTACCTGGTGAGAAATAGGTTTCTAATGGGTAAGGTAGACCAGACCTTGTTTACCCGTAGGGTTGGCTCTGATTTCCTTCTGGTGCAAGTGTATGTCGATGACATCATCTTTGATGGTTCCTCCTCTGCTCTTGTTTCTGAGTTCTCAGAGGTGATGAGCTCGGAATTTGAGATGAGCATGATGGGGGAGCTCAACTTCTTTCTCGGCTTTCAGTTCAAGCAAATATCAGATGGGACCTTCCTTCACCAGAGCAAGTACACAAAAGACCTGTTGAATCGGTTTGCCATGTCTGATAGCAAGCTGGTCTCTACTTCGATGGCAACCACTGTTGCCTTAGGACCCGATGAGAATGGTGAGCCAGTCGACCAGAAGGAGTATCGTAGCATGATAGGCTCCCTGCTTTATCTCACCTCCTCCAGGCCGGACATACAGTTCGCTGTGTGTCTTTGTGCCCACTTTCAGGCCTCACCTAGAGTGTATCACCTTCAGGCGGTGAAGCGGATCTTTCGCTATCTCCGAGCGACTGCAGACTTCGGTCTCTGGTTCTCTACTGCCTCTTGTCTATCTCTCAGAGCCTTCTCAGATGCAGACTTTGCTGGCTGTAGGATAGATAGAAAGAGCACTTCTGCCACCTGCCAATTTCTTGGTACTTCTCTTGTCTCTTGGTCTTCTAGGAAGCAGTCGAGTGTTGCGCAGTCCACTGCTGAGGCGGAGTACGTTGCCGCTGCTGCATGTTGCAGTCAAGTTGTTTTGCTCTGCTCTACCTTGAAGGACTTTGGGTTAGTTCAAGCAAGTGTGCCACTTCTCTGTGACAACACCTCTGCCATCAACATTGCCGAAAACCCAATGCAGCATTCTAGGACAAAGCACATTGATCTGGGATATCACTTTCTTAGAGACCATGTGGAGAAGGGTGATATAGTCTTGCAGTTCGTTGAGACCGACCGTCAGTTGGCTGATATCTTCACCAAGCCACTAGACAAAGCTAGGATTGAGGCTCTCAGGGGAGAGCTCGGGGTTGTGAGCTTGGCTAGCTTATAGTCAGGGGGAGCTAGGGCTACTTGCATTATATGTAATATATTCTTTTCGCTTTCTCTGCATTGCATTTGGGTTGCATTTGGTCTTGGATATATTGTGTAGGCTGTCAGCACACTTCACTTAGACTTCTGGCGTGCTGTGGCACGGACCTCTCATCTTGTGCTTAGGTTGCTATCATGCGTAACAGGCTTCCTTCTCTCCTCTGGCTAGTTTGATCCCACATAGTCTTATAGGTCTCTGGGTAGACAGGGTCTGTGTCGTATCTCTAGTAACCGAGGTGTAGAGTTGTCTTTCCTTGTAAGTCGCAGGCGGCAGATGAGAGCGAGTCTGAGCTTGAGTGATTTCTGTTCTTTCCTAATTATTTGTGTTTTGCTCAGTTGCAATTCCTTGGTTTTCCGGCTCCTTATTCATTGTTACTGTTTTAATGCATATTCTTTTGGGAAGAAACTGTTGACTCACTTGTTGAGGGGGAGATTTCGGAAAACTTTGCATTAGCATATAGTCTTCTTTTTGATTTAGGAGCTTTGCATATTATGCTTTTGAATTTAGGCTTTGCAAGATGTCGAGACTATTCACATTTCAGCTTATGCAACCTCGTTCAATTGGTGTCTAGTCGAAAAATGACATTGCTTTTGGTTTTCCAAAAACTTTGATGTGGCATGAGATTTTCACTTTCTGGATATTGTTGCTTGATGAGGCGTTTGCAGTCTTCTTTCAGTCATACTTGCAACTTGGTGAAATCTTTTGTTGGCCAAATCTTGCTCCTGTAAGTTGAAAAGCCAAAAATTTGCAATTTCATGTTTTGGAGAGTTTTCACCGGTTATTCTTTACGAGATGGCTTGCCATTGCACACAAGAGGCATGAACTTGGAAGGGAATCAGATAGCCAAGACGTGTGATTCCTTCAGTGTGATGCTGGGCACCGTCAGTCATTTGTACGGCTAGAGGCTCTCCCGCCTAAATTCAATAAAAAACAAAAAATTAAAATGCTAGTTAGTTGAGTGGTCGATTTAAAGCTACATGGATTTCAAAAGGTTTCATATGGTGTTCTATTGAAGCCATCTTTATGCCTTGTCATGCCGCGATATTTGATTGTGATTTTCTAACCCACATCTTTCAATACGAAAAATCGATTTACTAGCATCTCTTGAACTTGTGAGCACCTAACTAAAATTGCATTGCTCCGAACATCTTTGCCATGTGCTTCACGTTCAAATGGATAATTTTCAAACCTCCCTAAGACTTGCATTTGCATTTGCATCATGCCTTATGCTTGTTCCCTCAAATTTCTTGATGTCTATATTGCAAAAGGGGGAGAATTGAAAAAGACATCAACATTCATTTCTTGAAAAAAAGGGATAATTTCTTGGGAAGTTTTGATGTGGATAACATAGACCCCAGGTATCCACACGGCGGGTCTAAAAGACCACCCGACAGGGGATGGACCAAGTCGGGTGGATAAGGACGGGTACCGCTCGCACTCTAGAAGACTTGCTCGGCAAGAAAAAGACATGAAGATAGAAGCCTATCCCTGATTAATAGGGAAGGTATACTTGTAATCCAAGATAACTATGTATCTAACTAGAGATAGGAATCCTACCTCGTAACCGACTAGGACTCTTCCTTGTAACCCCACCCCTCCACTATATAAAGGGGGTAGGGGGCCATAGATCAGGACAGATCTGGAAAGTTACACATCTACAGTTTGATCATCTCCCAGGTTGATCATCATCTTATACACATATACCCCATATAATCCCAGAGCACAGGACGTAGGGTATTACCTCCTCCGTTGAGGGGCTGAACCTGTATAAATCCTTGTCTTGTGCTACCATCGAGTTTAGATCTTGCGCGCATCGCCCCATATATAATCATTGTCGGCAGTGACCCCCCAGTTGGTCACCAGTCGACAGTTGGCGTGCCAGGTAGGGGCAGCGTCAAGATCATCTTCATCAAGCTCGATGGCATCAACCAACGGTGTCGCCGTCGTTTCTCGCCCCTGGAGCCGACTGCGTTATCAACGGCTTTGGCGAACGGCACTTCCCTGATTTGGATCAGATCCAATCTGGGGAGAACTACAACAACGCCTCCCACTCGGGTTGGGGATCGCCACGGCCATTTACTCATGAGTAGTAAGCCAACGGCTCAATTCACGACTCGGATACGGCGACGGCTCGAAGACAGATTCTGGACGTGATCTTGTTTCATCAATTCCCGTTGATCTAGAAGGAATTTCGGGATGAGACTTGATGCGTTAGAAAGATAATTTCGTCATCTTTCCGTGAAGCCCAAGAACATCAAAAACGGAGTTCGGATGCGTCCGGGACAACCGTTTGAAGGCAGGCTGCGCGGGAAGGTCGCGAATCTCGGCAAGCTCTCTGCTTCGGGAGCCGACTGCGTCATCAACGACTTCGGCGAACTCCACTTCCTTGATTTGGATCAGATCCGATATGAGGAGAAATACAACAACGCCTCCCGCTCGGGTTGGGGATCGCCACGGCCATCTACTCATGAGTAGTACGCCAACGGCTCAATTCCCGACTCGGATACGGCGACGGCTCGAAGACAGATTCTGTGAGCATCAATTTTCTTCTCCGCACGTCGCACAACAAAATGGCGTTGTGGAGAGAAAGAATCGCACTTTGGTAGAGATGGCTAGGACTATGCTCGATGAATATTCTACTCCTAGGTATTTCTGGGCTGAGGCTATTTCTACAGCTTGCTATGTTTCAAACAGGGTGTTTCTGAGATCCAAGTTGCATCGCACATCCTATGAACTTCGATATGGGCGTAAGCCAAGTGTTTCACATTTCAGGGTGTTTGGATGCAAGTGCTTTATTCTGAAGTCTGGAAATTTGGACAAATTTGAATCTCGATCTTCAGATGGCATTTTCCTTGGATATACAGCTTCTGCGGTTAATTACCGCGTTTGGGATAGTGCGAGGCGTAGGGTAGTAGAGACTTGTGAGGTTACCTTTGATGAGGCTATGCCTGGGGCAAGGCCAGATATCTCAGGATCCGATTTGTCCTTTGAGCCTATCTTTGTTGAGGAGGGAGTTGTTGGAGATGACGGTTCCACGGAACCTGACCTCGACTTGACTCCACCGGTGGCGCCTCCAGTTTCAAGTGCTGTTCCTCAGTCTCACCCCTTACCTTCAGCTTCTACTCAGCTCTCACCTTGTGCTTCTAGGTTCTCACCTATAGAATCTGATTCGCCCGGTGGCTCTGATCCTACCTCTCCTGCTCCCGAGGTAGAGGCCATTTCTAGGGCTCCTCGTCACATCCAGAAAGACCATCCCCCTGCACAGATGATCGGTGGTTTGAGCGAGAGGATGCTAACCCGATCGAAGTCTGGGCTTTCTCACCTTTGCTTATCTGCTGCTTTCGTTGCTTCCTTTGAACCGAAGGACGTCACCCATGCACTTTCTAATCCTGATTGGGTGAATGCGATGCACGAAGAGTTAGAGAACTTTGAGAGGAACAAAGTGTGGCAGCTTGTTGAACGCCCTAAAGGACATAATGTAATAGGTACTAAATGGGTGTTCAAGAACAAGCAAAGTGAGGATGGGGTAGTGGTTAGAAACAAGGCTAGATTGGTTGCTCAAGGTTACACTCAGATCGATGGGATAGACTTTGATGAGACATACGCTCCTGTGGCTAGACATGATTCCATCAGGATCTTAGCAATATTTATGGCATCCAATGGGTTCAAGCTGTATCAAATGGATGTCTGTAGTGCTATCCTGAATGGCTATATTAAGGAGGAAGTGTATGTGAAGCAACCTCTTGGGTTTGAGAATTCAAGATATGCTAATCATGTATATAAGCTTGATAAGGCTCTATATGGGCTAAAACAAGCACCCAGGGCCTGGTATGAGAGGCTTAAGACCTACCTGGTAAGCAATGGGTTCCTAATGGGTAAGGTAGACCAGACCTTGTTTACCCGTAGGGTTGGCTCTGATTTCCTTCTAGTGCAAGTGTATGTCGATGACAATCATCTTTGGTGGTTCCTCCTTTGCTCTTGTTTCTGAGTTCTCAGAGGTGATGAGCTCGGAATTTGAGATGAGCATGATTGGGGAGCTCAACTTCTTTCTCGGCTTTCAGTTCAAGCAAATACCAGAGGGACCTTCCTTCACCAGAGCAAGTACACAAATGACCTGATGAGTCGGTTTGCCATGTCTGATAGCAAGCCGGTCTCTACTCCGATGGCAACCACTGTTGTCTTAGGACCTGATGAGAATGGTGAACCAGTCGACCAGAAGGAGTATCGTAGCATGATATGCTCCCTGCTTTATCTCACCTCTTCTTGGCCGGACATCCAGTTTGTTGTATGTCTTTGTGCCCATTTTCAGGCCTCACCTAGAGTGACTCACCTTCAGGTGGTGAAGCGGATCTTCCGCTATCTCCGAGCGACTGCAGACTTTGGCCTCTGGTTCTCTACTGCCTCTTATCTATCTCTCAGAGCCTTTTCAGATGCTGACTTTGCTGGCTGTAGGACAGATAGGAAGAGCACTTCTGGCACCTGCCAATTTCTTGGCACTTCACTTGTCTCTTGGTCCTCTAGGAAGCAGTCGAGTGTTGCGCAGTCCACTGCTGAGGCTGAGTATGTTGCCGCTGCTGCATGTTGCAGTCAGGTTGTTTGGCTCTGCTCTACCTTGAAGGACTTTGGGTTAGTTCAAGCAAGTGTGCCACTTCTCTGTGACAACACATCTGCCATCAACATTGCCAAAAACCCAGTGCAGCACTCTAGGACAAAGCACATTGACCTGAGATATCACTTTCTTAGAGACCATGTGGAGAAGGGTGATATAGTCTTGCAGTTCGTTGAGACCGACCGTCAGTTGGCTGATATCTTCACCAAGCCACTGGACAAGGCTAGGTTTGAAGCTCTCAGGGGAGAGCTCGGGGTTGTGAGCTTGGCTAGCTTATAGTCAGGGGGAGCTTGGGCTACTTGTATTATATGTAATATATTCTTTTCGCTTTCCCTGCATTGCATTTGGGCTGCATTCGGGCTTGGTTATATTGTGTAGGCTGTCAGCACTCTTCACTTAGACTTCAGGCGTGCAGTGGCACGGACCTCTCATCTTGTTCTTAGGTTGCTATTATGCGTAATAGGCTTCCTTCTCTCCTTTGGCTAGATTGATCCCACACAGTCTTATAGGTCTCTGGGTAGACAGGGTCTGTGTCGTATCTCTAGTAACCGAGCTGTAGAGTCGTCTTTCCTTATAAGTCGCAGGAGGCAGATGAGAACGAGTCTGAACTTGAGTGGTTTTTGTTCTTGCCTAATTCTTTATGTTTTGCCCAAGTGCATTTCCTTGGTTTTTCGGCTCCTTATTCATTGTTGTTGTTTTTATTGCACATTACTTTGGGATGAAACTGTTGACTCACTTGTTGAGGGGGAGTTTTCGAAAAACTTTGCATTAGCATATAGACTTCTTTTGCTTTTTGAAGCTTTGTCTATTATGCTTTTGAATTTAGGCTTTGCAAGATGCCGAGACTATTCACATTTTAGCTTCTGCTTGCTCGTTCAATTAGTGTCTAGTCCAAAAAAATTGGCATTGTTTTTTATTTTCCAAAACTTCGATGTGGCATAAGATTTTCACTTTCTGAATGTTGTTGCTTGATGAGGCTCTTGCAGTCTTTGTTCAGTCATCTTTGCAACTTGGTGAAATCTTTGTTGGCCAAATCTTGCTCTTGTAAATTGAAAAACCAAAAATATGCAATTTCAAGTTTTGGAGAGCTCTCACTGGTCATCCTTCACGAGATATCTTGCCATTACACAAAAGAGGCATGAACTTGGAAGGACATCGGATAGCCAATATGTGTGAATCCTTCAGTGTAATGCTGGGCACCGTCGGCCATTGGTATGAGGCTAGAGACTCTCCCGCCTAAATTAAACAAAATGTTTTCAAGAAAAACAAAAAAAAAATTGAAAAATGCTAGTTAGTTGAGCTGTCGATTTCCAACTAATTTGTTTTCAACTGGTTGCATGTAGTGTTCTGTCGAAGCCGTCTTGATGTCTTGCCAGGCCACAGCATTTGATCGTGATTTTCTAAGCCACGTCTTCCAATATAAAAAATCGATTTACTAGCATCTCTTGAACTTGTTAGCACCGAACTAAAAATTGCATTGCTTCGAACATCTTTGCCCTATGCTTCACATTCAATTGGATAATTTTCAAAGCTCCCTAGGACTTGCATTTGCATTTGCATCATGCTTTGTGCTTGTTCCCTCAAATTTCTTGATGTCTATATTGCCAAAAGGGGAAGAATTGAAAAAGACATCAACATTCATTTCTTGAAAAAGGGGGATAATTTCTTGGGAGGTTTTGACTCACACGACTTGGACATTTTGAACACATGTGTTCCTATCTTTTGCTCCAAGCGTGATTTGGCATTTCCAACATGCCTTGTTCGACAAATCCAAAAACTACAAAATATTTTTTCGAGGGTTTGTCAAATATATTCATCAAGGGGGAGTGTTGAGACCCGTGCGGAGGGTACCCCGGTTTGATGATGAATATATGTGACAAGATGGAATTTGAAGTGTTTTGAAGAATGTTAAATGGTGCATTTGTGGAATTTGTCGTAGAATTGAAACCGGACCATTGTGTTGAGCTTGGGCTAGGTAATAGTTTTGATCAGATGTGGTCCGGTGGAATTTAAGTTGACACGTGGTGTGTTTGGTGCGTCCGAAGGCATGCAAGCGACCGGGTTCGATGACCTGGCAGTCACATGAGGTGGTGACTCGAGAAGCTTAGCCATGACAAGGAATCCGAGGCAGCTGGAGGCGGCGCCGTCGGTAACCTGGTCGCAAAGCTGGTTCTAACCGGTAGGCCCAGGCGTGGGCTGGCGACCGAAGATGCTGCAAAGATATTTCCCGGCGGAATATGTGAAGAATATTCTCTCGCGGGAATGTGTTGTGTAGTGTGTGTGTTGTACACCACTCATCCTCAAATGAAGGGTGGAGATGGGCTCTAGGTGTTAGGGCATCTCACCCATGGGCTATAAATAGAGGTGGAGGGGAGCACCTACTCCTCATTCCCTTAGAGCTGAAATTTCAGAAATATAGAGGGTGAGTTGGGTGTGTAAGGGTGGGACATAGAGTGCTTGTGACCACATGGAGTGTGGTTTGGAATTCCCCAACTCCTATGCAATGAAATCTCTCATTTTCATGATCATCTTGTGTTGATTTGCTTCAAGTTGTTCTTTCTTTTGTTTGCCCTTTTTGGAGTTCTTATTTGGAGATGAGTCTTGGTGATTTCTTGGTGGTTCTTGATGGTCTATGAAGTCTTGAGGTTGCTAATATGACCTGCCACACTCTTTGCAACCATATGAGATGCAAGAGATCAAGTTCTTGACTTGTTGCAAATCTGTCCAGAGATTTTCATCCGCGCAGCAGCCAGTAAAATATTTTTAGAAAAATCTGCTTTTGCTTTCCAAAAAGCAGTTTGTGTTGTTTGAATTTTCATATTTTTTCTGTAAGGAGTTCTAAGGAGATTTTTGGTGGAGTGCTTCATGAAACATTTACACATAGGGAGAAAAATTCCCATGATTTTTAGAGCACCAGAAAGCCACCAACCTCCTGCTCCATTAGAGGACAAGTTCTGAGAATTTGCTTTGGCTTTTCTGAAAGCCACTTTGGTCATTTGGCTTGATCTCCTTTCCTAAAGCAAGATTTGAATTGATTCCTCTCTTTTGAACACATGACAACCAGGATTGTGTTTTCAAAATCCCAAATATTTCATGGCTCTGAAGCACCCAAGTAAGGGTACACATAGTTGTCAAGTTGTTCGGGTTTTTGGTGGAAACGTCAAAAAATGTTGTGGCGTCTATTCAGCCCCCTCTAGCCGCCTAGCTCGGGTCTTCAGTTTTTTTCCAATTGGGGACATACTCCACAATCGAGAAGCCACCGGGAGAAAAGCGAAGTGGGCCATTGAGCTTGGAGCCTTTGAGATAAAGTTCAAGCCTTGGTTAGCCATCAAATCTCGATCACTTGCCGATTTCGTCGTTAAGTAGACGGAGTCTCAAATACCAGCAGCCATTGAGAATCTTGAGTACTGGACGATTTACTTTGATGGTTCACTTATACTCAGCGGCGCGGGGCTGGGATTCTGATCATATATCCAACAGGCAAGAAGCTAAGATACATTCTTCAAATCTTGTTTCCTGTCAGCAACAACGCCACCGAGTACGAGGCACTCATCCATGGGCTCTGCATCGCCATATTGCTAGGGATCCGACAGTTAATGGCCCGTGGGGACATTCAGCTCATGGTTAATCAAGTACAAAAACAGTGGTCTTGTATTGGCAACAGCATGGCAGCGTATTGCTTGGAGGTCAAGAAGTTGGAAGATAAGTTTGACGGCTTGAATGTAACACATGTGCTCCGCCGCAGCAATGAATGTGGATAACACAGACCCTGGGTACCCACACGGCGGGCCTAAGAGACCACCCGGCAGGAAATCGACCAAGTCGGGTAGATAAGGACGTGTACCACTCGGACTCTAGAAGGCTTTCCCGGCAAGGAAAGACATAGATATAGAGCACTATCCCTAGTTAATAGGAAAGATATACTTGTAATCCCGGATAACTACGTACCTGGTTTGAGGATAGAGATAGGAATCCTACCTCGTAACCGACCAGGACTCTACCTTATAACCCTGCCCCCCACTATATAAGACGGGCAGGGAGCTCCCTGGTTCGGCATGATCCCACATCTTCATTATCATCTACATCTTCATCTCCACACCCATCCATGGAGAGACATCTCCCTCCACATTGATCATCAGATCAACATTACCTCCACAAGAGGGCCTGAACCTGTATAAGAAAGACCCCCCTGTCTTGTGCTACCATCGAGTTTGGATCTTGTGCATTGCCCCATATATAATCATTGTCGATGATAACCCCCGGTTAAGCATCCGTCGACAATGAAGTAATAGAAGAGCTCGCGTGGATGGGATTCAGTCGGGCGCAAGTATCGGCTGTTGTTTTTGTTGAAGAGCTGCATAAGCCCTCAATCAAATAGTCAGCCCTACAGGATGAACAGGAAGATCAAGTAGAAGCGGAAGTCTTGTCCATCAATCCTGGATGGACTCAACCATACTTGCATTAAATCTTCAAGATGAGCTGCCAGAAGATCAAAGCCTAGCCGAGTGCATAACATGTCGGAGCAAAAACTGTAAGGTAGTCGGGGTGGAGCTTTTTTGCAAAAGCAGTTCCGGAGTACTAAGATGGTGCATATCAGAGCAAGAAGGTAAAAGTCTACTCAACGACATCCATTCGGGAGATTTTGGACATCACGTGGAGGCAAGTTCCTTTGTTGGTAGAGCCTATCGCCAAGGATTCTTTTGGCCGATTGCCATAACCGACGCATAGGAAATAGTGCGAAGTGTGAAGGTTGCCAAATCTTCGCAAGGCAGATACACATGCCGGCTCAGGATCTGCAAACCATACCAATCACCTAGCCCTTTGCAGTCTGGAGCCTTGACATGGTGGGTCCCCTCAAGCGGGCGAATGGTGGTTTTACTCATCTCTTCATCGCCATCGACAAGTTTACGAAGTGCATCGAAGCCAAGCCAGTCGTCGATATTACGGCAGCCAAGGCATGTGAGTTCTTCCGAGACATTGCTGTTCGCTTTGGTGTGCCTAACCGGATTATCACCGACAATGACGTCTAGTTTAAGAGCTCCAAATTTCAAGATTGGGCTAAAGGCTTGGGCATTAAGATTTGTTATACTTCGGTGGTGTCGCGACCCCGGCTTCACCAGGATCCACTCATGATCGATTGCTAGTCCCAGAGATCAATGCTAGCGACTCGTGAGCGACAATTGTCGAGTATCATAACACAATCACAATTAACTATGAAATTAACATAATAATGCAAAAGCAATTGTAGCACAACCACTTATTACAATAGTTTGAATAAGACCATATAGTATAGTTTAGAGTTGCAGAAATTCAAATAATGTAGCAGAATAAAGGTATGACGATGCTCTCTAATCCAACCCTTGAGCAATAGAGTTCCGGCATTTCAGGGAAAATCAAGGTTTATACTAGTATTTTAATTATTCTAATAAAGTTCCACGGGTTGTGGTAGTATTTTACATGCTGGAACTTACTGAGCGAAAATGGGACCAAGCCGGGCAAAAAAGTGGGTCGGCCGACCCACCCTAGGCCGGCCGACCCAGCTCCTTCACCTAGTCAGGCCAGGATTGCACCGAGACATCCACAGGAGATTCTAGAGTACATCCAAGCCGTTGATTTCAGTCGGTTTCATCCAGAAAGAGGAGTAATCATCAAGTTAAGCATAGGATTCCAAAGGAACCCAATGCTACCGGTCTCCAACTGCCAAACCAACTCTGGGAGAAGATCTACACCATCAATGGAGCATCCCATGCAAAATCCACGGCCGGGAGACAAAGGAGGTGGGTCGGCCGACTAACCTAGGCCGGCCGACCCAGTTTGTGAGCCCCCTCGGTTTCCCCTTCTGAGGATTGCTGGATGACACGTGTCCCTACACATGGAGCATCCCGGTTGGCTGCGCAACACTATAAATAGACCCCCTCTCCTCACTTGTAACAACACCACAACACTTTCACCTCTTCATTCCACTTTGTAGAGTAGCTCTTAGTTAGTAGAAGTTGGGAGTTAGAGTCAAGTCGAGCTACGCTCGAAGTTCCGGAAGAGTCTTCGGGAATTCGGGTAATTGCTCTTGTATCCTTTCCTAATTGTTTCAATTAGTAAGACTACTTCGTTCATTGCTATAGTGTTGAGCTTTATTTGAGCTGAGTATATCTTCATAAATGAGTTGTGCGGATTCGCTTTACCGGTAGCTTATACTCATCTGGAATCAGTTTAGCTTCTCACTCATATACTGTTAGAGCCAGGAATTGAACCTAGATCAACTTCTTTTAGTGCTGAGGAAGATTGATTAGGAATAGTCGCAGACGTGGTGTCTGAGGCTAGGACTAACACGGTTTACACCCGGGCCCATGTATATGTGGTAGGTGGTAGGTGGTGACAGCCCTATCCATCCGTAGATACTTAGTATCTCGTGCATAACCCACAGCGTCCGGCTTCGGACCAGTAGAGCCAAATCGGAATGATCATAACCATTCGGGATTCCAATTCAGGATAGCGGGTGGTAGTGAGTACCCGAGCTCCGACGACGAATATCAAGTGGACCAATAGCTGATTATCCTAAGCTCGCTCAATTCAACTGAATCACACTACTTTGTGAACTTAGTAAACTTGTCTCGTTGTCCTCCCAACTGTCTATCTAGCTAGTGTAGTTATCTCTTTGTGTGAATATTTATCGTGTGTGTGTGTCCCGGTCTTTTCATTTATCCTAACCCCCGTTACCTAGACTGGCCGGTATTTTAAATAATTAAGATATAGAGGATTATTTCTATGAAACCCTCGTTCCCTGTGGATTCGATAACTCTAGGAATACGCCTGGTGAAAACTACAAGCGATATCCGTCCGCTTGTGGATTAATTTCTTTGAGCGTAAGAATCGCCAACAACTATCATGTACGACCTTCCTCCCCTCCCATCACACTTTACCCATAAGCCTAGTGATACTTTTGCGTCTTAGCTCTTCCTTTGGAACCCAGACCAAGTAACGATACAAGGCTAGTCATTAGTTCCTTCTATTAACAACAATATCCCATCTAAGGTTTCGAAAACTCAGGTCCCCCTCTTGAGCGGACGAACCACAGCCTGATCTTTTCAAAGTAAAGTGTGTTAACAGTTTTTCCTAACTACTAAGTCAGGACTAGCACATATTGGCCGACATGCTAGAGCTAGCACTTATCATTGCGCTTGTATGGTTTGGCCGGATAAGCACACGTCAAGGGTCCTTAGACCAAGGTGACTACCACCACCACAATCCTCATTTCATAAAACAACCCGACTTGCAACCTTTAGTCAACTCACGCCACGTAGCTTTTAGTTGATTAGATTATTAAAGAAACTCAGCACCTCCAATCATACCAAGTCACAAGATTAATTAAATGAATAACCTAACAACTAATAACCCACGAGCACTAGCATCTATGCACAAGGATAGACTAAGAAAATAACTAAGGCAACAATAAATGACTAAATTCACAGGGTAGATGACTCAGTGTGAATAAATAGGATTCTAACCCTTCCCATCATTTGCAAGTAAGTAAAACAGATAACGGGTGAGTTTTGCATAATAGGAGAGCAATATGCAATATATCTTGCCTTGGTAGTACTCCAGCTCCTGCGAATGTCCTTCAGAAAGCTCCTAGAAAAACACCAAACAACGCAAACACGGACGATCTACACGTAGATGAAAATGCATAAGAATAGAAAAAACATCAACAAAACATATACCTCAATAAAATATATAACATTCTAGGCTATTTATGGGATTTAATGACTCTGTAATCATGTAATTTGGAGTTCGGATGCTCCCTAAACAAATCCTAGAAGTTTGGAGAAAATCAAAAAATACAAAATAGTAAACAGATTTAATCGGCCGAACCGGCGGCGGGCTGCGCAGCGCAGGTGCAACGGCAATAGGTGGCGGGTTTTGATTAGCGGCGCGCCGTGGGACGGACAAGGGCGCAGCACGTGGCACACAGCGGTCGCGCGGGGGCGGGAGCGGTAGTGGAGGAGATGCGTGGCGGCTCGGTACTAGGTGACGGCCTCTGCCAGTCGTTGGGCGATGCATGGCACAAAGCGGGCGCGGGCGCATGCGTGCGCTGCACGGGCCAAAGCAGCAGCAGGCTGGTCCACGTGGCGGTGCGTTACTGGTGGGCGAAAAAAGCGTGGCTGGCGCGGTTGGCGAGGTCGCCGGTGGTGGCGCCCAGTAACTCCGGCGAGCTCTAAAACACGCAAAACTTCACCAAAATCGATGAACCAGGTATCCATATGGACCGCCTCGACGAGCTCTACACAATGGAGGCATCTACACATGGGTTTGGGCAAGGCACAGAGATATCTAAGTCGAAAACTCCTGGAACTAGGGTTCTCGACGGCTAGGGTTTAGATCGTAGGCTTGCACGAGTTGTGGAGTTGCGAGTGGTTTTAGGGTGTATATATACTGTGTTGGTCGACCTAGGTCAGGCCCTTAGTGGGTAGAATTTGAATTGGGCTCAAATTCTAATCCGAGAAAGTTTATGAAGACCCGAGCTAGGTAGTTTGAGGGGGGTGAATAGACACCACAAATTTTCGATGTTACTGTTTTCACCAAAACCCGAACAGCTTGACAATTATGTGTACCCATAGCATGCATGACTAAGAGTCATGGAATATGTGGGAGTTTTTGCATTCACAATCCTAGTTGTCAAGTGTCGAAAAGAGACGAATCAATTCAAAGCTTGCTTTACAAAAGAAGATCAAGCCAAATGATCAAAGTGACTTTTAGAAAAGCAAAAGCAGATTTGTCCTCATTTGGAGGAGGTGGATCGTGGCTTTCTGTTGCTCTACAATTTTTGGGAATTTTCGTCCTTATTCCATAATTAGCCATGAGCAACTCAGCCGAAAATCTCCTCAAAACTCTTTGTAGAACAAATATGAAAATTCAAACAACACAAGCTGTTTTCTGGAAAGCAAAAGCAGATTCTTCAGAGTTTGTTTCTACTTGGAGCAGAATGATGAAGGCTTCTTGTTGCTGCACAAATTGTGGGAATGTTTCTCCCTATGCAACCATGAGACCTGAAGCACTCCACCAAAAATCTCCTCAAGATTCCGTGCACAGAAAATAAGAAAAATCAAACACCACGAGCTGTCAAGAACTTCGAGCAGAAAGTTTGGGGTTCGGTTTTCAGTTCGTAGCTCCCAAACGGAGAAATCAGTGGACTTCAAATTTTTACCACAGATGGGTATATGAGTCACGCATTTTTCCCAACTGTAATCATCTGAAAATGAGTTTTCTAATTTTTTTACAAATCTTTTACGGACTGCTGCGAGGATGAAAGTTTCTGGACAGATTTGGAACAAGTTAAAAAGTTGATCTCTTACCTCTCATATGGTTGCAAACAGTGTGATAAATCATATTAGCAACCTCAAGGCATCATAAACCAGTAAGCAATCACCAAGACTTATCTCCAAATAAGATCTCCAAAAGGGAAAAACAAAAGAAAGAAGAACTTGGATCAAATCAACACAAGATGATCATGAAGACGAGAGATTCATTGCATAGAAGTTGGGAGATTATAATCCACACTCCATGTGGTCACAAGCACTCTAAGTGCCACCCTTACACACCCAACTCACCCTCTCTATTTATGAAATTTTTTGCTCTAAGGGGATGAGGAGGAGGTGCTCCCCTCCCCCTCTATTTATAGCCCAAGACTGAGATGCCCTAAAACCTAGAGCCCATCTCCACCCTTCATTTGAAGATGAGTGGTGTACAACACACACACTACAAGACACATTCGCGCGAGAGAATATTCTTCACATATTCCGCCGGGAAATATCTTTGCAGCATCTTCGGTCGCCAGCACACGCCTGGGTCCACTGGTTAGAACCAGCTTCGCCACCAGGTTACTGACAGCGCAGCCTCCAGCTGCCTCGGATTCCTTGCCATGGCTAAGCTTCTCGAGCACACCACCTTATGTGACCGCCATGTCATCGAATCCGGTCGCCTGCACTCCTCCGGACGCACCATCTTCAGCTGTCCCCTCGAAGCGTCAGCCACGTACCCGCTGATACCTGCATCACTGAGGTGAACATACACGAAACCAACACACCTTACCTCATCTGTAAGGTTAGTCCATCACAAAATTTCCAACATCATAATCCCTTCATGACATCACAATTAGGAAGCCCTAACACACCATGTGTCAGCTTAACAAATTCCATCGGACCACGTCCGATGAAAACTATTACCTAGCCCAATCTCAGCACAATGGTCCGGTTCCAATTCCACGATAATTTCCGCAAATGCACCATTTAGCATTTTTCAAAACACTTCAAATTCCATATTGTCACATATATTCATCATCAAACCAGGGTACTCTCCACATGAGTCTCAACACTCTCCCTTGATGAATATATTGACAAAACCTCGAAAATACTTTGATGTTTTTTGATTTGTCGAATAAGGCATGTTGGAAATGCCGAATCACACTTGGAGCAAAAGGTAGGAACACAAGTGTTTAAAATCTCCAAGTCGTGAAAGTCAAAGCTTCCCAAGAAATTATCCCCCTTTTTTCAAGAAATGAATGTTGATGTCTTTTTCAATTCTCCCCCTTTTGGCAATATAAACATCAAGAAATTTTAGGGAATAAGCATAAAGCATGATGCAAAAGCAAATTCAAGTCCTAGTGAAATTTAAAATTTTTCATTTGAACGTGAAGCATATGACAAAGATGCTCGAAGCAATTTAATTTTAGTTCAGTGCTCACAAGCACAAGAGATGCTAGTAAATCGATTTTTCATATTGGAAGATGTGGTTGAGAAAATCACAATCAAATGTCGTGGCATGACAAGGCATAAGGACGGCTTCAATAGAACACCACATGCAACCTTTTGAAATCCAAATAGCTTAAAATCGACAAATCAACTAACTAGCATTTTAATTTTTTGATTTTTTTAAACACTTTTTGATGCATCCACAGGTTTAAGAGCAATTGCAAGCATGGCACATCCCGAGGATCACTGGAAATGGCCTCCTAGATCACACTCCTCCTGTGTGTTTTGCATTTTTTCATTGAATTTAAGCAGGAGAGCCTCTAGCCGAACAAATGACCGACGGTACCCAGCATTACACTGAAGGAATCACACATCTTGGCTATCCGATTCCCTTCCAAGTTCATGCCTCTTGTGTGCAATGGCAAGCCATCTCGTAAAGGATAACCGGTGAAAGCTCCCCAAAACTTGAAATTGCATATTTTTTGTTTTTCAAGTTACAGGAGCAAGAGTTGACCAACAAAAGATTTCGCCAAGTTGCAAGTATGGCTGAAAGAAGACTGCAAACGCCTCATGTCGGGGATAAAATCATGGCCCATTGCCATGGAAAATCATTAGAAATTAGAATAAGGTATGCAAGGGCATCAATAATTAGAGAAAACTATAAAAAATATTATTATTGCCAAATTTGATTATTAGAGAATTAATTTCCTAAATCTCCACAAATTTTAATAAATCCTTTATTAAGACCAATGAGTGTGGACTTTAGAAAAATGCATTTAAATACCTTATAACTTAGAATTACACTTTGTATTTTGGAGCACATAGAAAAGTCGAACTCCGATAATCCTAACCTCGTATGTATGTTGTATTTCGACGTGCCGTCATCGTATGTCGCTTTAAAACCCTAAACACTCAATTACTGTTACAATCGTAAGAAAGCATATTTTAAGGTATATCTAGGCTATTATGTGATGATATTATTATTATTTAAATAGTACCTTAGGGCATGCATTGCATATCATGCGAAACTTAGCTTTGTTGCCCGATCTTATATAATAGTGTCGAAGGTAAAACCCAGGGCACGTGCATGCATCATGTTTTCTGCTTGCATCAGTAAGTAATTATTGGATTGTACGTGTGCTTAGACGTAGGCGATCCCGAAGGGAGGTTCGGAGACATTGAGGAGGACCTTCCACCCGAGCAAGGCGAGTTAACACTTACTCTTATAGCGTTGACCCTTATTAGGGAAGGATAGCAATTTTCCCTAGTGCGGATTAACATCAATATATTCATTGTCTATTACCCAGTTTTCTCTAAACTATATTGTTTATTATTAAAATGCATGCTTATTGACATGCCTAATTGTTAATCTTGTAATACTTATACATGCCTTCCCTTAAACTGTTTAGCCTTTATGACTGCCTTAATTGTCATAACCCTTGTTAGCCTAAGATTAGGATGGTAACCACTTAAACCATACCTAATGGGTAAAACCTGCTTAGACTTGCTTAGGCTTAAACAAATCTTCTGGCAAATAGCCACGGACCGGTGAACCGATAATTCACCGGTCATTCATTCGTTCATTAAAAATGTTATGATATGAGACAGTTAGGGCTAGTAGATGCATGATGGGCTATGTGTGGTTGTGGGCATTGATATGTGGGGTGTTGGTCCGATTTGATCAGTTGGTCGGGGCAGACTTGATGAGGTAATGTTTGGGACTAAAGAGGTGGAGACTAGATGGTTGGAAGGTTGCCCTAGATGACATCCTGATCGATGATTAAGGCACAGGGTGCCTGGTGTTGGGTTTAGCCAGGGCTTACCCAGGAGGAGTGCGGAAGAACACGCGTAGTGGGGTGATCCCTGCCATCTGGAGGATGGTTCCAACACAACGCGTGGCCATCGCGCGGAGTACGGGTTTTGGATCGCCAGTTGCGAGCGCATTGTGGAGGCCCTCTGGGACCAGTCCCGATAGGGACCGGCATGGGTGGTCACTGGATGTGATAAAGGTCACACTTTCTTAGGATGACGCTCGGCTAGCGCGGGCTGGCAACCCCCTAGGCCGAGGCAGGTAGTCTATGGCAAGTGTGGTCCACAACAGAATTGCCAAATACTGAAAGGATGGCGTATTTAGGAAATGTTGGGGCAACAGGAGGTTTGGTGTCGTGAAGTATAGGGTCGAGTGCATGTTGGTCGAGGCTTGGTCTATTCAAGGTTGGTCGAAAGAGTCAATGGTTTAGTTGGGGGTTTGGGGTGTATTGTTTCGACGCTAATCCCTTGAGATATAAGACCACTAATGTATAATGCTAGATAGGAAGTTTTTAAAGTCATTTCAAAACTGACCTTATGCAAATAAAATAACCCTTTCCCCAAATATAGCCTTCTATACACTAAGTGCATTAAGAAAAGTGTTAATTAGCCAGCGTTTGGATGATGATGACCTTGCCTATTTACATTCTTCGGTGGGCCTGACGAGTCGTAGGGGATGCCCCAGTCGCTTGTCCGATACCTAGCCGATAGGATATTCTTTTGGGTACATATTTTGGGATAGCTGCAAAACTCTGAACTTTGTTTTGTAATATAAGACTTCCGTGGGTTGCCTTAATAAATTCGTCTAAGGGCGTTATTTGGTATGTAATATTTAGGGATTATGATTAATCGATGTATGCTTGTATCGGTTATGTGATCTTCCGCACTAGTGGACCGATACAGGGACAAGTGTATGGGATTCCGACTATCAAGATAAGTTAAAATTCATGGTCGATAGATTGCCAGTTAGCAAACCCGAAATTTAAAAGTACGTAGCGGTTAAAGTCAATAGAAAGATTACTGCCCCTGGCTGATAATTGAGAGCGTGCACGTGTGCATCTGCCGACTTGCCGAGGTCGCCGTGGGAGCGAGGGACCACGATTGCAGTCACTGCACCAGACATGAAGATCGGCGGAGAAACAGCTCAGGATTTGGCGGCCACTGTAGCATCGCCGGCGCAGTACACATCTCCAATCAATTTGCCAGCTCCAGCTCCAGCTCCCTGCTGCGAACGCTCCCTGGCACACGCAAAAAAAAATAAAAATAAATAAATAATATGCGTATACTTTTTATCTCTAATTATCAGACGAGACTAAATATGATTTGATAAAAGAATTTGAGGGTATATGTCAGTAAAACCAACTATGAGTATGTGCTTGGATTAAATTTTAAGAATTTAGCCTTGATATTATGAGTATGTGGTCTCAAACAGTTGCTACATATACATGTTTATACACGATAAGGGCATTCCCAACCCTATCCTTTTTCTTCCCTAACTATCATTGTGGTATAGAGAGGAAATAAAATGTAAAAGAGAAAAATGTAGGGAGGATTGAAAAGTGGATGAATAGTAATGAGATAGGGAAAGTTTAGAGGTAGGGTTGGGAATGCCCTAATGTACCCTAAAAGGGCACGTATATCTCTCAGTTTCTCACTGTATATCCATGCCAAATCCAGATCAAATCGAGATTCAATTTGCTCCAGAATTCAGATGTTTAAGAATGCATGAGATGTGTTTTATTTTGCTGGAATCTTGTTGCTTCCGTCAGGAAGTTCATCACCCATTTAGTTAATTTGGATCGATAGTTTCTTCAGATGTAAAAAGGCTGTCGGTATTTTTTTTCAGATGGAAATATTTGTACTGTAGTTCATGTTAGTCCTGGCCGCTTCTGTATTCTATCTCAAGTACCAACATCCCATAGAGATCCCCATTCGTCATACTTCATGTTCTTGTTCTTCAACTTTCATTTTTCTAAAAAGAAGCATGTATATACCTGAAAAAATGCATGTAACAATGTTTTCCAAAATATCCATGTATAAGATGGTTTTAAAAAAGGGTATACTTTGCACCAAGTACTCTTCCTCCATTGGCACGAATTAAATACACGAAGATATTGCTTTGCACGTATACATAGATTATACTGTAGACAAATTAATTCGTTCAATTAATTTGAAAAGTGCATTATTTTCATGATTACCAAGTGATTTGAAAAGTGCATTAATATCATTATCTTAACGGGTATATATTTAGATAATCCGTTAATCTGCATGTTGAGTATATCGATCCGATCAAATAAAGATGGATGGTGGATACCAATGGAGTCTCGAACAGGTACACACACTGTGTCATATTGGAAAGAAAAGTGCTGAAGACTGGCACGCTGCATCATTTATAAACTCTTGGCCTCTCGTCCATGTGAGAATTATTCATCGATCAATACAATATACTTTTTACTTGTCTTTATATTGTCTACTTTCATTGTATTTAGGTCTAGTTTCAAGTAGTTAAATCGTATGTTGTTTTCGATCAACTTATTACACCTTCTTTCTATCTTTGCACAGGTATAGCCCGTGTAAAATGATGTATTGACCAAGTTTGATCCTCTTAATTGTTTTTCTTTTTATCGGCTTGTCTTCTCATATTGGCTGATAAGACCGTCTACCCCTTGAACATCGTTTACTTTCTTCCTCCTGGTTTGATGATTCTATCGGCTTAGTAGTAAGATTTACCCTTTGAATCTAGCTGACTTTGTTAGCTTGAGTATTGGATTTACCCTTTGAATATATTGGTTTGGATATGATCTAAACTGATAATTTTAATATCTTTCAAACAGGATCAATTTCCTTATGGCTGGTTCAATAGTTTACCAATCTGATCAATTGTTTAAGGCTATTTATGTCTTTTCTTACTGATTGCATCATCAAATCAGTTGGCATGCTTTAAACCCTGATGTAAAATCTGAACCCTAAAGTCAATAGTGTGTTTACTTTTCAACGTTAACAAGTTTGTTCACATATATACTAGAGAACCATGACCGCTGTGATGACAAATTTTTTCATAAGTACTACATTCAGATTACTTGTATGCTGCCCTACGGGAAGCACTCACATTGTAATAGAATTACAATTTGTAGGTTTTGTGACAAACATTAATGTGGAACGTTGTCGTAGAGAAGGATGCTAGGTTAAGAACAAAAGGTGAGGTCCAAATTAATACCAATCATCGTACCACCGTAGTATGAGTTTCATAGACTAGTTATTTGTTCTCAATTATGTATTTGATACCATGCTCACATGAAAAGCTTCGGAAACTTTTCAACCACAACAAAATAGTACCATACCCCCACCCCCACCATCACACTACTGTACTGTGGAACCGACTTCACTGTCGATTTCCAAATCAGCAATGCATAAGGGCAAGGCTAATGGTACCCCATCTTAGCACTGTAGAAAAAAAAATAGAAAAGATCGCCTTGTATTGTTACTTGGTCTGTGCTCCAAAGGAAGGGCTAAGACGCAAAAGTATCACTAGGCTTATGGGTAAAGTGTACTACACTCTGCAGAGGTTAAAACTATCATGATAGCCGTTCCCAAGGTCATGGGAGGGGAGGAAGGTTGTACATGGTAGTCTCATGTGTTATCTAATAACCTGATGGGTTGGTTTTGTTTGAGTATTCGAGGCTTGTGCAATTTTGCAGAGGGGCTTTCGAAGCCGAGCTCTGCGTGCTACTTTGGGAATCTATTCATCTTTATTAATTGTTCAACAAATGTTTACAACATTTTAATTAACTTTGACTAGAATAGTTGTGTATGCAAATTATCCATCCTATTCTTCTTTACCTGTGCATTCATATATAAGGATTCTTGCTGGGTAGTCGTGTACTCATTATACCAATCCACGGATATATTTGTTCAGGAGAAGATTCGGGTCCGGTTTGCCCGCGGGATCAGGAGGATTCTGTGCCGGATTTTATTGAGGACTAGTCATCATTCGAAGGGTCGGATTAGATAGCATCAGCATATTTATATTGTATTGCATATCATTTGAATTTCCGCTACTCTGAATATTACTATATGTATTTATGCAAACTATTATAATAAGTAGTTGTGATACAATTACTTTTGCACTGTTATAATATTTTCATAGTTATGGTGATTGTGTTGTGATGCTCGACCTATGTTGCTCATGAGTTGCTAGCATTGATCGCTGGGACTAGCAATGGATCATTAGTGGTTCCCGATGAATCCGGGGTTGTGACAGAATCTTAGCATTTCAGCGTGAATACTACCCTTTCTTGGATTTGTATAGGAGTTAGACTATAGCGGTCTTTTATAAATTGAAGAAGGTCCGCATTTCCACTCCTTCTCACTAACCTTTCGGTATGGGCCAACTATATATCTCTCACTCGCATTTCTCATAAAAAGGAGCCACCTTTAAATGTTCTGACTTTTTTGTAGAGCCCACCTGCTTTGGCTGGTGGGGGCGGCTCCTCCATTGTGGGTAAACGGGAAACTCATCTCTACGAACCCGAGGAAAGGCTACACTGCTTCCGTAATCGAAAGGTGACTGAAACACCTGAAATGGGGACTACCTGAGCTAATGATGGAGGCAAGAACACTTTCCGGCCAAGTTATATTAATTTATCATAACGATATCGTGGAAATGCTCAATAAAATATTAATCTTTTTTATTCCTATTGTATATCGTTGTCATGCCCTCAATGATAGGTTTTAGGTAAAGGTAGATCTCTTCATTATTGATATTGGCAACACCAGCTCTAAGCTTAGCAGCCTAAGTGGCGTGGAAAAATAAACACTGAAAAGTGCCATTGCAACTACCAGACGCTAAATTCTATAAAAAATGATTAGACTCTGCATAGCTGCGCTATCAGGTACGACGAGCCCTCTGTCCTAACTCAGCAATGATGTACACATCAATGTCGATTCAAACGACTAACATTGATAAGCGCCTTCCGACCACCATAACCCCCACCCCAAGCATCTATCAGCGTTGATTAATGGTACGAGCCAGCACTGGCATAAGAGCATCCCAAATAGCCCATCTATCCCACAAGGAGGTGGGATAGGGGGTTGTTGGGGATGCTCTAAATATGCTTCCTTCTGCAACCTCCGTCCTCCCCATAGCCTTTCCCACCAACCCACGATCCTTCCTCTCTTTCTCTGTTGCCTCCCTCCATCCTCTCCACCTCCCCCACTCATCCCTTATACTATAAGCAGAGTTAATGATAAAGTTTTCAATGACCATATTTTCATAAATTTCTCCCTGCTCAAGTGGAGCAAGTACTTTCTCCTTGCTCAGGGGGATGGGGTACTTTCTCATGTTATCCAATACTTTGTGTTGTAGCTCCTTCATGACTTCTGGTGTATATTTTGTTTTGCCTAGCAAGATACCAAGCATGCTCTCACGCACGTTCTTCTCTATTTCCATAACATCCTTTTTGTGTCGAATGTCTAGATCCTTTCACTATGATAAGTCCCAAATCATCGATATATTTTTCCGTGTGGAGCCACTGGCATGGGTGTAGTACCTAATTCCTTTTTAAGGATTACTTCAAAACCCTTTACGTTCTTAAACAATGCCCCATTGCGAATATCTAGAATTCAATGGGTTTCATTTGCTCTGTAAAAAGATCTCTTATTCTTTCAATATGGGTGATTCGGGTGAAGAAATCTATAGTGAGACATGTATAACATTTTTCAGCTGTTCTTTCGTAACCAGCTAGAAGTCGCTTCCAAGCACACCACACATCCTTTATAGCTTTTGACAGTCTAGCCAGATAGGTTACCATGGGAAGTCCAGTCTTGGATTGTTACAATCAACATTGCCGATATGATGAAGTTTTCTTGTTTGTACTTATCCCATACGGTACACCATCTGTTCCACAACATTTGAAGACCTTCAACCAATGGTTTGAGGTACACATTGATATCGCTGTCCGGTTGCTTTGGCCTTTGGATCAACAATAAATGATATCATAATGTACCTTTGTTTCATACACAATTAAGTTGTAAGGTTATAGATACACAGAGTCATGGGACGATTGCTATGATGACTATTGATGATGCCGATATGATTCATCCAATTCGTACGGAGCCCAAAAACCTTATATTCTTCACATGGAATGCAAATTTCTTGTTGCATTTATTATTGATGTTCCTCCATTGTGCATCATCAGTAAAATGTCTAAGCATCCCATCGTTCTTATGTTCTTTAACATGCCATCCATCGATTAGGCATGCCTTCATTAGCAAACCATCAATTCAAACATTGGATTATAGGGAAGCACCACCCTATCGGTGTGATTATATCGTCATATAACATACAACAAACACCCATCTAAGAGTTCAAGCTCTTTGCGATTGAAAAGATTTGGTTGGCCTAGTGGGGTGAATAGGCAACTTTTAAAATTTTATTTAAAGTTTAAGACCTTAGCAATTAGTTACCCAATCTAGCTAGCAAGTCCTATGCTAGGAAAGAAGCAACAATAACAGCGAAAGAAATAAGTAAAGGACAGGTGTTGAAAGTAGAGCTGAAATGTAAATGCAAGAAGTAAAGAGAGGGACACAGTGTTTTTTTGACTGAGGTTTGGAGTCCTCCTCCTACTCCCTATTGAGGCAAGCCCTTCTCTAAGGACCAGCTCTCGCTCGAGCCCACAGTCTCATTTTACTCTTGGTTGCTTTTCACCACTCCGATAGGCAAGCACCTAGCCCTCACAAACCATTTTGAAGGCTCTCACAACCGCCATGACAAACTCTTCAAGAAAACCTCCACCAAGCCGTATAGGATTGGTAATACAATAGTAATAAACTTCTGATCATCAGCCAAATGGATAACATACTCTCAATCAGATTTGGATAGTTTTGGAGCAACTAGGATTTTGGGCCATTTAGTGGAAATATGATGTAGTTGAAGAACAAGGCTCAAGAAATGGCTAATAGGTGTGATAATAGTATTTTAAGGCCAAAAGCTTAGTTTGGAGATGAGGTTATGCGCCCTTTCATAGGATAATAGACAGATAATAGCCGTTTTAGTGCAATCCTATCCGCTAATAAGAGGGCAAAGTAATTTTGCAAAAGCACTGTCAAAGTTGTTTTAGCAATGGATGTATTTCAATGGTCACAAAAATGAGGCAGAGAAAAACACATTTGTGTCAGACAGACTTTCAGTGGAAAACCTTCACGAAACGGACTGTCCGGCATGAACTAAGATTTGTCTACGCGTCACACCAAGGAAATCTAGTTCGCGGCAGACTAAGCTGCGTGAACAAAGTTTTGTCTGCACGACAACTAAAGAAAATTAGTTTGTGACAGACTGTCCCGCGTGAACTAGCTAGAATGGCCCTGGACACAAGAATAATACTAAGGCATGGCTTGTCCGTCGTTAACTTTAATTTCTCTGGTGGAACACCGGAGTAAAAGATAGGAATAAAGAGCTTGTCCGGTGTTAACATGAATATCTCCGGAAGGAAATATGACTAAGTTTTTTTGATTTGGTTACTACAAGTTATTTTCATAAGATTGAGAGAAATATTATACAAAAGAGTAATAATGTGAAACCCCACTTAGTACGGCAAAGAACAAAAAAACCTAACTTCAGGCTTGGTACAACTCACAAGTCTCAAATAGCAAAAATGTTCTTAATCTTGTATTTAAGCTAGATGCCGCACCACTAAGGAGAAAACTCATAATATGAGCCTAAATGCTCTGAAGTGAGTCAGTTTGAGCTTATTTGAGTCATCATCACAAAAACCCTTTAATAATATTTTGAATAAAAATTAAGGGGCCTAGATGCTATAGCAATACAATATATATACAACCATTTGGACATGCATGAATTTGGACCAAACATTACTTGCCGTCAACTGTAACAGTGTCATCATGATATGTAGTTCTGTGTGTTTCTTCTTTCAGCCAGCGAACAATGGTGTTTATAGTCATTTACCTTACACTGGTACTTCTGAAAATGTCAGCCATAACATTGGTGAAGTTCCCCTCACCGTTGCACAAACATTTTGTGTAAATCATTATTTCCATCGATGGCCAATACATCATTGTCTTTGTTACTCAGCATCTCGCAGCCACGGGCTTCTTCGACATTGGGTTACGAGGCTTCATGTGCACTCTTGTCATATTCACCATGCTTACTCCAGTTGTGAGACTATGTGATGGTCCTCATGTTGTGATAAGAGTATATGTTATTTGGATTGTTTTGGTTGAAGGATTTGTGTTAACACTTGGATCGAGCTAGTTCGGTCAATTGTTACAGCATACAATGTTTTTCATGTTTTGAGGTTTTGCCTTACTCAAATGAAAATGTGTTGAACATGAAAGTTGTAGAGAATTTTGAAGCATATTTCTTTACTATTGTGACTTTTTTCATTTGAGCAATGGATGAACTAATAATTTTTTTCTGCACTATTGTGCTAAGAGGAAAACTGAAAATGAGTTTTTGGTTCCGATTTGCATGGGATTATGGTATTGCATGCATATGTGTTTGAATTCATGATGAAATCGGACTAATACGTAGGAAAAATAAAGGCAAGGTCATATTTTGGAATGTGCACATTGTGATGTAGGTTTGGATGTAACTGTGGTCGATGACGGTACCGGACTCAATCAAGGGGATCAAGGTTCATAATGGTGAGTAATTGGCAGGATGATTGGACTCAAGCTTGAGACTCACACGGAAGACATGGAGACTGTCTTGGTCCTTGTTGGTACATATTTTTCGATGCAACTATGGTCGTCGGTGGGTATTGGGACTAGGTTGGGAGAACTGAGGTCTAGAGCTGTTGAGGATGCGGGTGAGACAGACGGACTCAAAACAGGCTCACACGAACGTTAAGGAGATGGACTTGAGGTGGCTCAATGTTTCTAGTTCTGGTTGAAGGCTCGATGGCACGCAAATAGAGTGGTCAAGTTAAAGGGATGAAGACCCATTGCATCGGGTAGATCTGGTTTTGTGTAAAATCGTATAACTTCGACTAGAGTAGGCTGGGATTGGTCTGGTGTGATGATGCACCTTCCTTTGATGTTGACCTGGTGTGATGATGCACCTTACCTTGATGTTAGAGATGATCGGATCAATTCATGCATTCAACAAAACATCACTTTTGCTAAAACTTGATTAGTAGATAGGTCTTGGTGTAAAATAGCCAATTTTCCCGATCGTTGCCATTGCATACATTTATTAAAGATTGCTTGCTGGGTAGCCGCGTACTCATTATATCTATCGCGGATAATTTTATTATTCAGGTTGCAAGTCTGATCAGGACCAGGAGGGTCCGAACTCAGGTGTGCAGGACTAGCCGCGGGTGGTGTCCGGGTCAATTTGCTCGGATATCGTCGCTGAAGGCTGTTGCTGCTCTGATGTTCTTTTTATTCGTTCTTAATATTTGGTAATATCTATCTTGTTGTAATAGCTTATGATGCTACCTTGTATTACTCTGTTATTTTGAATAATAATGGAATGCCAGCGATGCCGTTGAATTGTCCATCATGAGGTATTAGCCTGGGCTAGTATCAGATCATGGTGCCGGATTCCCTGTGGTGACGCAGGGGGTCGTGACAGCGACGGCGACAGCACGGGAGTGTCGGCAGCGGGTTGGCTCCGGATCTCCCACCGGCGGTGCGACCGCCGAGGATCGCCGGCGACCGTGGAGACAGCGAACTACGGCGAGCTCTACCGGATGGAATACAGCATCGATTCGGACAATCCGCATATGCATTTTGTTCGTCTCGACGAGAACTAGCTATTGGTACCATCTACACTACGAATTACCTACGGGAAACAGAGATTTACCTCGAAAACGCCTCGAGATGGGATGTCTTGAACCATAGGGTTTAGGTGTGGGGGTGGGGAGTGGAGTGGTCGGCGAGGAACAGTAGAATAGGGCCTTATAGGGGCGCTGGGCGTAGGGGGTCCTTTGGGCTTCTCCTCATGGGTTTAAAGTGCTAATCCTTCCTCTATGGGCCCTTAATCACATGCTAATCCAGCCGATTAGCAATTAACTCAAAATTAAGCTGATGCTAGCTGCAGAATATAAATAATTACCTAGGTTTTCTTTTAGAAAAAATATTGGGACACCTAATAATTTTATTAGGATGTCACAGATACCTCAGCGGGTCGTCAAATATCACGGAATGGATGGAAAGATATAAAACTTCTCAAATGGTACAAAGCTAAAATTTTAAAATGTTCTTTTCGAACAAGTAAATAAAGTATTATATTTTCGTGCCTTACAACAATAACCTGGACGCTATCAATTGGAAACGTTGGATGCTAGCAGCACATATCAGGCGCCAAGGAAAATGAAGGTCGAAGTGAAAGGCAGGCAGTGACAGTCCTCGAGGAAAAAAGAGAATGATTCCATTTTTACGTGAGCCAGGTTTGAGATGCCTCCTATGTAGAGGCCCTCCTCTTTGATTCACAGTCCAGATTAAACCAACAATTATTATTTTATACAATCCATTTAGTATAACATTTTATAATATTTGTTTTAGATTTCGTGGGTTTCATCAAAATTTCAAAAAAAATCAATAAAATAAAATCAAACCAAACCACGGATAAAAAAAGGCCATAGTCACGAGTGCAGTCGCACCATCGCCAGTTACATCCTACGAGCTGGCAGGCGTACCCGTGCTCTGTTCCAACTTTCACGAGACAAAACACACGGCCCTTGATTGAGGACATGCTTGCTAATTTACCCTAAGAAACATCAGGGGAAAATATCTCCAGTATCTCAGTAGTAGTAAACATAGCCATCAGAGAGGTCTAAATTAACTAGGGATATGGCTAAGGACAATTAATAATGGGCACATTTACTAGCAACTGCAGCAGTGCTCAAATGTTTGTGGTGCTCAAACTGTTTTCATTCACCTATCAGCAAAAGATATGATCATGGTTTAAATATTATCAAGCTCGTCAGCTCGAGCACCAGGCTGCATCTGCATGATAGAATGACACTTGGTCTGCTGGTCATGGAATGGTGTCATGGTGACACCAAGCTTTTGTGCTGGGAATTAGGAACTCCCATCATGAAACTACCGGTGTTTTCTTCCCCATCATGAAACTGTATATGATTTCTTTGAGCTTGCCTCAGTTCATGTGATATTAATCTGCACTTTGACATAGAAGAAAGATAATGTTTAGTCTATGTTAGGGGCCCTTTTATTGTGCACTTCACATACACTGTATTTATGCCCAAACATGTAATCCAAAAGAGCACCATGTACTCAAAAAGAACCGAGACTGATGCAGTTAATACTCGTATAATTTCAGAATCATATGAAATAGTCAACAAACTACTTGACAACCAAATTCACTATTTTTTCGTGAAAACATTAATTTCAGTATGTATAACTTGTATCTTTCAAAATAAGCGTCATAATTTTAAAAAATCATTAATTTCGTGAATACCTAATTTCCGTAAGTAAACTTTTTTCTTTCAAAGAAAAACAACAAAGAGAGTCCCAACACCAAGAGTTTCAAAATTTTCATAAGCAACAACACGAAGCTCCCAATTTTTTCTGGAATCTTTTTATGTATACTCTTTATTTGTTTCTTGTGGATATTCCTCCATCAGTATTATATAATACAAGACATGTAAAGTTTGTAAACACCAATCAAAACTATTCACTATTCACTTTTTCTTTTGCATATAAGCTATGTTCTAAAAGTCTGATACAGAGCTATTTTTTAAAGTAAGTTTCCAAATCTAAAATTTGGATGTTAAAAAACAACTGGTCTGAAAATTACTCGAATATAATTCTGCCCTGAAGAAGAAAGCATTTCCCAATTAACTAAATTTAGTTTTAAGCTACCCTAAGCAGGGATGACCTGAGAAATGATGGCATGGCCATGGGTGAACCAGTGATTACACCCTTTTTTCTGATTAATTGTAGGTCTGTAGCTACATTCTTGCAGCAGCAACCAGCCATTTGAATAAAACAATTTGATAGAAACAGGTCAAGATCTTAACAGCATACCTGTCAGCACAATAAGCACAGTTAAAAAGATGAATTGAGAACAAATGGTCACTCACTGTCATGATGTTATACTGGCAATGTTCTCAACAACTGAAGAGCAAGATTCCAGTGCTGGCTTTCTGAAAGAACAATCCGTTTCAACAGTGGCACTGCTCCAGCAGCAATTATTGCTGGGTGATTCTCTGGATCCATACTCAGATTATACAAGACAGCTAAGCTAGCTTCCATGGCATCTCTATCACCTTCTTCAATCATTGTCACCAGTGGAAATATTCCTCCAGCTGAGGCAACCGCTCTTGTGTATTCAATGACACCTCCAGATATTATCTTCTTCAGCTCTATCACAGCATTTCTTTTATTTTCAAAGGAAAATGAGGTAATCATCTGCTCAACTAGCCTGGGAATAGTTTCATAGATAGTTATCTCCATATCTACATTACTGACGTTCTCATCTCCAGATAAACCAGCCAGTGATTCTAGTTTAACAAGGCATGGTGCAAGCCAGTCCTTTGACTTTAGGGGAATACTGGATTTGAGCATTCTTCTCAGCAGAGCAATAAATTTCTCGGTGCTTATGCTGCGAACAAAAATATCAAAGTTCAGTAATTTTGTGAGCAACCTCAAAGTTGCAGACACGGCCTGACTGACTTCTTCAATCAAAGGACTAGGAAGCTCATAAAGATCTTCAGCATCGCCAATTGACCCTGTTAGATCAAAAAAATCAGTATAGCATCTCTTAAAGATTTCAAGCACACGAACTAAAATAATATGGCTTACCAAGTTACAAAACTGCTAGCAAACAAAAAAGTTCCAAATGAGATTTTCAGTAAAAATACTTCATTAGTCTTCAATAGCATCATTTTTAGTTAAATATTATGGATGCCATGTGTATTTGCTATACATCATGTAATTCCATGCTATCTAGTATCTACCACAAATCACTAAAGCCACTGATGAATAGAAAGTTGACTACATCACCATGCTAAAGCAATTGTGAAATATGATATAGATCTAGTTCTGGATTGTAGCCTCCTTCGATTACTCTAGTAAAACATGACAACTCCTATTAAAAAATACTGAGCTACAAACAAGACGTCCAAGCTTCATATAAGTACTTGGTCAATTTAAGCAGTTGCTCTCCATGCTTATAAAACTAATATACAGCAACTTAGTATGGCTTGGTGCGAAAACGAATTTAAGCTGACTCATGTGCCACTGAATTCTAGATTTTTCTTGTGGCCAATTTCAACATTCTGCCCTGACCAAATTAACATAATTAGAAGGAATGGCCTGCGAATCCTAGCTTCTATCTGATTTTGTGATGATGATGAAACATCTGAGTCTGAGGAAGTGTGGCTCATTGTGTGGGCTAGCAATTCAACTTCGATTCCACGACTCAAATACATTTCTGTGCATTTAACTAATGGTGTAGATATATGATTAGTCTGGTGCTACATGTTGGGCTATCCGGAAGTTTAGAAATTGTGCCTGTTTTGGAAACAGTTGAATTCATTATCCTGTGGATATTGTTTGCTATGCCTCCTCTTTCCTACAGTATTGGTCAGGGCTTCAAAAAGAGCTTGCAGTAGGCTTTGCTGGCTGGTGCTGGACATCTGTCCATGCAGCAATGCAGAAATCTGGAGCTCCAAGAAAACATCATGCCTATGTACTGTTAAA
This sequence comes from Raddia distichophylla, assembly GCA_005191435.1. NCBI lineage: Eukaryota > Viridiplantae > Streptophyta > Magnoliopsida > Poales > Poaceae > Raddia > Raddia distichophylla. Next base: position 130,430 of record SPJY01033452.1, on the reverse strand, counting down.
ATAGAACATGTATAGGGGCTCTTGTGCATAATTCCCCTCTCTTGTACATGTACATAACTAGCCCATTTGGGCCCAAGTAATACAAGCCGCACATTGTCTCTCTCTCTAAAATCAACTGGGTTCTTTCTTGTGTACAAGGTTCAGAGTTTTTTGCTAAAACAGGTTTGTTAAACATGATCGTATAACTTCGTATAATGTATGCTATACGATCCCACTAGTGTGCACTACGGTCACCTACTTCGTGTCCTTCGCTACCTTCGAGGCACAGCTGACCGTCGCTTGTTCCTCTCGAGCTCCAGTCCTCTTCAGCTTCAGGCGTACTCGGACGCTACCTGGGCTAGCGATCCTGTGGAGCGCAAGTCAGTCTCAGCATACTGTGTCTTCCTTGGTTCTTCCCTGATCTCCTGGAAGACCAAGCGCCAGTCTGCTGTTTCTCGCTCCAGTACTGAGGCTGAGCTTCGTGCTTTGGCCTCCGTGACAGCTGAGGTCACGTGGCTTCGGTGGCTTCTCGCCGACCTGGGAGTGCCTGTCTCTACTCCGACTACAGTCTCCTCCGACAGCACTGGCGCCATCAACATTGCTCGTGATCCGGTGAAACATGAGCTCACCAAGCACATCGGAGTTGATGCCAACTATGTTCAGTCCCAGGTGCAGGCACAGGTGGTTGCTCTTTAGTATGTGCCTTCCAATCTTCAGCTTGCCGACTTCTTCACAAAGGCACAGACGAGAGTGCAGCATGATGTACATCTCTCCAAACTCAGTGTTGTAGACCCACCATGAGTCTGAGGGGGGGTGTTAAAATAGAACATGTATAGGGGCTCTTGTGCATATTTCCCCTCTCTTGTAAATGTACATAACTAGCCCATTTGGGCCCAAGTAATACAAGCCGCACATTGTCTCTCTCTCTAACATGTACGTCAGTATACTGCAGTAACTGCACCAAACAGATAACTCTTGGGTACATGCTATATATAAAATAGTACTCAAAACAAAATGATTTGTCAAATAAAAATAAGCCAAAGAGTTATGTGAATCTGTCTTTTAGGGAAAATTGAACCAAACCATTTACCATGAATAATCGCCAATTCCAGAACAGCTTCAATAGTTGATCCGCAGCGAGCAGCAGTCATTGCAGTGGCATGTTGCTCAGAAGCTGCTAAATACTCAAGTATAGAAGCGACTTTTGCTTGCAAACTTGGAGATGCTTCCTTCATGACTTTGGTTAAACGTGAGATGAGATCAAAGTCAATGATTGACTCACTACAAACACTATAAGTATCACATCAGTATGCTGTTCCAAAATATTCAAGTGAGATGCAAGAAATATCAGCAGGCTCACTCCATTTGATAAAATTATTTGCCTATACATGCTTTTTAGATAAAGTGGTATTACATTAATTGCAATGATACGGACAGCTATACACGGAAGTTTAATCAGTAATTGGGCTGGTTTTATAGAGCTCCTGCAATTAATGAGCTCAATTAATTAATGTACTGGCTCTATAGTAATCAACTTTAAAGACACAAAGAAGCCTATGAACTTTGCTCCTAAGTTCTGAAGGACAGTATGGTATGATAAAAATTCGGGAGAAACTTCTTCATAAGTAAAAACTATGTCATTCATCCCTAAATAAGAATTATCTTAGAAAAATGATATTGATCTTAAATAAGAGATAATAGGACAATCATTTTCTACACCAAAGCATGCCTGAATGTTTGACCTTTATTATGAGTTATAGAATGATATATGTACAGATAGTGCTTAAATACATAAATGTGTTCGTGAAGTAAAAAATGTCAGCTAGGCGTGGATAAACAGAATAAGAACCGACATTTTTTTTTTCTGAACTTCACTAAAGTTATTGTATTTAGATATGCAAGAATGTCAAAACGGACCTAGCCATCTCTTGTTTCAAAAGAGTGTATGAAGTTCCATTGAGCCCACCATCTATGTCGCCTTGAATACTCTCAGTATTCGCTACTGCGTTGGACTCATTGCTAGCATAGCTGCTAGGCTGATAATTGACAACATTGTAATTCAGGTTTTAAAAAACACAGTAAAACACCATTAGAATATCTAGAAGCTTAACTCACCGCAGCTATTATGCTGATCTCTGTGTCAAATATTCGAGAAAGTGTACGAATTATCTGCAACAAAACTGTTCAGTTAGTACCAAACCATGACAACCTTACCCAGCCTAAGTACAACAATTCATGTTAAAGTTAATGACCTTCTCCAGTTGTTCTACTGGGGTATTTGGATCCTTCACTATATTTACAAGCAGTTCTAGGCCACCTTCTTCTCTAATCTTCTTGCAGATTATTGAACTAGAAAAGCGACGGAATAAAAAGATTTTAGTCACAAGAAAATGTGTAGTCAGTCATCACCGAATTGAGAGACCTTTTAAAAAAGGTCAGTAGTTTTCAACTTATCTACCTTTATTATAGACAATATTATGTGATAAATAATCGCTGCAAAGATGCTTGAATTTGAAGAAAGGGAGGACAGTACCTGCCACTTAGTTTTTCCAATGCATAAGAAGCAGTTTCTCTAACAGGTACATCACTATATTTCAACAATTGAAGTAGAAGTTTGACAGCACCAGCTTCCTTGATTGATGTGCGCATGTGTTCATTTGTTGATGCATCACCAATAGCTTTAGCAGCCTTTGCAATAGCAGACACATCGTCAAGACCAAGGATTAAAACTAGACGTGCAACAGCATCTACCCATGGTAAAATGGTATAGAGACCATTTCTTTGAGATTCAGCTTGTTCCTTTCCTTCATCATCCAACTCAATAGCTCCAATTCGCGCAAGAAACTGCTGATTAGAACGTCCTATCATAGCATTTATTTTAGCTTCATCAGGTTTTGTATTGTTCTCATTGATACTGAGGCCAAGAAGCAATTCGGTAGCACCATATTTTGAAGGACGAGCACTTCGTTGAATCTCAGAACCATCAGGAAATGAGGGCCATGAGTGAGGAAGAGGTCTAAAGGCTTTATATGCAGATGATCCAACGAGAGGAACCCGGACTACACCCTCAGCTATTATAAGGGTATGGTAATAATCATCAGTGGATAATTCCAGCAGTGAACTTCTAGCTTCCTTTCTGATAATCTTGTAGTCATCTTCTTTGTTTTGCAAAAGATGAACCTAAAGAAAACCCTAAAGATTATTATGAAGAAATTTAATGAAGTATGAATCACAGTGTAATACAAAAAAGAAGTCACTGAGGTTTTAGAATGGAACATAGAGATTGGATAAGGTACATTCTTAAAACATAACTTTTAAATATGCCTCAGTTTAAAATGTTAGCAGTGAATCCATGGTTACGGAGCTGTCAGTTCAATATGATTCCTTATTTTCTTCAAATTCTCATTTGAATGAAAATAACCACATACGATGCAAACTGTGTACGTCAACTGTGGCATTCCAATCAGATCTGTCCCCATGTGGTATTTTGATACTTGATCGATCAATACTGAAATCATACATTTTTAATATAATCTCTTCTTCGAAGTACTTCATACATTTTAGTGATAATCAGGCCTAAGAAGACAAAACATACTGGATGGCCTCTTGGATAATTATCCAAGTATAAATATTTTAAACCATGTAGATGCAAAAAAAAAACAAAAATAAATTAATATTGACATTATAAAGGACAAATCTAACTATCTAACTGCATCATTGGTTGAGAAAGCATTGCAGCAACTGCTTAAAAGTTACAAAATTAGCGTGCTATTCATGTGACAATTTAGGTCTAAACATGGATATTACCAAAAGTTCTTTGGTTAACAGATTAGTGGAAGTTCATAAGGAATATTATAACATAATATCATGTTATAGTTATATCATTAGCCCAGTAGAATATTAGATTATCAAGCAGAAGTTTATTTAGAAATATTCCACCCAAGTGTATCACTCGCTGGTTGGCTCCCTCATCGCAGTAACAGTGTAACACAATATAATTTGCATTCGTTTGCTTATATATGTAAGGAATAATTGTGAACCTTAAGATAGAATGAAATTTCTGTATAGATAGTTCTCGTAGCTGAAGAAATTAACTTGGTACAAGCATGCTTATATGTTCAATGGGCGTTACACCTTACCAATTTTGGAATTACACCTGCTTCCACTAGAGCTCCATGATTCGAACGACTTAAAGCTAAATTTGATATGATGCCAGCAGCAGCTTCTTTAACTTTTATATCTTCATCATCTAGGAATCTAACAATCTGTATCAGGACATCACTCAAAATCTTGTATCTCAAACTTTCATCGATAGAGAAGTTCCAAATCGTACATAGACTCTGTTCCTTCATCTGAAAGAGAAATATTCAGGCAAGTGATCAGATAAGTCAAAATTCTTCCTACATACCTCACATGGGCTATCCATTGTTACCAAGCATGTTACTCAGGGATAAGGCAGCCAACATGGAAGGAAGGATAAAACCTTGGGTTGCAGTTGGTTATGCTTGCACTTACCTCTGGGGTTATTGAAGGTTTACATAGAACACTAAAGATTTCTTCCATTGCTCCACTCTCAATGGCCACATCTCTGTAGAATTTCACTGAAGTTATATTACGCAGAAGACCTGCAGCTGCTTCACAGGCACTAGCAGACTCTGATTTTAGGAGGTTGATAACGAGGATGATACAACCAGGGAATTGCATTATCTCATCAATGCACTTCCGTCCGCCTAGGGAATATTGCCAGAGTGTGCAAACAGCATGCTCCCTATCACGAGCATCATTATCCAGTCCAAGCATTTGAATAAAGAGGCCAATATATGCAGGTCCTGAACTTGTGCTTTCAGTACTATCAACATCCTAACAAAATAAAGAAAATATTAAGGCCACATCAACTTTAAAAGAAAGTGCATGTAAACATTAAGATCAATTACGTAAATGTAAAAAGAATGAAAAATGTACAAAGAATGAATTATGGTGTTAGCACTTACTTCCTGAAATATCTAATGTTGACAAAATGACTCAGCTTTTCGCTATCTATCTCCTTAATTGTATTTATAAATGGTAACAAAAGTGATTATTTTGAGACTGGAACCTTTTATGGAGAATCTTATTAGTAAAAATCATAATGCTTTTATAAAAAGAGAGAAATATTATGGACGAGATTACGATTTTACATGAGATAAAAGAAACTAAAAAGGGGTTGTCCTTAAGTTTGATTTTGAAAAGCATATGACTAGGTGGAGAATTCCTTGATATACTGTATGAAATCCAGAAGTTTATGTGACTCTTGGTGCTTTGGATTGAGCAAATCTTGAGAAGAGGTACTGTTTGAGTAAATGTCAACAAAAAATTGTGTCCTTTGTGAATAACATAAGGGAGAGAGACAAGGAGCTTGTCTCCTTTCTTATTTTTAATCTAGTGGTTGACTGTATTGAATTATGGATAAGATGATTGTTAAAACCATAGATATTGGTTTGTTACCAGCAAGGTTCAAGGAATTGCTATTCAGTCATCGATCAGCAAGCTGGGGATTAGAGATTAGACATGTTAGGACCACAACAGTATGGGTCTACGTTAGACGCCGGCTGCGTGGTGGCGGCCAGGTTGCTGCAGGTGAGGCTACGGATGGGTAGTTAGCTAGCTTATCCTTTTACCTTTTGGTTCTTATCAGTTTGTTATCTGGTTCCTTCCATTTTGGAAGAGTTTTATAGTTGTAGCTAGCACTGAGCGCTCAAATAAAAGAGAAAGAAAGAAGAAAAGGTACTCTTTTAGAACCACTAAATCCAGGAGACCATGACCACGTGCTGCCATCGACAACTGTACGGTGGCACCGTACAACTGTTAAGGGACTCGAGTGTTCAACAGGAAACACCCATATCAACTGGTATCAAAACCGATCAGTCCTATAGCAAATAATGACGACCGCATTGGCATGGTGGAGACCACTTTCGACAACCTAAAGACAACGGTGGCCGGCATTGAGAAGATGTCCATCATGGAGAAGCTGGATGACCTGATCAAGGCACTCAGCACGCAACCAGTGGGGGTGTCCCCTAGGGGAATCAAGGCCAGTGACGCACATCAGGGGCACGACACCCCGCTCCTACAAGTCACCGTGCACGGGGTTAGGGGGGCGACAATGGAGAGGAGGTTGAGGAGCGTGCACATGGCCGAGGTGATCAAAACAACCGCAAATGGGCTTCGCGGGCACACCGGTATGAGCTCCCACTGTATAATGGGACTGAGGATCTGCTATTGTGGCTAAGGCGGTGTGAGCGCTTCGAGCAGATGCACTAGATTTCAGAGCAGGAGTACGTTCGGCCTCACCTTTGGGGCGAAGCACAGGAGGTTTTGGATAACCAAGAGCAAGAAGAGAAGAACGTGCCATGGACGACTTCCACGAAACCTTCCTCCAGAGGTTCATTCGCCATGCAATCGTCAGACCTTAAGGCAACCTTGTCAACCTGAAGCAGGGCGACAACCGCTGCGCATGAATTTCAAACAGTTCCTCGCAAGGACTCCTCGGATGAAGCGAGAAGATCAAGTGGAGATTTTCATGATGGACCTCTCGGTCACCTTGGCCACGGATGTGTGCTGGGATAGACCTCGCGATCTGGCATAGGCCATCGGCTTGGCCAGGAAAGCGGAGCACAGGGAGGATGCTTGGATATCCAAAACAACATAGCGGTGGCCACCACTGAGTCGGCACCATCCGTCTTTGAGTCGCGGTACTGCAGTGGTCACGACCACGTACTTAGTAGATTTGCGACGGGGCTGTATTTCGGCTGCTGTCACACCCTACACTACCGACCCCAGTGGTCGCGGTGACTGCGGCCTGATTTTCCAACATGGCGCCAGCACCGGCCGAAGGGCACGCGGTGTCAACCGGCTCTCAGGTCTCCTTAGTGGCCTTTGCTACCTATCGGTGCCGTCTCAGTGCAGATGAGATGGAAAAATGGATTGCCAAGAGCCTCTGTTTTAACTGTGACGACGTCTACTCCAAGGGACATCAGTGTAAGCACCTCTTCCACCTAGAGATCATGAACAAGGGCAAGAAAGCCGATGAGAGATCTCCTTGTCAGTCTTGCTTGTTCAATGGCTGAAGGCGAGCAGCACCATGTAGGTCACACTAACCGTGTAGAGCCACCGCTTCTTGGGCCTGATAGACAACAACAATACGTCCAACTTCTTCAACGGGCATGCAGAGACAAGGGTGGAACTGCTGCAAGAACCGAGCGGCACACAACACGTCAAGGTCGCCAATGGGGAGGAGCTACCCTATCTAGGACGACTTCCTAAGGTGGCCTTCACCATCAACACGTCAAGCACGCCTTCGATGCCTCCTTCCTGGTGATTCCTCTTGAAGGCTTTTCGACATGGTGTTGGGTGTACAGTGGCTACAAACCCTGGGTGAGATCTGTTAGAACTTCGACTTCCTTGGCATGTCCTTCTCTTCAGCAAGCCGACCCATCACCATTCAAGGGTTGGGGCAGGAGACAATGGCACTATCTCTTCTCTTGGGCCGAGTCAAAGGAGGCAGTAGCTACACTCCTGGCCTCCTTTGAGGCCTTGTTCCGGGAGCCACGAGGGCTTCCACCCTCACATGACTGCAAGCACCGCATATGCCTCCTGGAGGGCACAAACCTGGTGGCGGCCCGACCCTACCGCTGCCCCTTTCGACAGAAGGACGAGATCAAGCTGCAATGTGGAGCGATGCTGGCTCAAGGCATCATCCGTCCTAGCCGATCCCTCTTCTCTTCGCTGGTTCTGCTAGTCAAGGATGATGGCTCATGGCGGTTCTGCATCGACTACCGGGAGCTGAACTCTTAAGACCATCAAAGAAAAATTTCCAATACCTATGGTTAAGGAGTCACTGGACACGCTACATATGGCCAAGATCTTCTCCAAGCTGGACCTTCGTTCCGATTACCACCAGTCACCAGATCCGGATGAGGAAGGGCATCGAAATGACTGCCTTCCAGACTCACCATGGGCACTACGCGTTTGGATTGTGCAACGTGCCATCCACACTCCAAGCCCTTATGAATGAGGTATAAGCTAATTTCCTTTGGAAGTTCGCGCTTGTCTTCTTTGAGGAAATACTTGTGTACAACTCTAGCAGGAGGAGCATCTTCATCACCTACGTCTGGTTCTGGAGAGGCCGCGACAGCACCAATTCGCCCTCACAAATGTGTCTTCATCCATTGGGAGACTCTTTACCTCGGCCACATCATCTCGGGGTGGACGTGGCAGCTAAACCTCGCAAGGTGCGGGGTGTCTTTATTTGGTGGACTTCAGCGTCCATCATGGACGTATGAAGCTTACTCGAGATGGTTGATTATTACCGTTGGTTTATCCAACAATATGCCGTCATCCTTGAGCCTCTGACCAACCTCTTGCGACACCAAACACCAGGGATTCCATCAATCGACTGACGCGAACCGCGCCTTCCAGCAACTGAAAGAGGAGCTACAGACGGCGCCTGCCCTCCATTTTCCTGACTTCGACCTTTCTTTTGTGGTTGAATGTGATGCTTCAGCGCATGGGATCGGTGAGGTCTTGTAGCAAGAAGGGCACCCGGTTGCATTCTATAGCTAGCGGTTGGTTGATTTGTACCAAGCTCGCCGCATAGAAGCAGGAGTTGATTTGCCTATCCAAGGCCATTTGACACTAGCGACCATATCTTTGTGGCAGGCCCTTGTCTACACCGACCATTTCGAGTCTCAATTATCTCCTGGATCAAGCTCTAGTCATTCCTCAGCAGCATTGGCATAGTAAGTTGAGGGGTTTTGACATCATGGTGGAATATAAGTCAGGGCGTGCCAACCAAGCTACATATGCCTTATAGAGGAGATTCGGCGAGCTGAAGGTGTGTGCCGCCCTCTTCGCCCCCGCAGTGGACAAGTGGCGCGCGGCCTTGAGGGCCGACCTGAAGGTCCAGCACTGCTGCACCCAGGTGGCGGGCACAGCCAACACGGTGCTAGCCTAGGCCACGACACCCTTTTGATTGACGGCGAACGGGGTGTTGTACTGGGTAGGCCTACTTTTCATTCCTGCCACCTCTCCGTGGTCGAAGTGGCTGCCTATCATGATCTTGCATGAAGGAGTGCATAAAACTACATTAGGATCATTAGTGGTTCTATTTGGACGGACAATGTCAGGCAGTGGATGCTTATGCGGGGTAATATCAAATCTGCTAGCAACATGGTTGTTAAGGCGTCGTTGAAGCGTCGCTTCATCGTCGCTTAGGCGGTAAAAAGGTTTTTCCTGGACGCCATAGCCGACGCCTTAGCTTCGAGGTGTATGGCATCGCCTTAGCATCTAAGCCGGGAGCCATAGACATGAGAGAAGAGAGAGGGAGAGGCAGAGGCAGAGGCACTGATTTCCTCCCAGATCTGGAGCGCTGTCGCCGTGCGCCGTTGCCGGCTGCTGTGCTTCGTCGCCGGTGGTCGAATGTGATGCTTCAGCGCACGGGATTGGTGAGGTCTTGTAGCAAGAAGGGCACCCGGTGGCATTCTATAGCTAGCGGTTGGTTGATTTGTACCAAGCTCGCCGCATAGAAGCAGGAGTTGATTCGCCTATCCAAGGCCATTCGACACTAGCGACCATATCTTTGTGGCAGGCCCTTGTCTGCACCGACCATTTCCAGTCTCAGTTATCTCCTGGATCAAGCCCTAGTCATTCCTCAGCAGCATTGGCACAGTAAGCTGAGGGGTTTTGACATCATGGTGGAATATAAGTCAGGGTGTGCCAACCAAGCTACATATGCCTTATAGAGGAGCTTCGACGAGCTGAAGGTGTGCGCCGCCCTCTTTGCCCCCGCAGTGGACAAGTGGCGTGCGGCCTTGAGGGCTGACCCAAAGGTCCAGCACCGCTGCACCCAGGTGGCGGGCGCAGCCAACATGCTGCTAGCCTAGGCCGCGACACCCCTTTGATTGACAGCGAACGGGGTGTTGTACTGGGTAGGCCTGCTTTTCATTCCTACCACCTCTCCGTGGTTGAAGTGGCTGCCTATCATGATCTCGCATGGAGTGCATAAAACTACATTAGGATCATTAGTGGTTCTATTTGGACGGACAGCGTCAGGCAGTGGATGCTTATGCGGGGTAATATCAGATTTGCTAGCAACATAAAGCCAGCACATCGGTGCCTTTGGGTCTACTCCAAGTCTCCAACTCTTTTCGGTCCCCCTTTATAGTTGGACAGATATCTCGATGGACTTCATTGTTGCCTTGCCCAAGTTGCAAGAAATGAAATGATAATTGCGCTCGTGGTGGTTGATCGTTTATCAAAATATGACCATTTCGTCGCCTTGAAACGACCCACCTTAGCTCCGGTCGTCGTGGATCTCTTCTTCGACAACATTGTCCGGCTCCATGGCATGCTTGAATCCATTGTCTCTAATCGGGATCAGGTATTCACAAGTGCTTTTTAGCAATCTTCAAAAGGTGTGGCATGCAATTGTTTTACATCATCAGCTTACCATCCACAAACGGATGGCCTGAAAAGGTGGTTAATCACACCCTAGAGATGTATCTTCGTAGCTTAGCAGCCGATAATCCATCATTGTGGGTCAAGTGGCTATCATGGGCCAAGTTTTGCTACAACACATCCTACCATTCCGCGCTACGGATGACGCCTTTTGAGCTGGTGTATGGTCGGCATCCGCCAAGTCTAGTTCCATACGTTGAGGGCTCCACCTCAATTGACAAGGTTGATTGCTAGCTCATTGGTCGGGATGCGCTGCTGGAACAAGCCCAACAACACCTCCTACAACTCAGAACCGCATGAAGCAATACTATGATGCTTATCATCACGAGGTCTCCTTGAAGTGGGGGCATGGGTTTGGCCGCATCTTCAAAGGCACTGACAGCTTTCCTTCCGGCATAGCTCCCAGCACAAGCTAGCTCCGTGCTTTTTCGGTCCCTACAAGGTTGCAGCTTGCATTGGGCAAGTGGCCTACCGTTTGGAGCTACCCCTAGGTGCCTGTCTCCATGATGTGTTCCACGTCACTCTACTAAAGCCGTTCAAGAGGACTTATCCATCTTCTCCTCCGTCGTAGCCTACGAAGGCCACCCTTTCCATCGAGCCTGCACGGCCTTCTTCGTGCCAGCTCCTGAAGATACGGTTTGTCAAGGGTCATCGCCAATTCTTGGTGCAGCGGACAGGTAAACCAATGAAGGAAACTACGTGGGTTGATGCAATCGTGTTGTGTAAGGCTTATCCTGATTTCAAGCTTGATCTCTAGGGGGAGTATTGTTAGGCCCACACCAGACCGGGTCTATGTTAGATGCCAGCGGCATGGTGGCGGCCAAGTTGGTGTGGCTTAGGCTGCATATGGGTAGTTAGCTAGCTTATCTTTTTACCTTTTGGTTCTTATTAGTTTGTTTTTTGATTCCTTCCCTTTTGGAAGAGTTTGTTAGTTCGTTGTAGCTATTACTGAGCGCTGAAATAAAAGAGAAAGAAAGAAGAAATGCTACAATTTTAGTACCAACAAATCCAAGACAAAGCGTTGCCAATGACAACTGGCAGGTGGCACCGTACAACCGTTACCATAGGGCGACGTCGCCTTTCGGTGGCGCCCTCCATTTCCTGTTCGGGACTAAGACCAGGGACTCGGACGTTCGACAAGGAAGACCCGTATCAAGGCGGGATTAATCCATAGATTATTGGAATTAAACATAATTAATCGGTAATCTGTGCTAGTCATGGACTACTGATTAGAGATTAATCGGTAGTTAATCAGGGACTCATTGGGATTTTTACAATATTGGTTACCAGTTTAATATCTCATTTAGTTGAAATGGTTGTTGCTGTTCTACGGTAAGCTAATAACACAATGCTTTGCATGGAGTTGATGCCTAGGCTAATTGCGAAAGAAAAGTGAAAAATGATGTTGGTGGATCAATATGAAGATAAATATCTGATAATTTTCAGTCAGATTCATCATTTTCCCATACCAGTAAAATTATCTTTCTATTGTGGGTAGAACAATTCTTATTAATGCCTACATAACAAGTTTACCAATTCATCATGTCTATGATTTATTCAAATATTGTGGTTGATAAAATTCAAAAATATTGTAGCAGAATGTTTTTAAGATACTAAGTGGAAATGCTTGATGAAATACTACCCGATTAAATTGAAAAAGTTTTTAAATTAAAGAAAAAAGGTGGTTTAGGGATTAAAAATCTAGTGAGGCGTAATATTATTTTAATTGTGTAAATGTTGGTGCAAACTTCTAAACAAGCAAAGTATGGCGAGCTATTATTCAAAGTAAGCATATAGTTGAGACTCATCTAATGTTAGTGAAGGGTAGGAAGAAGAATTTGTTGATAATAAGTAGGGATGGCAGAAAAACCCATGGGTTACCCATGGGTATCCGACCCGATGGGCATGGGTATGGGTCTGAACCTATACCCATGGGTTTTTCGGGTTCGGGTACCCGCAGGTTTCGGGTTCGGGTATGGGTTTAATTTTATACCCATGGGTTACTCAATTTCTCTGACAGGTGGGCCACTATCCAAAATCCCCCAACCGGCCAACCCACCACACGGCCACACCAGCACACCCCAGTCCCATACCCCCCAAATCCCTAACCCACGTCCCACATTCCCCACACCGGCACACCCCAATTGATCCCCACTGGGGGACTGCGCGTTTGCGCCAGCACCATGCCGCCGCCTCCGCCTCCGCCGAGCCACCGGTCTCCATCGGATAGGGCCGCCGCCGCGCTGCATCCGGTCGCCGCCGCATCGAGCCGCCACCACCGGGCTGCATCGGGTCGCCGCCGCCTCCGCCTCCGTCGGACCGCCGAGCTCCATCAAGTCGCCGTCACCGACCCCGAGCCACATCGGGTTTGCGCCGCGCCACCACCTCTCTCCCCCCCTCCCCTCCTCTCTCTCTTGTAGGGGTTTGCTGTGCATGAACTAGTATGTTTTCGGGTATGGGTACCCAACGGGTATCGGGTACCCGCCGGGTTTGGGTATGACTGCGGGTTTATACACACGATCATTTTCGGGTTCGGGTATGTCAACGGTGTACCCGGAGATACCCGCCCGATTGCCATCCCTAATAATAAGAGTTTTATCGAAAAAATGAGAATCTATGTTGGCTCAGGTAAGAAAACACTGTTTTAGTTAGATGCTTGGCATGAGAATAAAATAAGAGACCATCAACTTTTTGCTAATTGTGATAACCAAAATATTAGTGTTTATGAATGTTGATTATAATTTTGAGATTCACTTTAAAACATGGATGCCTGAATTTTTTTATTAGTAAATCAAGGTCAATGCATTACAATAGAGAAAACAATTGAATTCTCATCATTAGAATGTAAAGGTTTTAACTATGTAGTAGTATGCATGCAAATTTATGTCCGTATGAAAATGCTATTAATCCTAATCAACTTAGGAAAGCAAAATTGCCCTAAAAATTAAAATCTTTACATGGCTTTCATGTAATGATGCTATTTTTACAAAAGATAATACTCCCTCCATTCAGATTTGTAAGGTGCATTGAAATTTGCGTTGATACCAAGGCACGCTGGCTCACAGCTTTTTATTCCCATTGAGCCCCTGTTATATGGTGAAGAGAATAATTACTCTGTGACGTGTTGGTTGCAGACGATTTGTTACGCACTAATTGCGCCCCTGCTTCTGCTGTTCACGCTCGCGCACCCGCGGCCAATGAGGGAAGGAATGGAAATTGTGCTATGTGCATGAGCAAATCACGCAGGGGTATTATGGGCCGAAGGCCACCTAATTAGCAGCTACGCCTTTCATTACCGAACAACGAAAACTTTTTTTGTGCCCTACAAATCTAAATGGAGGGAGTATGATTCAGACACATTGGTGAACTGGTCATCCAATGTGCTGTTTTTTTAAGAAACTGTAAAAATGTTTCGCATTTATTTTGTGAATGTTTAGTAGTGAAGGGTATTTGGAGTTTTGCTGGGGATTGCTTGGGACAGCAAGTCGGCCTAATAATTTGCAGCAACAAAGTTAGATGAATTAATTCCTTCTGTGTTTTCAAAAAATTTAAAATGATTGCCTTTATAGCCATGTTCTGGTATGTTCGGATATAAAAACAAAATAATTCCCACTGGATGTAATGTTTGGTATTTGTGCATATATTTGTTTCTGGTCAGCTTTGAGCAGTGTTGGCTTAAAAAGGTGTTCTGGAAGCTGGTGCAGAATACCATGAAAATCAGATCAAGCACTGGGACAGGATTCAAGACTCAAGAGGCAGAGGAACACAGTGGAAATTGATGATATTCCAAGGAATTGTTCTCGAAGTTCTTACATAATCGATCCCCTATGTTGGTAGAGTTTTATTACAGATGTTAATCCTTTCGGTAATCTCCTTGAATTTTGGTGATTAGTTTTAACATTTCTCTGTACTACAATGGACATGTCTTTCCATTCTAGTAATGGGAAAAATAGGCATTCCCAGTTAAAAGAAAACATACACATTGGCTGCTAAGGTGAAGGACTGCACAAGGGTCCGCAACTCTGAATTCTAATCAGTTCTGTTCAAACTCACGCATTACGAACTTTGCTCAAAGGCCACCATTTATAGCTCAATAAAGATTGACATAAAGTAGGATTTGCCTCACTTATGTGAACACCAAGGTCCAAGATGATTAACAGCCACCCCGTAATTCTGTATTGACAGACCAGACAAACAGTTGCGCTCCCGTACAGTCATTAGACACGAAATCAAACATTTCAATACCAAACAGTCCTCGAAATTCAGAGCAGGCAAACAGCCAGTCACACAGACAGGTTACTGACACTGAACAGCAATGTCATATTGTCATACGTAAATACTGAGTAAATTTCATATCGAGCCAAGAACGCAAGCCTAGTCAAGTTAGTGATTGCAGCTTGAAAAGGCCACTCTAGAGCAGATTGAGCAGGAGCAAGAAGCGACACGAGCAAGGGAGCAACCCCCGCCCCAGCTTCTTTAGGACAGAAACAATGAGAAATTCTGAGAGGGGTAGTAATACGAGCAAACACCCTGAAGGCACTCGGAGGAAGGGGAGGAGAGAGCTTACCTGACCCGAGCCTCCATCGTCGGAGGCGAACGCGCAGGCGAGGAGGCGGCGCCGGCGGGCGGCGCCGGTGTGGGAAGCGAGAAGGTGGCGTCGGAGCAAGAGTTGGTGCTCGAGGCGGCCGTGCCGGCGGCGGGAGAGGGCGAGGGTGGCATCCAGCGGCGGCGAGGCGGCGGCGACAGCCGGCAGCATGGCGAGAGAGTTCGGGAAACCGGGAGCAACGGACCAAGTGTGTCGTGACAAGTGACTGGTGAAAGGTGATAGGATTGGGAGGAATTGCCGAGCGGTTCGGGCTTGGAGAATTGGTCCAAATGCATAAAGCATTTCTGGGCCAAACAAGGTTCAAATGTCTCTAAGCCTGTCAGTCCAAGGAGCGGGACTCATTTCGAAAATAAGTCATTTTTAATGCCCATATATTGTTTAAAAATTTAAGGAAATTTTTGTATCATATCATCAAAAATATTAAAATATTTAGCATATCGTATTAATATATTTAGAATATCTTAACCTACCCCACTTTCCGGACCCATATAGTATATTCCAAAACTTAAAAAACGAAATTTCCAAAATAAATAAATAAATCACCATATATGATTTTATGTAATAGCCATTAGTGATGTTGGTCTGGTCATATTGTCTATGAAGAGTTGTAGGATTAGTTTTTTTTAAGGAACAGTTGTATGATTAGTTTTACTGTCTTTAATGTGAGTTGTGGTAAAATATAAGCATGGCGTTAGAGTCAATCCAGGAAGCGATAAACGTCACGGTCAATGAATGAGCTTGGGATCGAGTAGATTTTAGTTTGAAGTGTTATACCTAGGTGTTACAAAATTAATACCACTGGATTCATATTTGAACTAGTTTCATAATCATGAGTTTATAGCTATCAATAATACTTTAGAAAAGAAAGCCATTGCTCAAATCTTCAATTCCATCAATGGAACACATCCCTCCTCCTTGCCAATGCATTTGCGGGTAATACACTACAGGAAACGAGAATTGTGTCGTCGGCCATAAAACCAGTGTCGTCAGCAATGTCGCCAACGACACAGGTTTTAGGCCTATGTTGGCAGCCCAAAAATGAGCTGACGTAACCAGTATCAGCAGCCCAACAAATACCGACGGCATGACTAATGCCACCTCTCCCGCCTCCCAAAATAATTGAAATTTAGAGCCCACCATTGTTACTTGTGTCGGCGGCCGTAGGTAGGCCGTCGACACGGAAATGCCCCCTCACGGCAGTATAACACCCAACGGAACCACCTTAAGGCGGACCCGCATGATAGGCAGAAAACGTCTCTGCCATGTGGGGCAAACGTGAGAGTTCCATCGGAAAGGCCAGCCAGCATCAGTGTCGGCAACCTGCAGTGAGTCGCTGACACAGCTCTAGCTAGTGTCTGCGGTCCACTATATATGTCTGTGTCGGTGGCTATAAACACTTTGCTTTGTGCACCTTAAATTTTTACGACATCCCCGCCACACCCCAAAGCATCACATGGTGTTGTATTGACCTGTGTTGCTTTTTTTTCGTACAAGTTCGTTCCAAACCTCCTCGACGTTTTATCTCAGCATTGTACCAGGAACGTGGAGGTTTCAAAGGAACTTGTATCGAAATTGCAACACAAGGCAATACAACACCGTGGGATGCTTTTTGGGTGTGCGTGTGGATGTCGTAAAACCTTAAGATGCACAAAGCGAAAGTGTTGATCGAGACGTCTATGGACCAGGAAACAGGGTGGCGATAGGGGAGGATCTGCGTCGACGGGTATGTCAACAACAACCGACACAGACATATCTATGTTGGCGGCATATACTGGGCCACCGACACTGGCTGGCGCTGTGTCGGCAGCTCACTGCAGGCCACCGACGAAGTTTGTAACACTGACAGGTGGGCCTCATGTATTTATTTGATCACTATTAAGGCTATGTCAACGGCATTTAGTGGGCCGATGACATAGGATAGAGCTATGTCGGCGGCTCTTTTAATGCCGACGACACAGGTTGTAACATTGACAGGTGGGCCTCACATATTTGTTTGACAATTATTAAGATCGTGCCGGCGGCCTATAGAGCTGTGTCGGCTGCCTGCCGCCGACACAGAGTGAAGCACCACAAAAATAAGTGGCTCGTGCGCTAAGTCCTCACTTAGCGCACGAGGCTCGCATCTTTTCCCACCGCCGCCTGGTCATGCCACCATCGCCGCCCTCTGCCGCAGTCGCGTCGTGCCGTATGCCGCTGGCGCCACGCCGCCGTGCCACCACTGCGCCTTCCGTTGCCGCCGGCCTCCGCTGTCGTCACCCTCCGCCACCTTCGCCGCAGCCACCCCATGCAGCCGTAGTCGCAGCCACCCACTGCCGCCGATTCCTCTGACTCCACCGCATCAGTAACCATCGACTCCTAGGGCAGGTAAATTCTCGTTTCCGACGACTATTTTTTTGTATGATCATACCGGTGACATCATTATTAGTTATGATTAATTAGTTGTAACGTAATTAGTGATATTAGACACATTTCATCTATATATAACATGAACCAAGTCTGTTCAAACCCGTTCGAGGGCGCTGCACATTTTTGTAATGAGTTAAGATGGTGATTCGTTGGGTTCTATTGCGAAAGGCGTTGCACTCCTGAGTTGTCCACGTTTTGGACAGCTCATGGATGTGCGCTTGAGTATGGTGGTCGCGGGACGAGGTTGTATGGGTCGGGATTCCGACAGCTTGATCCTGACGTTCTCCTAATGCATAACATAAGCGGCACGTCGTACTTGTTATTGCATTGGGGGAATTGTGGGGTCATGCTACTGGAATTCCAACCCGTACAACCTTGTCCCACGACCAGCGTACTCGAGCGCACATCCGTGGGTGGGTGAGCCCTCCTATTTAGTTAGGTCTAAATTGTGTAAACGTGATCTTTGCATGCATCCACGGACGTTATTTAGATAAGCTATGGAAGATCGGCGGTGGATGTACAATAGTTGTATGAGGTCTGGACGTCACATAGACGACTGGATGGAGAAGGCTAAGGTATTCATAGAATATGCATTCCAAAGATTCGCTTACCCGGCCCATCAAATGGACTTGCGCAAGAAAGGAATCCAAGGGAATCCTATGCTCATTTGTGAAGTAACCGTATCCATTAGATCAAACCGACGACAGTGGATGGTCTAGATGGCCTCATTTTGTGTTTTTATGCCACTGGAAAGAAGACAGGGCTGGGTCGGCCGGCCTGGCCTGTTGCCCGGTCTGGCCCTGGTTTGTCCTGTTTTGCACCTGTAGATCCAAAACTCACCAAAACTTATGAAACTTTATTAGAATAAATAAAATGTTAGTATAAACCTTGATTTTCCCTCGAAAAGCCGGAATTTCGGAATATGTTGACGTATAAAATTGGTGTTTATTTGACGTCAACACACGCCGTCGTGCCACCATTGCGCCATCCGACGCCGCCGGCCTCCGCTGTCGTCGCCCTTTGCCACAGCTGCCCCACGCCGCCGTAGTCGCAGCCACCCACTGCCGCCGATTCCTCCTACTCCACCGTATCAGTAACCATCGACTCCTTGGGCAGAAAAATTCTCGTTTCCGACGACTTTTTTTTTGTATGATCATACCTGTGACGTCATTATTAGTTATGATCATACCTATGACGACTATTAGATGCATTGCATCTATATATAACATGAACCAAGTCTGCTCAAACCCGTTTGGGGGCGCTACACATTTTTGTAATGAGTTAAGATGGTGATTCGTTGGGTTCTTTTTGCGAAAGGCGTTGCACTCCCGAGCTGTCCATGTTTTGGACAGCCCACGGATGTGCGCTTGAGTATGGTGGTCGCGGGACGAGGTTGTATGGGTCGGGATTCCGATGGTTTGATCCTGACGTTCTCCTAATGCATAACATTAGCGGCATGTCGTACTTGTTATTGCATTGTGGGAATTGCGGGGTCATGCTGCTGGAATTCCAACCCGTACAATCTTGTCCCACGACCAGCGTACCCGAGCGCACATCCGTGGGTGTGTGAGCCCTCCTATTTAGTTAGGTCTAAACTGTGTAAACGTGATCTTTGCATGCATCCATGGATGAAGATCGGCGGTGGATGTACAATAGTTGGATGAGGTCTGGACGTCACATAGACGACTGGATGGAGAAGGCTAAGGCATTCATAGAATATGCATTCCAAAGATTCGCCGACCCTAACACAGCAATCATGTGGTGTCTTTGCGCAAGCTGCTCGAACACTGAGAAAAGGACTAAGAAGGTTATCAGCAATTATCTCTGTAAGCATGGCTTCAAAACAAACTACTTTGTTTGGTTATCTCATGGTGAGAGAAAGCGTCCCGCCCCTATCTATAGCTCTGTGGATATTGGGGAGGGTTGCAACGAAGTCGATCTGGATGTCGAAGTCAACATGTTGGACGAGCTCATGGATGACGTGACTCGGGCTTATGATCTCTCCCCCGAGGAAGAGTCCGAGCCACTTGCCGAACAATTCGAGAAGCTCCTTGATTCTGCCAAGTTGTCGCTGCATGAGCACACCGATGTAACCGTGCTGTCGAAAATGGCTCGTCTTATGCTGGTGAATACCAAATATAACTTGTCAGCCAATTGCTTCAACGACCTTTGCAAACTGCTGGATAGCTTGCATCTGAGTGGCACGGGATGACTCAGAATCTTTACAAGTCGAAGAAACTCTCAACGTGTTGGGCATGCCGTGCGAAAGGATAGACTATTACCCAAAATTCTGCATGTTTTATTAGAATGTCGATGCTAGGCTGGCTCACTGTAAACATTGCAATGAGAGTTGGTATGTGGTTGTTAAAGGTAGAGATGGAGTGGAGAGACAGACTATGGTGGCCCAGAAAACCTTTTGTTTCTTTTCGGTAACTCATCGCCTCCAACGTCTATATATGTCCAAGTCCACGGTGAGACACATGAGACGTCCGTGTTGTCAGTAGGCTCGACTTCATGCACTCCGTGGTGCCGCATGAGTCGTATCGGGTCTAGGTCTGGGCATGTCGACAGCAGGCTGCCTCTTTTTCTTGTGCCCATCTTGAAGCCCAGCAAAAACTAATCAAGGAATTGCGGCAGCAAAGGGAGGCAGACCAGCAGCGTTGGCAAGCGGAAGAGTAGCAGAGGTAGGAGGAGCAAGAGGAGGACAAAAGGCGGTTCGAGGCTTTTCAGCAACAAAACCTCTGGATGTTTAACTACATGCAGGTAATTATGGCTGTACACGTAGTTTTGTTTTTTTACACGTTTCAAATGCTAACTTATGATGTCCATAGTCCATTTAGGGGACAGGTCCCAGCTCCCAGGCGCCGATTCCACCTCCGTCGCAGTTCTTCTTTACGCAAACCCGGGGGCTCTGACGACACAAACTGGCGGTAACAGCCCTATGATGCCGATGACGTTCCCCTACTACCAGGTCGCCCCTGCACCAGCGCCTTCTCCAGGGGTAAGCCATTAAAAAACATTTTGTTCTTTATTTATTTCAAACTCACAGCCATGGAACTAATCGACATGTGTTTTTTCTAACTTTAGGACTGGGGGACAGCTATTCCGGCATCTATGACGAACCTACAATAGGAAGGGGACTCCGCAGGTGGTAGCGTAGTTAGGACAGCCGGAGAGGAGTTTGCCGACAACGTCCTCCCCGTTGACCCTTACGATGGTTCGCAAAACCATTAATAGTAATATGTTGCATTTTGACTTAGTATTGAAAAATGTATTCGAGTATGTTCGTTATATGTACTTTCCATGGTTTGAAGCCAAAGTGCTATGTTAATTGTGGCAAATTATCAATCATTTTTGTGCTTTTGTGATGATATGGATGTGTATGGGCTCGATATTGTGGTGACGAGCACGTATTTATGTGTGGATATGGTCGGGGGAAGGGAATATATATTTGTGGTGAATTAGGGATTTTTGCAGGTTTAAATTGAGATTTTTAAAAATTTCCAGCAAATTTTTTTTGCTGGATGACCTTACTTGTCGTCGGCCAAACAAGGGCCGCTGACACAGGTTGACAACCTTGGTCGGCGGGTAACGGTCGGCCGACGACAGAGATGGACAATCAGTGTGGGCGATTATCTAGAGCCGACGACACAAGTTGCCTCTCTTTCGGCAGTTTATGTGGAGCCGACGACAGGTTTCTGCCATGTGGCGTCCAATGGCTGGTCTGTGGGACCCACATGTTAGAGCGTTGTTTATGCGTAACTGCCTATAGGGAAAGCCTATGTTGGTGGCTGAATCTGCCGCCGACACAAGTGGACCACATGTGGCCTGTCCCCTGGTGCATGGTTGTCGTCGGGGTTTGCTTGGGCCGTTGACACAGGTTGCTGTGTCGTCCACGTGGTGTCGACGAACCTTTTTCATCGATGTCGTCGGCTTTGGGCCCTGCGTCGTCGGTTTTTGCAGCCGACCATGATTTTGATCGCAAAAGACAATAGAGACATCACTTGGAAGTTTTTACCAGCTCCACACAAGCATGTCAAACCTTCATGGTATCTGCTTTAGGGTTTTAATAAGATTCTTTTTAGCAATGAAAAGAAAGGAGGGAACTCAAATATGAAAATAAATGGGAGAAGAATAGAGAGGCCATTGAATACTGTAATATCCTGATTCGGGTTTTTAGTGGGAATGCATACACCTTGACAAACAATACTCATTACTTGGACGGGTACATCCAAAAGAAGTTAGACAGAGCTCTAGCAACTAAATATTGGCAATGTTAACCTTTATCAAGTAATTCATATGAAATTCAAGCACTGATGATATACCCTAATCATCATAAATGAAAGGTTTGAAATAGAAAAGAGAAGGAAATTTGCCAAAAGGAAATTCAGATTTGAGTTTGCTAAGCTGATGAAATTGCATGATCAGAAGCTGATGTGTGGAGTCATATCCCCTTAAAGCAACCTAATGACTATGTTATCTATGGTGTAACAAATGTGATGATGATAGTTGTCTAGATGTCGTACCCTCATGTAGGAGGAGGCTTTTTATACTAACACGAGGGATACAAATTGGGGAAGATAAGCATATATATGGCAACCAATCCCTAAAACTCCGTGATATGTAGGCGCCGTCTTGGATCCTTGATGTGGTCCACAATCACAAGTCGAGCCATAGCACGAGGATGCCTTAGTCATCAAGCCTTCCAATGTCTTGATCAACACATCACCGAGCAACGCCTAGCTCGGCGCATTGCCTATTATCCGGGTAACCATACGTTTACAAGCAACGGACAGAAGGATACCCGAGGAACACAAAGCAAAAAGAGGTATTTCATTGTCAGGGGAAGGTAGAACTCAATCCCCGAAAACTAGTTGCCGAGGCTCAAGTGGAATACTACCTAGCCAAGGCCTTCTCCTTGAGTCTCCAATAACTCAAAGAGAGAATTGACATGGGCAGGGCAGGCCTAGCTCCTTATCAGGACAAGAAAAAATTTTGTTTGGGCAGAATACTACCCATATTGGACAAGAAGCACTTTGATGAAGCAACAAACTTCATATCGATCAAGAGTTGCACTAATTAAGGCCTTTCAACCATTGACGGGCAAGTAACTTGTTTGGCTCATCCCAAGCAACTACTCCGGGCTTTATCGTTGCCAGACTATGGTTGGATTTTTACAAGCCGTTGGAACGGTGCGCAGACGCGGTACACTCGCACTAGTCACGGTGAAACGTATGAAGAGTTTTCATAAAAAGAATGGTTCTTTTATGCAATTATGAAAAGGCAGGCCTCTAATCTGTTATGTTATTATTGGTGGCGTAAAAGGAATCGTTGCATATTTCCTCACCTATAAAAGGGGGTATGGAAACTAGGGAAAGCACTCTTTCCTTCTCTCCTTCTCGTGCTCTCTAACTCTCTCGCCCGAGCCATTCCCCGTTCTTTATTTCCAAATCCTCCTTCCTTTCTCGGCGTACCAAATCCACCAATTTGAGCCATGGGCAAGATAGGGAGAACCGAGTTGACCAAGGAGAGGCTAGAGGAGTTGGAGCAGCTTAGAGAGATTGATCCGGGTAGCTAGCAGCTGTTTGGAGGCGAAGACATACCAGCCCCGTAGGATAATGAGGTTGTTAGCTTCGAGCTAACATTCGTTCGTGTGCGGCGCCTCCTTGCTGGAACAATGCAAGCTGGAGGCGGTGAACCTCCAGCCTAATTCCTTCCTGACCATGCTATCTCTAGCTATTTGAGCGAGGGATACATGAAGAGCTTGCTAGTGCAAGCTTATTCCTACAGTTCTACGGTGTGCATCAGCCCTACCTGAAGCAAGCTCTGGTGAAACGAGACTTGTCTGTTGCATGCATCGCCTTCCAGCTAAGGACGCATGTTTCCTTCGTCAACGTGGAGCTTGGGAGAGTTAGATGCCAAGCTGGGCCAAAGCCAACCAGCTACACTGGGAACCTCTACGCGTCCAAGAGGAAGAAGGTTGGGGGAAGTGCCCCAACCTCGCCTTAGAAGGAAGCATCCCGGGCAAAAGCCGGCGCCGGCCGGCCTCACCGTCATGGAAGGCCCCTATCAAGGAGGACGCTATGCCAGGCAAGGCTAGTGGGCAATGCCCTTGTCTCGATCCCTAGGAGAGCTCCCAAAGCTCCTCGGACATGGAAACAACCATCGTCGCCGCCGTACAGGAAGAAGATTTTGGCCAGCGGGTGGTGATAGAATTCGTGGAGGAATAGATACTTGCCCTTCCCGCCGATGCGACAGAAAAAGGTATGAACTTCTCTCTTTCCCTTGGTGTAATTATTTTCATCTGGAGGATAACGTAGAACGTCCCCCAGGTTTTGCTCAATGGGCAACCCCACTATTATCTGAAATACTTAAATGAGTAATAAGCACCCTCATGGATGAATGCACAGAGCGGGTTTTGGCGGAGGCAAGTTCTCCACAAGAAGACATTTCGCGGGAAGAAGAATCCCCACTAAGAAGAATCCCCACTAAGAATCGAGACTTGCGTGGAGAGTGTCCAACTAGCTGTGGCCACAACGGAGGAGACTGCAATGCTCACAGTTGGGCAAGGCGAGGAGGAAATAGTGTATAGCCTCCACAGCTGATGAGGTTCGAAGTGTGGTCTCCATGGGCTGATACCCACCCAAGGCACCGCCTCCGGGACCACGCTGGGCAAGAAGGTTGCTCGTAGTGAAGGAGAGGTAGACCATTCTTAGTGCCTGGCAGAAAGGCTGCCCTGAATCTGTGCAAATCTATCTCCCGAGCCCGAGAGGTAACTCCCTGCAAACACACTTAGACAAAATAAAGATTAACTTATTTGAATTTTACTTACCCATGAACTAACCTACAAGTCATCGAGTACGCCCTCTACAAGCTAGAGGGCATCCTAGCACATGAGCGCGAACTCGAGAAGGTGAAGGTTGCCCATGACTACTCAAAATAAGCTATATTAGAGATAAACTCATAATTAGGTGATCGTATGAACTGTTAGTCCGAGATTAATCCTAACAGTCATAGCGAGGTAATTAGCATGCTTTAGTTTTGAATTGGGGGATCAATTCTTGCCTTACTTCTTGAATTGGGGGATCAAGCAAGCTCTTTTTCGTAGAGATTAGTTTTGAAGATGCCTCAGATTATGCAAGACGGGAACGGGAAACGGACACAATGGTTTATCTTGGTTCAGGCCACATGACGATGGGGATAACAACCATATTTTAGTGTGCTATTTATGTATATGAATGTGTGATCATAGAATGTTGTTCATCGGCATAGCACGATCCATCTATGCTAGTTGTGGGGGGTATTTATAATGTCATACCCATGCCACAACTCAACGGATTAGCTCGGGAATTAAAGGTACTAGTTATACACTACTAGGGAATGAACCTTCTATCCCGGCACATCAGTTCCGGTTAACTACAAATCGGGACTAAGATTAACATCAATCCCGGTTCAACGGCAGCAAGGCCGCAAGGCACCTTTCAGGCCCGGTTGGTACCACTAACCAGGACCGATAGGTCGCCTTGTGCAACAGATGGCAGAAGGGTAGTATCAGCCCCGTTTGCTGCATTGCCCAAAGCCAGCATGCCCCTATCCCACGCCGCCGCAGCCTCACGCGCGCACACGCCATCGCCACGCGTCGCCGCCGCCAACCACTAAGCCACCGCGTGTCTCCCGGTCCCCGCCCGCGCGCATTGCACCAGCCAGCACCACGCGTCGCAGCCTCACTCACTCGCAGCCACAGCCAGCCTGCCGCTGACACGCGTCCTGCCATGTCGCTATGTTCCCGCGTGCGCGCTGCCAATCCTTGCACGCCGCATGTCGCAGCTTCCGGGCACGTGCGTGTGTAGCGCCACTCGCCCGCGTGAACCGCCGGTTTTGTCGATTTTTCTTGGTTAACCTAAATAAAGACGGTTTATTTATTTATAGAATTTTTTATTTTTCCGAAACTTCCAGGAATTGTTTCAGGAGCATCCAAACTCCAAATTAGTTGATTCTCGAGCCATCAATTCCCATATATATCCTAGAATTTTATATATTGTATTGAGCTATATGTTCTATTGATTGTTTTGTTATTCTTAATTATGCATATGCCTATACGTGTAGATCGTTCGTGTTCACACTTCTCGGGAGGTTTTCAGGAGCCATTCGGAGGAGGTTCCCAAGATCAGGAATACTATCAAGGCAAGATAGTTTAAACCTTGCTTCCTATTTTGTGAAAACTCACCATGTTTACTGTTTTTATTTATTTACCTCATTCATGAAATGATGAGTCTGGGTAGAACCTAACATATTCACAGAGTGTCATTGATCTTTTGAATTTAGCCTGTTTCTTGTTGCCTTAGAAATTTCCTAGCCTGTCCTTATGTATAGTTTGCTAGTGCTCGTGGGTTGATAGTTGATTAGGCCCTTCATTTAATGTAATTGCTAACGTGACTTGGTATGATTGCTTTTAACAACCTAATCAACTAAAACCTACATGGCGTGAGTTGACTCAAAGTGGCAAGTCGGGTGATATTGTCGGGATGAGGTATGTGGTGGAGGTAGTCACCTTGGTCTAAGCACTCTTGGTGTGTGCTTATCTGGCCAAATCAAACAAGCGCAACCATAAGTACTAGCGTCAGCATAATGCGCATCATGTGCTAGTCCTGACTTAGTAGTTAGGGAAAATTATTAACACACGGTATTTTGAAAGGATCGTACTGTGGTCCATTGGCTCAAGAGGGGGACCCGTAGTGTCGAAACCTTAGAGGGGGTATTGTATAGTTACTTGTTCTAGGCTCCTAAGGAAGAGCTAAGACATAAAAGTACCACTAGGCTTATGGATAAAGTGTGCTACACTCTACAAAGTTTAAAACTATCATGACAGCCGTTCCCATGGTCATGGGAGAGGAGAAAGGTCGTACATGGTAGTCTCATGTGTTAATAATTTAACCGGATGGGTTGATGTTGTTTGAGTTGTTCGAGGAAGGTTTGATCTTCAGAGGGGCTTTGGGAAGCCGAGCTCTGTGTATTCTTCTTAGGAAATCTCTATCAATATTAATTCCTCAAAAAATGTGTTTTATAACACTTTAAATAATTTGACTAGAGTAAGTGTTTATGCAAAATAGCCACCCTATTCTTGTTTATATCATTGCATTTATAAGGATTCTTGCTGGGTGGTCGACTACTCACTACACCTACCACGAATAAATTTGTATTCAGGAGAAGAATTAGGTCCGGTCTATCTTAAGGATTGGGAGGATTATGTTCTAGGGCTTCGATGAGGATAAGCAGACGTTCAAGGCTCGGATTGGAGCATCATTATATCTTTATTTTTCATTGCATATTTGAATTTCCGTACTCTGATATATTATAGACAATATTATGTCATCTTTAAATCAAACTATTGTAATAATTAGTTGTGAAACAATTACTTTTTCATAATATGCTCTTATTTATTTTTGATTGTGTGATGATATTTAACAAACTGTCCTTCACAAGTTGCTAGCATTGATCTCTAGGACTAGAATCGATTGCGAGTGGATCCTAGTAAAGCCGGGGTCGCGACATACCTTGATCACTCTTGACTAGCAAAGCATGATACAGAGGTTCCTCCTCCGTGCTTTTCTTTTTTTTCATCTCTTGAGCAAGTAGAGCAGCAGTGATATCCTTGGTATTGATGCTATCCTTGCCATATGTCAGCGTCGTGACCAAATTCTCATAGGACTGAGGCAATGAACACAGTAGGACTATGGCCTTGCCTTCATCATCAAGCTTCACATCTCGTACACCTAGATCTGTGACCAACTAATTGAAAACATCCATGTGCTCCTTTAGGTCAACCCCCTTCAGCATGTTTAGCCCGTACAATTTTTGCTTCAGATACAACTTGCGAGTGAGAGTCTTGTACATAAACAGAGCGGAAAGCTTCTACCAAATTTTCCATGGTGTAGTCAACTCCATTACCTAATCTAAGAGACACAACCATATGGTAGCGGCTGCCTACAACCTTCTCCGACTTGTTTCCCCGAGCGTCGACTATCCCCTACTACACCAACACCGTCGAATTTCAACAAACCGAAATTGGTACCTGTCGGCTTCATCCCGCCAACTTGTGATTCAACCAACTCCTTTTTTGTTGTCGATTATCACATCAGAACCACCCGACATCACGGACGGAGCACCAACAACCTCCTCGAATGCCTTCCTTTGGAACCCGCACATGTGCCTTGCACACCCGCCTCTAAAAACTACGCTCACAACTGCTATTGGTGGATTGCAAATCTAAGTTTCTCTCTCCGAAAACCCTTTCTTGCGTCTTGGATATTTTGATTTTGGCTCCCTTTTATCTGCTTTTGTAGTGGTGAGGATGCCCAATTTTCTTGTCGATTTTCACACCAAAACCACTCGACATCACGGACGGAGCACCAACAATCTCCTTGAACACCTTCCTTCAGAATCCACACGATTATGGATTTCAAAACTGTTCATCTACTTACAGTTTTTGAGCTTTTATCGTTTGAATCAACTAGTTGATTCTGTTATCCAGCCGGTTTCCTTGTCACCTACAGTTTTGGTGGTTAGTTGGTAAACTGTCGGCCAACAATTTCTAGTGGTAAAACGGTTTAGTCCAAAGCACACTTGAATAAAAGCTGTGTACTTTCTTTGCATGCAGATGCAGACCAACCGATTTAAACAATCAACCTGACGTACATATGCACCGTGTCGTTTGTGGAGGAATTTTGGTAAGAATGCAAAAATGGGATCAAGAGGAACGAGGAAGCAGCTAGGCAAGTTGGGTAATTTTCCTCTTTCTTGAATATAGATCTTTCTTCTTCCATACTTTATACACTATACATATATACATTTTCACTTTACACCCTAATGAACTATATATTTATGTACCACACATCAACACTCCCCCTCAAGATGGGGTAAATACATCATAAAGCCCTACAAAATATAGAAAGCAACCTCTCTGGAAGTCCTTTAGTCATTATATCAGCTATTTGACTTATCGAACTCACATTTGACATACATATTACCCCCTTATCCACCTTCTCTTTGATAAAGTGACGATCGATCTCCACTTGTTTTGTTTGACCATGTTGTACGGGGTTATTTGCAATGCCTATGGCAGCTTTATTGTCACAATATAACATCAATGACATGTCCTTAAATAATCCTAACTTTGTAAGCAGAATTCTTAGCCACAAAACTTCACACACACCATGAGCCATAGATCAGAATTCAGTTTCGGCAGTAGACCTGGCCACAACAGTTTGTTTCTTACTTTGCCATGAGACCAAGTTGCCACCAAGAAAAGCACAATACCCAGATATCGATCGTCGATCATCTAGTGAGCCAACCCAAGTTTCCACATGAAGATTATTCTGGCAAGTATAAAGGCCTTTCCAAGGACATTCCTTCAAATAACGAAGAATTCTATTTACTGCATCCTTATGAGATGACCTTATCATGCATATACTGACTCGTGATACTCACCGCAAATGCAATGTCTGGATGGGTATGAGACAAGTATATGAGCTTACAAACCATCCTTTGATAGCACTCACGCGCGGTCCACATGCTTTCCACTATTACTCACCAAGCAATAATTTTGCTCCATGGGAGTGCCAGCAGGACGGCATCCTATTAGTCCTACTTCACGAAGGAGATCAAGAACATATTTTCTTTGAGAGAGAAAACTACCTTTGGAACCTCTAGATACTTCAATGCCAATAATGTATCTCAACAGCCCCAACTCTTTAACCTCAAATTAATGTGCAATATGAGTCTTGAGGCGAGAAATCTCATGTATGTCATCACCATTAATCACAATGTCATCCACATATACTATCAAGATCCTTATCTTCTTCATGGTGTGCTTATAAAATAAAGTGTGGTCTGCATTGCTTTGTTCATACCCACTTTTCAGTATAGCTCATTGAAATCTGTCAAACCATGCTCGTGGTGATTGCTTCAGACTATAAAAACGGGATGTAATCGAAGTACTTTACTATTAGTTTTTCTTTACATACCTTCTCTTGGAGATCACCATGGAGGAATGCATTTTTCACATTCATTTGATGAATATCCCAATCTAGATTGACTACACATGATATTAGGGTTTTTATGGAATTCATTTTTGCCACAGGAGCGAAGGTCTCTTCATAATCATTTCTGTAAGTTTGGGTATATCCTTTTGCCACAAGACGATTTTTGTATCTATTCACATTACCTTCTGGTGTCTGCTTAATGGTGAAAACCCACTTACAACCCACAAGTTCCTTATTTGATGGTAGATAGACAAGCTCCCAAATTTTATTCTTCTCCAAATCCCTCATCTCCTCAAGCATAACCGTCTTCCACCTTGGGTCCTCTTTTGCTATCTTCTAGCTAGTTGGGATAGATATAGAATCAAGGGAGGCAATAAAGCTATAGAAAGATGGACTACAATGTTTGTAAGAGATGAAGTTAGCTATATCATATTTGTAGCCTATATAGTCTTTAAGACGTGTTGGGATTTGAGAAGTTCTAAATGATTTCCTTAAGGCAATAGGAAGATCACTTTGTTCAATTGTATCAACAAGAGTGTCAGGCAGAGAGTCCATACCTGGTCTTGGACTAGCAGGAGGCCCTATCTCTTGTGATGGAGATGGCTGAGTTCCGGTTACATTTTGTATGTCTCCATGGCAAGAAATATCATTATCACTAGGGTTACTCCCCTCTCCCCCCCTCGGGTCCCTGACTAGAAGTTCCACCACATGATGAAGTAGGAAAAAAGGATACTTTCTATACTATTTTCCCTACTTTCACTCTCCCCCATTTGTTGCATTTCAAATGGGGATAAGTTAAAGGTAGTATCACTAGTTGGCCCATAAAAAGATTCATTCTCACGAAAAGTAACATCCATGCTCACAAAGAAGCGACGTTCAGAGGGACACCAACACCTATACCCCTTTTGAGAATGTGGTTAACCAACAAAAACACATTTAATAGCCCGAGGATTGAGTTTTATAACATAGTTTACATAATCACCAACAAAGCACACACATCCGAAGACCTTAGGACTAACAATAAATCATTATTTCGTAAGAGACAGTTAACAGGGGTTTTATGGTTTATAATCGAAGAGGCATATAGTTTATCAAATAAGCTGCAGTCTTAATTGCCTCACCTCATAAAAAATAAGGAACATGCATCATAACAATCAAGGAATGAGCAACCTCAAGC
The DNA here is from genome assembly GCA_005191435.1 of Raddia distichophylla. Classification (NCBI taxonomy): domain Eukaryota; kingdom Viridiplantae; phylum Streptophyta; class Magnoliopsida; order Poales; family Poaceae; genus Raddia; species Raddia distichophylla. Next base: position 99,727 of record SPJY01033452.1, on the reverse strand, counting down.
AAATGCCTATTTTTTCTTTCTGCTACACCATTTTGTTTTGGAGTATCAACAAAAGTAGTTTGGTGGCTAATTCCATTAGAGTTTAGAAATGAACCAAGTTCTTGATTAAGATACTTTGTACCATTATCATATATGAGACACTTAATTGTTGTTCAAATTGATTTTTAATAAGAACATAAAGATCCATTAAAACAAGAGCGACATCACCTTTGTGTTTTAGTATATAAAGTCATGTATACCGACGGTAACAATCAATGAATGTCATAAACCACTTACGTCCAAAAATAGAACTAGTTTCACACAGTCCCCACACATAAAAGTGAATCGTCATAAAAGGAACAATTTTTTGGTAAACCCCTACTTGGATAAATACCTCTTGCATGTTTGGCTAGCTCACAAACATCACATACAAATGATTCTTTAGAGCATGCCCTACACAGTAAAGGATAAATACGAGACAAAGTAGGAAAAGAAAGATAGATGTCCAAGTCTACGATATGGAGAAATATTTCTTGACTAGGAGACATACAAGTTGTAAGAACAACTTCCACACTTCCATTGTCAAGATAATAGAGTCCATCACGCATGGTCCTAGTCCCTAGTATTCTCCTTGTATTGGGCTCTTGAAAGACACAGTGAGTAGAATCAAACAAACCTCAATAATTTAGAGATTTAGTAATGGAGCTAACAGATAAAAGATTGATATGAATACTAGGAACATGAAGGACCGGTGAAAAGGACAATGACTTTTTACATCGAATGGATCCACACCCTGTGATAGGAACTATAGATCCATCTGCTACACGAACCATGTCCTTACCTGAGCACAGAGAATAGGAAGTAAAGGAGATAGAAGATCCGATCATATGATTTATAGCCCCTGTATCGATAATCCAGGGTTGTGGTTGATTTTTTGATGCAGGGGTTTGGTGGAGGTCTATACCTTGAGAAGAAGCATGATAGCTAGAAGAAGCTGGAGAGAAACATTGAGTAGACGGAGAACTTTCGGAGAGTTGGTGCTTGGATCTAAACTCAACAAGAGCTTGTTGGTCTACCACTGGTATCTCACCTGTAGATGCAATAAGGCTGGCCTGATTTCAACCCTTGGTTGGTGCTCTTCCTGGCTTTAATCCTCTCTTCTTCCATCTAGGTGGATAACCATGTAGCTTGAAACAATTGTCTTTAATATGTCTTTTTTTCTTACAATAATCACATGTTAGATAGCTTGCTTTTTATCTTGTCCATGTGAAACTATCATAGATGTGGCTGCACTAGCTTCCAAGTTCACTGGACTCTCTTCTTTGCCCTGCCCATGACATGTCTCTTCCTCTGTTATGCTAGATATAGTATCCTCTAGGCTAGGCCATTCTAGCATAGAGTAGTAGATCAGTTGACACCTAAGGTCAAACTTCTGATCTAAACCCTCCAAGAACCATTTACACACAAATGTTTGAAACCATTTCTATGCAATTTTTTGATTGGATGAAAATGATATAGATCTCTGTGCAATTTTTTGTACTTCTCCAGCATACTCACATATCAAGATCCCTGTTTCATATTGCAAAGCTCATGCATAATTTTGGTAGCATGCATCTTGTTGGACTTTCCTACAAATTGTTTTTCTAGTGCCGACCAAACTTCTGAAATAGTAGACATGGTTTCAACTTGTTCATGGATCATACCATAGTTCCTAGCAGCCACATTTGTTTGTTGGCTGACCTTATCATCCTTGATTGCCTCCTCACTTAAAGTGAGCAATTTTTCATAGCCATTAGAACTTAAAATCAGCTTGGCATTGCGAGCCCAACTGATATAATTACTAGGTCCAGTCAACTTGACTGGATTAGGCTCAAGGGTGTGCTTCACCACAACCTCTGGAATTGTCTTGGTTTGCAGTTATTGTTCCATCATTTTTGTAAACATTCCATATAGTTTACCAAAGTCAGAGTTCACTGACTTCTCTCCACTTGAATTTGTCATTGCTCACAATTCAAGAAATACACAGACTTAAAGGGGTATGAGCAGAGAAGTTGCTGTGTCTTCTAGAGAGCTATCTGCAAGACCTCCATGCTCAGATTTAACAGCAGCTTGGAGTAGCACCTACTTCTCTTGGAGGCATACAACCACTAACACGGGCAAGCCAAGCACCAGATGGCAGCCTCCTTGTCCGCACAGTGCTCAGGCATACCTAAGACTCACGGAATAGGTGACCAAATCCAAGTCTTTCCTTGATTCTTCCTCTAGTAGCCCAAAGATTCACACAAGGCTGGGTTCAATCGAGTAGAATCTAATGAATATTACATGGATTTGATCCCGAATTGATCTCCAAAGGAGTGTTTTCTTGCCTAGTTTATATTGGACAGCAACAGCAATTGACATGAACAGTAGCAACAGCTGCTCGGATCTTCCCTTTTCCTGGTTGAATATCAGCAGCAGCTGGACCGTTTTTGCCGCAACTTCTCTGCTCCTACCCAGGGCCGCCGCTACACCTTCGCTCTAGCACACTCACTCTACAAAGGCTTGCAGTCGCCATCGTCATAGGCTAAGCTACTGCAAAATTGTAGTAACCTCCAAGAACACAATACCAAGTAGAAATTGTATTTGAAGATGAATCTCACAGTACTGCCATGCTTTGATTTTTTTACAAAAGGGGACACTCCCCTATTTCTATTACCTTCATAATGGAAACAACCAAAGTCAATACATGCACCATAAACGACATCGTAGATGTGAATGATCCCCGGCCCTCACAGCAGTCATACCACCCACAAATTTAACAAAAGAACCACAAAACAGTTCTATAAACTGATGTCATGCACGTCTTACAACCAGCCACAACAAAACTACCACCCATCACAACCAAATACTCCCGTGAGGAAGAACTGAAGCAGAATTAGCCCTCAAAGTAGAGAGAGCTTGTTGAGTACTACACATTGTCATCCAGGTCCTCCCCGCCTGTGGTTTTCTTCTGACGCTTAGCCTCTGTTTCTTGCATCTCCTTGCCGACCTAAAAATTTCTAGCAACCCCCATCTTCACTAGCTCTTGGTCCGAAGCATTGAGAATACTTGTCCAACATTGAAGAAACGAACAATAGAGAACAATTAGGTTAATAGGATCTTTCAGTCTCTTTTTTTGAAAGCAGCTCTCATTTCTCTTCAACCAAATAGTCCAGCACACTGCAGAAATCCCATATAGACCAAGCATAAAGTGATTGCCCATCATCTCACGGACCCATCTAACAGACTGCTCCAAATTGGAGGGAATGACATCAACCCCAAAGGCTGCAGCAATCACCTCCCAAACCACCCTGACCACCTTACTAGAGAAAAGTAAATGATTGTATGACTCCACATCACCAGAAAACTCACATGTCATATCCCCACTCCACCTTCTTCTGTACAAATTTTGTTTAGATAGGATTTTTCCTTACAGACAAGCCACATAAACATCTTGACTTTCAAAGGAATTTTAACCTTCTAGATCATTCTCCATTTGCTATTAGGCAAATGCTTAGTGAGCTTCTCATACATAGAGGCCAAAACATCCCCTTCTTACCTAAAATCCAAACACAAGTCTTTTTTCATTTGAAAACGATTTTATTCTAATTTCATTTAGTAACCCATCCCCCATTCCTCATTCTGATTAGCATCTAACCACCTTCTCAAAGGGATCCTCCAGTTAGATCTACAACACTGGGCTACAGACCAGTCTTTTTCTCCACAAATTTCAAAAAGATTTGGGAACCCTTCTCTCAGAGTGGTGACCCAACTACACATCTGACCAAAAACTGGTTATGTTCCCATCCCCTAACACCATCCCTCTCTGATCAGTATATATATATTTTATTTTTAGGAGATCCCTCCAGCTGGGAGAATTAAGAGTTTTTACAAGAAACTGATGCAACGATATGGTTTTGTAGATACTTTTTAAATAAAATATTGCCAAATTCCTTTCCTTCCACCACCATTTAACCATTAGACTAATGTTCATTGACTTGATATCCTCGATTCCCAAACCTTCTTTTTTTCTTAGGAGTTGTTACATTTCTCTATTTAACCAGGTTATACCTTCTTTTCTCACCACCATTACTCCAAAGGAAAGTTCTTCTGATTCTCTCAGTTTTCTTTATAATTGTTTGAGGCATGATGAACATAGACATAGTGTAGACCGGCAAACTTGAGAAGCAAGCATTTGTCAAAACTAGTTTGCCTCCCATATATGAGACCTTGCCTTTCCAAAAGTTCAGTCTTTTTTGGATCTATTTACTATTTCATCCCACTCTTTCTCCAAGATTTTCTTACAGCTAACTGGCACTCCTAAGTTTTTCATGGGAAATCTCCCCAACTGACAAGTAAAAAGATCACTATATAATTTGTCTTTTAACCCATATCCATTTATTAAGCACACTTCGCTTTTGTGGAAGTTAATTTTAAGCCCAGCCATTTGCTCCAACACTGCTAGGAGCAACTTAACATTTTTGGTTAATTCAACACCATCTCTCAGACACAAAATTGTGTCATCAGCATATTGCAAACACACAAACTCCATTAGTAATGATATCATTATGCAATCCTTCAAACAACCTCTCTTTGCAAGCATAATAAACCATTTTAGAAAGAGCACTAGCCACAATGTTAAAAAGATAAGGAGATAGGGGATCCTCCTGTCTCACCCCTTGTACGTCCACTTTGAAAATATCCCCTTTTTAGGTCATTAATAGCCACTGAAGAGTGCCATTTGCCAACACCTTTTCTATCCACCAACACCACCTTTCATTAAACCCTCTCAGTCTTAAGCATTCCAATAGAATTTTTAATCTACTTTATCATAAGCCTTTTCAAAATCCAGCTTAAGGATCACCCCACATTCCCTCTTTTGTTTAGTACGATGCAATACTTCTTTAAGGATCATAATCCCATCCATTTTGGATCTGCTAGGCATAAAGGCATTTTAATTTTTACTAATAATTCTCTTCATGATATTCTCCATTCTATTTTTCAAGGTTTTGGTTATTAGCTTGTATAAACAGTTAAAGAGACATATGGGCTTAAACTGTCTCATACATTCCGCATTATCCACTTTGGGAATTAGGACAATCAGACCATAGTTGATCCTAGATATCTCCAACTTATGGTCATAGAAATCCTGAAAAATAGCCATAATATCTCTCTTAATAAACGGCCAACAGTGCTGATAAAAATAGCCATAATATCCTGATAAAATTCAATGGCTTTGTTTCTTCCCATACCAAACAGGCCTGTCTAACTTCCTCTTCCTCAAACCGCCATGCTCTGATACAATGTCGTTTATGGAGGAATTTTGGGAAGAATGTGAACAAGTGATCGAGAGGAACGAGGGGCAGCCAGGCAAGTTGGGGAATTTTCTCTCTCTATTGACTCTAGATCTTTCTTCTTACATAGTTTATACACTATACATATACATTTTTCACTTTACACCCTGAGAAATTATATATTTATAACACACGCACCAACACACCATGATCTCCGATTGGAGTAATCAGCATAAGCCAAATATTTGCCTAAATTTTGCATGCAGGCCCTGCACGTATTACGTATACAACAACCATTCCTTCCATCTCTAGGTATCATGTAAATTGAAACACCAGCTTTGGTAATCTCCGGATCATGCATATGAAAATTAAATTCAAGAATTTGATTAAGTAGTACGGTCGTGGTCAAACACTCATGCATGTCCTTCGAGTTTCGACTAGATTCTTTCCTCTGTAGATTCAGGCCACATGACAAAAATACAATGCATTTGATCAAATTCAAGAGCTTGATCAAGTACATTGCAGCTGCCTGCATGTTAGGAATTAATCTTCTTGTATCGGTGTTTATGTTTATTTCTATCAGTGGAGTTTGCATTTAGTTGAGTCGATGCACGTAGATGAGTCATGGAGTGAATTAGTGGAATCATTAATAGTTGCGTTAGCTAGAAGATAGTATACGTTGCAAGCATGTTTGATTTGGTCAAGAGTGTTGAATGTGCTGTACATGCATCGTGTGCGTGTATGCATGCTCCGTATTATGTCAGGACTCAAGAGCAGCGAGTCTTATGGGCTGTGGCTGCATGGTGAGCCAGCGATTGAGTTGCCCGAGTCCTCAGGAGTGCCATACGTGGAGGTGTGTGGCTGGAGTGTAGGCAGAGTCCTCAGGAGCGCACCGAGGCGAGTGGTGGCCGGAGTATACGCGTAGTTAGCTTCATCTGTTAGCCAAAGAAAGTGCTAGTGCTTGCATGAGTCATGCAGATCATGGTGTTTAAGGGCAGCTCATGTGAGTATGTGTTAAAGGTTTGTACGATTCATGGTTTATTAAGAAGTAATGAGAAAAAGAGCATGCTGTTAGTGCCACAAGTCTACATATTCATCTTCTTCTTTAGTCCAAGTGTTCATGAGTGTGCGTACACATACATGGTGAGCTGAGAGATTGTTTGAGCATTTGTGAGTTCAAATCTGTTGCTGCATAGCTTTACGAGTCAGTTTCCCAAGGTCACTGCTCATTCCGGCCAACTGTGCTCTCTTTCCTCTGCACTTTGGCAAACTGAAACATCAAAGAGAATCACTATGGTGATAGTGTCATCTTCTTCTTGAGTTAGTCCAAGTGTTCATGAGTGTGCGTACACATACATGGTGAGCTGAGAGATTGTTTGAGCATTTGTGAGCTCAAATCTGTCGCTGCATAGCTTTACGAGTCAGTTTCCCAAGGTCATTGCTCATTCCGGCCAACTGTGCTATCTTTCCTCTGCACTTTGGGAAACTGAAACATCAAAGAGAATCATTATGGTGTTAATGTCATCTACTCCAAATTGAAGCAGATTTCTTTTTGAAGGGGTAAACTGAAGAAGATTAAAGGAATGGAAACACAGCAAAGCTATGCATTCTGTCACAGTTGAGTGTGAACTAAGACCTCGTTACTGCAATTATTACCAATAATAAGGGGAAGAAGACAAGAACGATTAATTCATTGGACTCACGATATATCATATATGGCAATCAACGATCAATATATATTTTGCAACGATGAGAAATATGTAGGTAATGTACATCAGGAAAATGGAATGATCAGTCCCGAGTTGCAACTCTTCAAGGATCATCAACCCTCGATACACCGTGAAATGGGAGGCTTGTGCTAATTACATTCACATTTGTTAGCCTTCTCTCCTGGTGTGATTATGAGCTAGCACTTGCATCAGTCAGCAAATACTTTAATTATTCTCTTGCCATGCCATGCCCTGTCCTGCGCTCTAGTCATCTATGTTACAACGATCAGCGAGAAGATTAGGGTCGTCGACGAACTGACGGGCGGCTACACAGAACAAATCAAAATCCAACAAAGAACAATGGAGAAAATGCTCGTCGTCCATGCACAAGCAAGATGGTCATTGGTGCATCTTGGCCGGCGGCGCCGGGTAGCCGACGGGCACGACGTAGGGCGCGTGGCCCGGCGGGAACATCACCGGCGTGCCGACGGCGGCGGACAACATGTGTCCTGGCACGGGGTGGCCCATGGGAGCGCCGTACATGCCCATCGGCGGCGGCCCGGTGCCCGGGTGCTTCAAGGCGGCCGGCGCGGGGCTGCCCGTGGCCTGGCCGGTGATCGGGCCCTGCTGGGCGGCGACCTCGCCAGCGGTGACGCTGGTGATGTCGTGGATGCTGGACCGCCGCCGGTCCCGGTTCATGGAGTTGAGTCGGATAAAGTACTTCTGCGCGTGGCTCGCCACCTGCGTCGGCGTCCGCGAGATGACGAAGTTGCGCGAGATGCTCCGCCAATCTCCCTTCCCGAACTTGTCGAGCCCCAGCAAGAACAGCCTGAGCCATCGCCATGGACACAACCACAGCATGATCAGTACAGTGCTGCGTGCAAATTGACACGAAAGATGCAAGCTTGAAGGCTGCAGGTGGAGATTTCTGCACCTGTGCTCCTCCTCCGTCCACGGGATGCCCTTGCGCCTCTCCTGCTCCGCCTTGGAGCAGCTCTTCGACGCCGCGTCGAAGGCCCCGCCCTTGCGCTCCTCGCGCCGCCGCTCGCCGCCGTCCTTGGGGGCCGCATCGTGCGGTGCCGCGGGCTCCTCGCCGGCGTAGCGCAGAAGCGGGACGCGGCCGGCGTCGATGGCGGCTACATCCTCCACCAGCGCCTCCCAGTGAAGCCGCACCTCCTCCGCGGAGCGCGCCGGCACGCTCGCGGCGAGCGCGGCGAGCCAGTCCTCGCCGGGCGGGGCGTCGAAGGGGGGCGGCTCGGCGGCGGTGGCAAGCGCTTTCTCGAACGCCTTGTCCTCCTCCTTGGTCCACGCCGACGTGGCCGCCGTCGCCTGGTGATGGTGAGAGCTCATCGGGGGATCGCCGCCACTCTGCCGGCGGCCGGGCGGCGTAAGATAAGTATAGTAATTAAGAATGGCGGGACAGAGCCTTATCCACAAGGATGAAGGGTCCTAGCGCGTATACGATATATACTGGTGGTTAGTAATGGTTTTGTGGTTGGGTTTAGGCGTAAATGTAGCTGCGCCCAAGTGTAACATTGGAAAGGAGAAAGAATTTTCAAAAATAAAATTTGGAAGGAGAAAAAAAATATGTCAATTTGTTTAATGTTTCTTCTTTGTTTTTCTACAGAAAGAGCACATATAATTATGTTTTTTTTCCTCCAAAAATTCATTGGCTCGATGCTACAAAGGTGAGGTCCCCGGGTCTTCGAAGCGACGTCTGTTTATAGACATATAAAATACAATCTTAATTAAACCCCCTTGCTATCTCTATAAGTTAATACTCAAAAAGAAAACTAGCTACAAATAGAAAATCTTGTAAGACAGGACCAAGTGAAAACTTGTAGAGCGGAATTAGAAGCTATATGTGACTCCCTCGTTTTTAACCATTTTTCAAACAATATATATGCTATCAGAAGGGTTGGACGATATAGGTTTTTTTTTTTAAAAAAAAAGGGGCAGAAGCAGACTTGCTAGGGGAGAAAACAAGACGAGGGGCTAGGAAGCAACGGCTCCAAGACAAACAAAAATTACTTCGACAAGAGTATTTCAAGTAAAACAAAAACTACTATTGATGCAGGGGTGTAAGAGGACAAATATTTCTAATAGGCTATTTGGTTGCATTCTTAAGGACATCTCCAATGGTGTCATGTCAGCTGACTATAAGCGGTGCATCTCATCTTTTTTCTTACTTGGAGGAGAGAAGAAATAGAGAGAGATAAAAGTTGGTTGTTAACTAATAGTCCTTCTACAACGGATTACGAGGTGCATTGCATCTATTACATATGGGTAATTCATATTAAATTTAATAGCCAATTCTATAGCTAATCCATTGGAGATATTGTTTACAAGTTATCTATAGATGACATGAAGCTTTCTTATAACTAATAATTGGCTATACCATTGGAGGTGCCCTAAGTGAGTCTGGCTAGGACCAGCTCAATCATACTGGTGGGATGCAAGAGATGTTGATTTGTTGTTTGCACAAACTGAAACAGGCTTAGAAGAAAAAAATGTTTGCTTGTGTGCATTAGGGGTTTGTGGAGTCGTTGATGCACTCAACTGCATCCCGCGAATATGGCTTTGGGTAAACGGCTAATTTGACCGTATCTCCAAAGCCTGGACTGGAGAGGGTAATTGCATCTGAAAAGTCTAGCCCACATGAATGAGAAGACAATCAAGCACCCTACTTTTGTATCTCTAAATGCAAAACTATCGGAGATGAAGGCAATCAAACAGCCTATAAACAATTAATACATGTCTCACCATGTGACATTTTTTTTTGGTTTCGCAATAGAAAAGCTCAAAACAATCGCATTGAGACATCAGAAAATCTGCATGCTATGAGAAGGGGGGAAGGGAGGAGGAATCAAGTGATTTTGTTGTCCACATTTGTAGCGGGCGATGGATTGGTTTGGGGTCATCTATGAGGCGACGGGATTTGGGCGTGGATACGGTGACAGCACCCCTGTCGTCCCGTACTCGCGCACACGGCTGCTTCAACGTCCCAAGCCCCACTCCCAACCACTAGCCTTGCTTACTGAGATTCTTCAGAGATGGTGAATGTAGCAGATGTATATATGTATGTATGGGATGTGTGCGTGTATGTATGTAATTTATATGCGCACTAGATGTGACACGCACTGTGATAGTAGCCACTGCACACTTCTGGGAACTGCGTTGTTTACTAGCATTTCAGCCTTGAATGGTGCGTTGGTGCAAGAAGCAAAGAAGATTTTAAAAATTGGAGGATTACCTTGCACAATTCTGTGTTATTTATGCTCCGAGGTACAGTGAATGTATGTTGCAAGATTGAATTCTTTGGAGACAGACGATGACGATATTTGTCTAATATGAAAGTAAAGCAGAGCTAAAGGGAGTCACCGTAATCGAATAAATTTTCACATAAATATAAGAAGAAAAGAAAATATCTTTACCATCAATTACGATGGAGTACATATCAACTACACAAAGAAAAGAAAATAACGTGAAAATAATACAAAAAAGAATCCATGTCAAGTACAAAACTATAAAAGGAGCCCTTATCGACTACCATCAAAAACAAAAATAAGAATTATAAAAAGAAAAGAGTGCATACAATTTAACAAAGCTATCAATACAAATATGCCAAACATCATGCTCGTTCGGTTAGAAATACAAGTGCACATATACATGTGTAGAGAAGGTGTCAAAAACTGTACACAAACGGATGGATGGGGAGAGGCACCAAGGGGAGGAGGGGGTGGGCGAGCAGGGTGGAACGTGGGCGGTTCTCCATTTCTCATTCCAGCGGGGACGCAATCCGCGGGCTCGGCCTATGATTGGCTTCATAAGCTTGCTCTTTCTTGGATGCTTGTCGCCGGCCGTGAAAGCGATGGATGGAGGCCGACCTTTGGAGCAGCCATACCGCCGTAGCCGCTGCCCCTGCCCTTGGAAATTGCAAACCTGTAATGGGTACCAGGAGGGTGCATGACGCTGGTAACGTCATGGATGCTGGAGCGCCGCCGGTCACGGTTCATGGAGTCTCCGGCCCTAGCTTCCCGAACTTGTTGAACCCCAGCAAGAACAGCCTGCGCCATCGCCATGGATGCAACCACAGCATGATGAGTACAGTGCTGCGTGCTAATTGGCACGAAAGATGCAAGCTTGAGGCAGCGGGTCGAGGAGATTTCTCATTTCTTTACCGGTGCTCCTTCCTCCGTCCTTGGGGGCCGCGTCGGGCGGCGCCGCGGGCTCTTTGCCGGCGTAGCGCGGGAGCGGGACGCGGCCGGCGTCGATGGCGGCGACGTCCTCCACCACCGCCTCCCATTGCAGCCGCACCTCCTCCGCGGAGCTGTAATCCAAACCAAATTTGCAAAAGAACTTATAAAAAAAACAGCAATGGATGGAACGACAGGTGTAAAATCCACTCTGTAATATAGCAACAAATAATATTGCAAAATTGCATGGAAGATTAATACGCAGAGTAAGTAGAATAATGGATGGAAGATTAACACAATCGTTTGACCCCTAGTCATGCACTCATGCATGCCCTGCCATCCGCTCAGCTCTCGCGGCTGTCCCCAAAGCCCGCGTCTCGCTGCAGCGGCCGATGCCTAGATCTCTCCATCAATGTCTGCACATGGATGTCACCGGCGCCGCCGCTGCCGCCTTGCTCTCAATAATGTTGTGGCCACCGCTGCCACTAGCGTTGACGCCAGGATCTTGAGGCCATGCACCCTTGTCCTGAAGCCGCCACGCCGGACGCCAATGTCACCCAAAGAACACCTAAAGCTCATCTACTGGCCAAACACACGAATGCAATGCGAAGCGAAACTGCCTAGCTTAGCCGTCGCGCCATGCATAATACTGCCGGCTAGCTGCAGAGACTCCTACTCCCAGAGGCATAATGTAACATCCTAAATTGGGGTCAAAGTTAAAATTCGTGCGAAATTCAATTTTTTTTTAAAAAAATTTGAGATGTCACGTGGGCGATGCCTCTCTCTCTTCCTCTCTTCCTCTTCCGCTACCGTGTGGAACTGCTGACGTTCTGCTCTGCCTTTCTGCCCTGCCCTGAACCGCGCTGCGCGCCGCGTCGGTCACATCCGCGCTGCTCGGGCCATCATTGCGCACGCCGCGCCGCTGCCCTGCCACATCCCATCACCGCGCCGCTCCTTTGCCTCGGTGTCGTGCGAGCCATCGGGCCAAAGACCACGCCCCGCGACTATAAAACTAAAAGCACCCCCTCGCCGGCATCTTTTCCGATTCTCCCCAAATTCTTCCCCGCGTCGCCGCCGACGAAATTCCCATGATTTCGTGAGCCATTCATCAATTCCCCTCGCCTCAAGCCTTCTCATCTCCTACCTGCGATTCCCCCTTGATCAATTTCAGGGTAGTTGCCCGGTGTTGACGTGCCCGCGGAGCCCCTGTTTCGGCTGCCGTTGGGTGCTTCGCCGCCAGCCGCCTCTGAGCTCGATCTTCGGGGTGACCTGTGGTGATCATACTCGTAACTCTCCTTCGCTCGCCGTTCATGCTTGTAGCCTGTAGATCCGTAGCACGGCGCGGCTTCTCCGGTGAACCTACGGATTCGCCGCCGCCGTCGCACCGCCACGTCCGACCATCTCTGGCCTCGGCGCATGCGTCGTTAGGACCCCTAGGACCCATAGGGGCCGGGGCGCAAACGCTCTGGGACGGAGATAGGCCGTAGCGCCACCGCGTCCATTTCCGCCGCCATCAGCCACGTCAACGAGCAGAGGGAAACGATGACAGAGGGCTATCGATGGTGCGCTAAGATTCGTGTAGGCCGTGAAACGATGAGTCGCTAGCGTGTGGGTCCCACCGGCTAATAAAACCCCGCGCGCTGGCTTAAACCGTGGCGTTACATCTCTGACATGTGGGCCCTGGTCCCACCGGGCAGGATAAGTCTCCGGGCGCGACGTTAACCCGTACGGTTGTGCCCCGCAAAAATATGTCTCCGACGTTTCCTCTTTCGCTGGCGCTGGCTCGCGCGCAGCCCGCGGGCCGAATCCGTTTTTGGACCGTTTCGTTTGCTGGCTCGGCCCGTTGAGTTATTTAGTTTTTCCAACGATTTAACTAATTTGCAAATTACAAAAATGGTTATATATATATATATATATATTTAAAATAGCTAGAGGCTCCAAAAATTCTAGAAAAATTTAGATAAATAGTTTAAACCCTTACTGATTTTATAAAAATATGAAAACCATCACTGTAAATGAGGAATGGCACTATTTCATGAAATAGGTAGAATTCTTATATAAGAAAAGGATTAAACTAGTGTTTAGGAGGAGATTAGTTATTAAAAATAATGAGCCTGTCCCTAGAAAATCATAAGAAGATAATGTAAGGTATGCAAGGGCATTAATCACCGGTGAAAGCTACAAAAAAAAATTATTCATGCCGAATTTGTTTATTAGAGATTTAAATTCCTAAATATCCATAAATTTTAATAAATCTTCTATTAAGCCCAATAAGAGTGGACTTTAGAAAAATGCAAGGAATTTCCATATAATTTAGAGTTACTCCATATTTAGGAAAAACCTAGAGAAAGCCAACTCCGATAAACTTAACACTCCATGTGTGCCGTATTCCGACGTGCCGTCATCATACGTCGCTTTAATGCCCTAAATTATCGTATAGTACGAAAGCGTATTTTGGGGTATAGCTAGACTATTATATTATGATATTGTTACTTAATAGTGCATTAAGGCATGCATGGCATAGCATACGAGAATTGGAATCGTTAATCGATCTTACACAATAATGTCGAGGGTAAAGCCTAGGTCACATTCATGCATCATGTTTTCTACTTGCATTAATAAGTAATTATTGGATTGTATGTGTGCTTAGATGTAGGTGATCCCGAGGGAAGGCTCGGAGACGCTGAGGAGGACCTTCCGCCCAAGCAAGACAAGTTAACACTTACTCTTTAGATGTTTGTCCGTATTAGGGAGAGATTGAGACTTTTCTTTGTGCGGATTAACATCGCTAATATCATATTCATTACCCAGTTTTCCTCCAAACTATATTGTTTATTATTAAAAATGCATGCTTATTAATCTGACTAATTGTTGATCATGTAATACTTATACATGCCTGCCCTTGAATTGTTTAGCCTTCATGATTGCCTTGATTGTCATTACCCTTGTTAGCCTAAGATTAGTCTGGTAATCACTTTAACCATACCTAATGGGTAAAACTTGCTTAGACTAGCTTAGGCTTAAACAAAATTCTGGCAAATTGCCACGGAACGGTGAACCGATATTCACCGGTCATTCATTCCTTCATTGAAATTGTTGACATATGATAGTTAGGGCTATTAGTTGCATGTTGGGATGAATGTGGTTGAGGGTATGGTTATGTGGGATGTCGGTCTGGTTTGGTCGGTTGGTTGGGATAGTTCATGTATGGCAAGGTCAATGACCGTGGAAGTAGAGAGGATTAAGTGGTGAGTTGCCCCTAGATGACATCCTGTTGGATGATTAAGGCACAGGGTGCCTAGTGCTTGGTTTAGCTAGGGCTTACCCAGGAGGAGCGCGAAAGAACACGCGTAGCGGGGAGATCGCTGCCATCTGAGGGATGGTTCCAACACAACGCGTGGCCATCACGGGAGTACGAGTCTTGGATTGCTAGCTGTGAGCGCTCTGCGGAGGCCCTCTGGGACCATTCTCGATAGGGACCGGCATGGGTTATCACTGAGGGTGATAAAGGTCACACTTGCCTAGTATGACCCTCGACTAGTGTGGGTTGGCAACCCCCTAGGCCGAGGCGGGCATGCCATGGCAAGTGTGGTCCAAAACAGGATTGCCAAATCCTGGAAGGATGGCGTATCTAGGAAATGTTGGGGGCAACAAGAAGTATGGTTTGGTGAAGTATGGTATCGAGTGTATGTTGGTCCAGATGTGGTTTGTGCAGGGCTGGTCGAAATAGTTGGTGGTATGGTTGGGGGATTGGGTTGTATTGTATCGATGGCAACCTCTTGAGTAATAAGACTACTAATACATGATGCTAGTTTAGGAAGTTTTAAAGCCATTTAAAAACTAGCCTTACGCAACTAAAAATACCCCTTCTCCAAATAAAGACTTCTATAAACTAGTTGCATTGAGGGAAGTGTTAACTAGCCAGCGTTTGGATGACGCTGACCTCGCCTATTTACATTGTTTAGACGAGGGAATCGAGAAGGACCCGTACGGGTGCCATGAAGACGATGTACAGGACTTCGGTGGACCTGACAAGTCTTAGGGGTTGCTCCAGTCGTTTGTAGGACACATAGCCTATAGGAGATTCTTTTGTGTACATATTTTGGGATAGATGCAGTACTCTGAACATTGTTTTGTAATATAAGGCTGCTGATGATTGTCTTACTAAATGCGCCTAAGGGCGAAACTTGGTATGTAATATTCAGTGATTAAGATTAATCAATGTATGCTCGTTTCATCTATGTAATCTTCCACACTAGTGTACCGATCCAGAGACTAGTGCATGGGATTCCGACTCTCAAGGTAAGTTAAATTTGAGGGTTGACACATAAGCATAAGCATACGCAACGCAACGCTCCTCCATTCTCAGCGCCGCCGTGAAGCGCCGAACATGCTTAGATCGATTGGTAATATGGGTTATTTAGGCCTTCAGGGTGTGTTTGATAAATGATAATGGTGTGTGAGCCCACCTTGGCCTGGCTATAGCATGATGCAGGCATGTTGGAGCCAGACCAAGCTCGCAGGGAGCTATGGGTGTTTGGAAGCACTAGTACCGCACAAGCACACTCCACATCTACTGTTGTTTGGTTGTGCGCATGGCAACCGTACGTGCTCCGCCGTCACTGAAGCCTGCACCCCACACCTCCATCGCCATTCAAAGAAGCTCCTCCTCAACAAAGGTACCTGGAGCAGAAATGTATCAATATAACAAAGATATTTCAACCTTTCAAGTGTATGATCCCCATCATGTTCATGTACAAGAGACTATGACCTTGGATACATTTTCGAATCACATGTCTTGTATAATATTATTCCTATTCTAATTTATATATAGCTAGTTCAATGACAATGATTAAAAGTGTTCAGATAATTAAACACAATTAACTGATAAATCACATAAGATTCATTAAAAACTTACACACACATATAGAACCAATATACATATTCACAATAGTTATAGCCTCATATTATTTGAAGTTTACCCAATTTAAACTACAATTATTTGTTTCATCTTTTTCTCCAAAACTTTTACGAGCATTGCTATTGAAAGCAGTAGATTAACATGTCAATTCACCGGACCTTATCATTGAGAAGTCTCTATTCATGGTATTATGAATCCCACCTTTTGGATTTACGACCTGATCGAGAAGGAAGCCGACAAGTTGTTCTTTGATTGCTTTTATTCAGTGCGATGAGATTGTCGATTTACATACATCTTGCCTCAAAGTGTCAAGCTAACGTCAATTAGGTCATGAATTAATCAATCCTTTAATTTGTACAATAAGTCTGGAGTATGCATCATTGTCTTTGAAGTATATTTACTCACCCTGCGTGAACCTTCCAACATGTGGTTATTTTCTCCGGTGTAGGTGTGCATACGTAGTATCCACATAAATTTTTGTCCGGAGGATGAAGAAAACACTGTGGTGAAAAAAGTTAGAAAACATGAAATGGATGCACGAAAAGTTAGACACAATAAGTTTTTGGTATATATACCCAAGTGTAGGCTGTAACTTCAAATTCCCCCTTGAATGCGTCGTGAGATAGTGCACGAAAACATGCAAATGCACTACACGTGATTGTGAATTGTAATGACTAATGTTTGATTTAATGAAATAAAGTAGAACTATACTATAATGAAAGGAACAAAAATGAATATCGGTTGATCATGTTGATAAGGCTTTGGTAGTTTTCTATCGGTCTCCTTTGTAAGTCCATAACTGTGATCCTGCTATAATGAAGTTGGATTTCTTCAAGGTCAGCTCGTGTGTTCTCATGATCCTTTCATTTTCCCTTCATTTGAAGCACTGTATCAAGCATGCTTTCGCAAATATTCTTCTTTATATGCATATATAGGGTCGGTAGAGTGGCGAACATTTAATATTTTTTAGTACTCTAACTCTCAGAGTATTGATTTCTTGTTCCTCATTCCTCCCTGATTATCATCATCCTTGGAGGACCATTTTTGCTTACTTAGGATAACATTGATATCCTTAAATTGATTGTAGACATGTTCCCCTCTAACATGCCTTGGAGGTACCGTTTTCTCCCTTGTGCCATCAAACTGACTGTCCATGTTTAGTTTAGGGTGCTTTTTGGGAAGGAAACGCCGATGACGCATGTACACTGTATTCTTTAACTTGTTCAATCTCAATTTGTATGTGTCTTCTAAGCAACGGGGGCAATCTTTACCTTTTCTTTTACTCTGGCCATACAAGTTACGATGTGCTAGTAGATCGTTGATGTTGACGAACAATATGGCATGCAAGGTAAAGTATTCTTGCTTGTACTAATCCCAAACCTCAATGCCTTCAGACCAAAGTTTCCTAAGATCCAGATTGACAAACATCATGTATTTCTGTTTATTACACAACCAAGGCGGAATGTTGAGTATAGATAGTACAACAAGCTAAGTGATGTGTCAAGCACTCATGTTACCGAATGGATCCATGCCATCTGTGATCAAAGCGAACATAATATTTCTCAATTCTATATAGCAAACTAACCAAATGTGGAATCAGTAGTTCACCACTAAGCACAATCCATTGGTTTTCGTCTCATTGTATCGTTCTGACATCCCACCTTATGCCAACGCATCAATAGGGCCTTCTCTTTGTTGGCAACAATCACTTTAGATAGGGAATTACTATAAAATAACACACGACCTTCCTAGGACCCCCAACTCTTCTTCCTTCCTCCATCCCTATCACCATTGTCATTTTGACGCTTGAATCGATGGGTTTCACAAAACGAGGCATTGATCCAACTCTGCATATATACTCTCCCCGAAACAGGATTAAATCATTCTTGCATTCATGTATTTTTTCTATTTTTAGTCTCAAAGGACAAATTATCATCTTTGCATCATAGAAGCTCCTAGGAAGCAAGTTCTCCTTCGGTAGAATGTCCCTTAGTAGATCCAGCAATGCTTTAAAACTTTTGTTAGCCCAACCGTGGGCTGGCTTCAACTGTAGAAGCTTTACGACCCCAAATAGCAGAGTGTACTTCTTCTTACATTTAGTATAAATGGTGCCTTCAAATCTCACACGAATTCCTGGAATTTAGCTAACTCACCATAATTATACTCGTAGTGCCGCTCAACATCCCGCATCAACTAGTCCACATTCTCCGTAAAATTTTCAACATCAATATCATTTATACCTAATATGTCCTCATACATATTACCGAGTGGGAGTCCTTGATCCACAGTATTGTCAGCATGAAGGCTCCTATCCGTTTAAGGTCTTCTTCGCCATGTTTATTCTAACATGAATAGTTCTCTTTAAATCCACGCATGACCAAGTTTGCGTGGATATTGTTTGATTTTGGGAACTTCTTATCATTCTTGCAATCGTGGAATAGACAATGCATTGTTGTTTTACCCTTAGCTTTCATATCAGCTAAGACAACACTCATCAAGGACTTCACCCGCTCAAGTACTCCACACAAGTATGGGTCTCAAGGTACATCCAAATTTTATCGGTTATCTACATTGCATCCATAAAAATTTTCATTAACTAAAAACATCATAATTTACCCAAAAGGAGGCCTGCATATATAGTGCTTAACTATATCTTTAGTCATTTGATCTATCGAAAAGGAACAAAGGAGGAGAGCAGCAAAAGGAGGGAGATCCACAACAAATGAGGGAAGAGGAGGAGGAAAGGGTGGAACTCAATAAAATCGCATCACCGTGCCGCAACCCAGGTTGCTGTGTCGGGCTCACAATAATGGGTGATAGTTGGAGCCGTCTCACCCAGGAGCCCTATAAGCAGATACTGGTGACAAATCTCAAGTAGAGCCGTCACCCATTCGGTAAAACTAATGACGGTTCTTGTGCAGAGTCATCACTTGTAACTAGCCTAGCTAAACCCATTACCAAGGTGACTTGAGCAGTGACGGTCCAAGTTTCGAACCGTCATTGTTGTAATAAGTGACGGGTTTAGTTAATAGCCATTACTTCTAACCTATCATAGGTATGACCGGCCTCGCTTCTAGTCTACATAAGTGGCGGACCTTACAGGACTTGTCGCTAATGATATTTTTAGTGAAGGGTCCAACCGATGTGTGGTTTTGATGCAGTGAGCACAGTGAGGTGATGGCATGGCGGTAGCCTGGCCGGTCTACGGGTAGTACGCATGGTGGCGAGGCATGCATTGTGCAACGGCGTGACATGCGCAGCATAGTGGCGGCCCTGTCTACTGCGAAGTTTGCGGGCGCGACGCCGCTTCAATAGTTGTACTTCGTGTACAGGCGTGATTCAAATTCGCTTCAATAGTTGTACTTTGTGTACAGGCGTGATTCAAATTCGTTCATCACTGATCCGAAAAAGATAGTTTATGCAACCGGGTCTTTCACAGAAACCCTACAACTCATACGGATCTATACAGGAATTTACAAATTCGATCAATTCTATACTTTTTTTTTTGAAACATGGGCAGGAGAACTGCTGACCTATTTCATTGAAGTAGGAGAAAATAAAAGAAAAAACCCGCAAGCATAGGGTATAACCACAGCGCAACGCTACAACTCCAGACGAAGCCAGGACACTACCGGTCACCACCGGGCAAGAACACATGCCTACAAAAGAAGAATGCAGCGCTGCTGCTGCCACCGAGGCCGAGATACAGGGGGAGATAGAGGAGGAGACACCAGCCACAAACGGCCATAGAGAACACCACCAAACAAACAGCTAACGGCGACAAAGAGAGACGAGCCAACGAACAACCGCAGCGCTAGAGCGGACCACGATGCCTCCAACAAGGTAACGACGAAGAATCACCGTCGTCACTGACCGGACGGGGCTTTCGCCCGATAGAGGAGCAACACAGCGGTTCCTCCAGAAGGGAACGACACTGGAAGCGCCGCCACCACCATCCCAGCAAGAGCTAGGCAGGGCTTTCGCCTGAAACTCTCTACCCTGGCACCACACTGGGGGGTGTCACAGACACGCCTGCACAAAGCACGCGCTAAGATGCGCAAAACACCAGAGAAAACTCGAGCCGAACACCAAACTGCCCCTGAAGCCGAACAAGGAAAACACCACCACCGCCATCGTAGTCCTCACGGAGAGAGGGGAGGGTAGGATGTCAGCGAGCGGGACCTTGCCAGGCGGAGAGGATGCCGAGGCCCACGACCGAACGAGGAAATCGCCGCCACCGCCATCGAGCACCACGAAGGGAGGAAGGGCTGACTGGACAACGATGAACGGGACCACGTCCGGACAGGGCCCAGTGAAAGCGTCAGGGCCGAGGGGCAACCGAGCACTGCACCAAGCCGAAAGTAGAGGTGTCTGTCGTGCCGCAACAGGCATCACTGTCCGTAGCCAGCCGGACTCTGCACTGGCGTGGCAACCCGACCGTCAAAGCATCGCCGAAGCAAAACACCCTCGGAACGAAGACAAGGCATCGGAACCACGTGACCACTGTAGGACAGCCACCAAGGCGCTGGCAGGCCACCAATGCACTGTCCAACATAGTCAACGCTAGAACCGGAGGCCGTGACGCTGAAGATGAAGGCATAAAGCTGCGACGGCTACGACTACGCCAGCGGTAGGGACGATGCCAGATCCGGGCCTCCTGCCGACAGATCTAGCTAGCACCACCGACGTGGACCCCCTCGAGCGGCCTACAGACAAGGCGGGCACGAGGGGATGGGTAGGAAGGGTGAGGTAGACGAACGGCAGGGGTAGGAGGGCGGTGGCCCGTCGGCCGCCGGTGAGTGCCGCCGCCACTGCCGACAGGACGAGAGCCTGCCTGGGATACCATCCGTGTTCTCTAACACGTGTCCACATTATTGATTCGATATCCACTATATCTATGGTATGTGAAACAGTACCATCAATCAATACATGTGCCGATCAATCATTACTGCTCCTCATAATGATTCTGGATCAGGGATCAGTTTAGAATAATGTCATACAAACAATGTGTCTCACAACCAAGTCGTACTTGATGAACAAAGTTATGACCATTATTCATGGAACCTGATAAGCTAGTTATCGAAAAGTACATGAACAAAGACGTATTACACAATCATCTCATGATTGATCTAGGGCATATTCCCTTCACTTGTCACTAATGATATTTTTAGTGAAGGGTCCAACCGATGTGTGGTTTTGATGCAGTGAGCATAGCGAGGTGATGGCATGGCGGTAGCCTGGCCTGTCTCCTAGTAGTATGCATGGCGACGAGGCATGCACTGTGCGACGGCATGACATGCACGACATAGTGGCGGCCCGGTCTACTGCAAAGTTTGTGGGCACAACGTCGCTTCAATAGTTGTACTTCGTGTACAGGCGTGATTTTTCAACTGGTGGCTAATCGGGGTCACCGTCGGTAATGAATTTGTTGCGGGGCTAGGCGCTAGAACCAAACTAGATGGTTACACAAGACAAAGATTTATATAGGTTCAGGCCCTCAACTCAGAGGTAATACCTTAATCTTGTGCTCTGGGATTATGTGTTTACGTGAATTCGCAGATGAAGATGTAGATGAGTCGATGACCCCTACCCCTCCTTTATATAGTGCATGGGGATAAGGTTACATGGTTCTATCCAATACAGTACTGAATTCTGTCATATCAGCGCATAATGTGCACCGACATTTACAGCTACAAATCTCCTATTTACATGGAACTAAACGCTATCCTCGGGAATGCCCCTGGCGACCAAGTTATGTGTAGCCCGAGTGGTCCTCATCCCGTTGCACAATTAATGCGCCGCTGACTACGTGAGTCGTGGCATCGATGTAAAGTACGAGAGGCTCTTGGGGTATGGGTGGGACCAACACCGGCGATGTGGTGAGGAACCTCTTAAAGTCTTCGAAGGCCTTTTGTGCTTCTACAGTCTACTGAAAACCATCTTGTCGGCATAGGAGCTTAAAGAAAGGCATGCCGCGTTCCCCTTGTCGGGAAACGAATCGGCTGAGTGTCACGATGCATCCAATGAGCTTCTGCACGTCCTTCTGATTGGTCGGGGGCTTCATCTTCATGATCGCGCTGATCTTCTCTGGGTTAGCCTCAATTCCCTGATGAGATACGATGAATCCGAGCAATTTACTAAATGGAACCCCGAAAACACACTTCTCGGGATTTAGTTTCATCCGATATGCCCTTAGGCTCTCGAATGTCTCGCCCAAATCCTCGATGACATCGGGTTTGGTACGAGTCTTCACAATGACGTCGTCGACATAAGCCTCCATGTTGCGGCCGAGCTGAGTGTGGGCCAGGCGCTAGAACCAAACTAGATGGTTACACAAGACAAAGATTTATATAGGTTCAGGCCCTCAACTCAGAGGTAATACCTTAATCTTGTGCTCTGGGATTATGTGTTTACGTGAATTCGCAGATGAAGATGTAGATGAGTCGATGACCCCTACCCCTCCTTTATATAGTGCATGGGGATAAGGTTACATGGTTCTATCCAATACAGTACTGAATTCTATCATATCAACGCATAATGTGCATCGACATTTACAGGTACAAATCTCCAATTTACATGGAACTAAACGCTATCCTCGGGAATGTCCCTGGCGACCAGGTTTTGTGTAGCCCGAGTGGTCCTCATCCCGTTGCACAATTAATGCGTCGCTGACTACGTGAGTTGTGGGACCGATGTAAAGTACGAGAGGCTCTTGGGGCATGGGCGGGACCAACACCGGCGATGTGGTGAGGAACCTCTCAAAGTCTTCGAAGGTTTTTGTGCTTCTACAGTCTACTGAAAACCATCTTGTCGGCATATGAGCTTAAAAAAAGGCATTCCGCATTTCCCGAGTCGGGAAACGAATGGTTGAGTGTCACGATGCATCCAATGAGCTTCTGCACATCCTTCTGATTGGACGGAGGCTTCATCTTCATGATCGTGCTGATTTTCTCTAGGTTAGCCTCAATTCCCTGATGAGATACGATGAATCCGGGCAATTTACTAGAAGGAATCCCAAAAACGCACTTCTTGGGATTTAGTTTCATCCAATATGCCCTTAGGCTCTTGAATGTCTCAGCCAAATCCTCAATGACATCGGGTTTCGTACAAGTCTTCACAATGACGTCGTCGACATAAGCCTCCATGTTGCGGCCGAGCTGAGTGTGAAAACACCGCTGTATGGTGAGTTGATAAGTAGGATCAGCGTTTTTCAGCCCGAACGGCATTGTGATATACTAGAAAGCAACAAAAGGCGTGATAAACGATGTCTTGATGCAATCTTCCTCCTTTTGGCTGATCTGATGGTAGCCTGAGCAAGCGTCCAGAAAACTTAAGAGCTCGCACCCAGCGGTGAAATCCACCACTTGATTGAGCGGGGGAGCTCGAAGGGATACTTAGGACAAGCCTTGTTGAGGTCGGTGTAGTCGACACACATACGGCATGTTTTGTTTTTCTTGTGCACCAGGACCGTGCCACCAACAATTTGGTAATTTCTTGCCTGATGGCTTCCTACTGATCCGGTGCAAATCTTCGCAAACATTGTTTAATTGACTTGGCCTTGTCATTAACATGCAAAGAATACTCAATCACCTCCCTTGGAACACCAGCCATGTTCGAAGGCTTTCAAGCAAACACATCCTAGTTTGCTCGGAGGAAAGTGACGAGCGTGTCTTCCAATTTGTTGTCGAGCCCTGTCCCAATCACGGCCGTTTTGGCCAAATCAGACAGGTCCAACGATATCTTCTTGGTCTCCTCGGCTGACTGGATGGAGGTTTTAACTTGCTTACTGGCGGGTGTGTCTCCTTTATCCTGGACAGAGGCGACTGCCTGCCGGATCTTTTCCATCTTGGCCGAGGTTTCCAGGGCCTGCGCCATCTCACAGCTTTTGTTGTCGCAAACCAGGGACTGCTTCGCATCGCCGGGGATGGCGATTATGCCGTTGGGGCCCGGCATCTTCCTGACGAGATAAGTGTAATTGGGAACCTCCATAAATTTGGCAATCCCTGGCCTTCCCAAGATGGCGTGATATGCCGTCTTGAAATCGGCCACTTTGAAACTCAGACTCTCGATCTGATAGTTCTCCTTGGTCTCAAACGTAATAGGCAGCGAGACCTGTCCGAGTGGTAATGCGGACGTCCCGGGCATTACCCCGTGGAAAGGAGATGATCCCTGCCGTAGCTCGGAATGAAGAATCTTCATCTGATCCAAGGTCTTGATGAAGAGGACATTAATCCCACTCCCGCCATCGACTAGGACCCTCTTCAACTTGTTGCCTCGAATGACAATATTCGGCACTAGTGGGTACCTTCCAGGGAAGGCTATCCAATTCGGGTGGTCCGTCTGATCGTAGGTGATGGGGATCTCTGACCAGCGCAAGTACTTGGGGGTCACGGGCAGGATCACGTTGATCTCCCGAGTGGTAAGCTTTTGCTTCCGCTTGGACTCATACGCATCGGAACCCCTAAATATATAGCTGATCTCGCGCTCAGCATCTTGGTAATCCCCATCAGGCTTATTGCCGTGGCCTCCTTTGGTCGCCGACTGATTGGAGTTGTCGGCGAACTTATGCAAAATAAGGCAGTTTTTGGCAGCGTGCTTACCGCGAGGGTGAAAGGGGCACACTGCCTCCATGACCTTGTTGTAATCGTTGTTGTTTAGGGGCTTAGGACGGTTGCTCTCCACGTTTGTGACCATCTCATTCCCCTTGCGCTTCTTATCCTTAGGTTTGTCCTACTCATCGTTGGGCTTCTTCTTGGAGCCTTCGTCGTGGCCAACATGATGATTCATGATGGCCTCTTCGGCGTTGGCTTCTTGATTTGCCATCGTGAACAAAGCCTTGAGAGTCCGCAGGGGGTCCCGAGTCATCTGCCTGATCAACTCCTCGGATTTGCATCCGGCAAAGAAGGCTTCAATGACTGTATGCTCCAAAACGCCCTGGATCTCGTTCTTCTTTTTGGTGAAGCACTTAATGAACTCGCGGAGAGTCTCATTCTTCCGTCGATGCAGTTGTCTAATCTCCCATCTCCCGGCAGGCCTTTTGTAGGTCCCCTGGAATTGGCGATGAACTATTCTTGAAGGTCATCCCAAGACCCGATAGAGTTCTCCGGGGGCCCTGTAAGCCATGTGTGGGCTGTTAGGGTCAGAGCGACTGGCAAATAGTTCGCCATCATGTTCTAATCGTAGCCTGCCTCGCTGACTCCTAAGGCATAGACCTGCAGCCAGTTCTTTGGGTACCTCTCACCATCGAACTTGTCGATGCCTTTGAGGTTGAAGCCGTCGTGCTAGACCATTCAGCGGAGATCCGGGGTGTACACCCGAATTCCTTCCAAGGGTTGTGGTTGCCGGCGTTGTGGGCTTCTGCTGCGGCGCTCTCGTCGCAGGCCATGGCGACGGTGTTCTTCATGGTGATCGTGCCGATAGGCGTTACTTTCGGCGTGGTCGTCATTGTGCTCACTTCGATGGCTACAGGAATTCCGCTCGCTGTCGACGCATTCCCTCCTTCTGGCTTCTATGTCATCGCGGTGGTCGTGGTCCGCCGATCGGTGTGATCCGCCGGCGGCGGAGACGTGCGCCTTGCTCCGATTACGCGCGTAGTGGCTGTTTGCCATCACGAGCGTGGTTGGAGCAAGGTTCGCCTCATTGTGCTGGATAGCCGCCATCTTGACAATGACTGTTGCTCGAGGCAAGGTCCAGATGAGCGGGCTGTCTTCTGGAAGCTGCGGCACCATGGTCTCCAGAAGAGTCTTTGAAGCGACGATGTTCGCTTGAGTCGTCGTGTAGACGTCGTGATCTCTCAGCTTCACAGCACGCAGCTCGTTCGAGATGTTGCGGCCGCGGATGCGGAGTTAGCTCATGCAATCTTGGTCTTCAGCGCGGCGCTGGTCCCCGTCGACCGCCTCCGTGGTGGCCGCTTCGTTCCCGGCTGGCTGGGATGTGGAGTGGTGGTCACCGGCGCCGAGGACGAAGACTTCATTGTAATTGCAGATCTCGGTGCCCTCGTCGGACCCTGAGTCTGAGTGAGAGACATGGACCTGCTCGCTCTGTCCAATGGGTGGGTTAGCATTGATGACACCCACGAATGTAGATGGATCCGGTCAGATTACACCGATGGAAACACTGGATTGGGTCTCAGTGTGGTCACCTCTTGTCCCACGTTTTGGAAAGATCCATGGGAAGGTCGCAACAGAGTTCCCGAACCCGAAAGGAGATCCAATCTGATATGTTGAAACTCCCTTAGACTGGATTGTGTCCATATCCCAGGAAGCGTCATCGCCGAGTCCTTCTCTACCCGCTTCATTGGAAGATACGAGGTGGAATTGTCAGCGAATCAATATGCTGAAAGCACCTGCTGAGTTCTCCAAACCGAATGGCAAAGGAGATGGTGAAAGGGGGAGAGATGAAGATTGCCGATGCCGTCGGCCACGAAGTCCAGGGACCCGAAGCGGAGCGCTTGTCCCGACGTGAGGATGACGAACAACGATCTTGCGGGAGCCATCTAGCTTGTACGATGATCTTGACGCAGGCTCCTACCTGGTGCGCCAACCGTCGACTGGTGGCTAATCAGAGGTCACCGTCGGCAATGAATTTGTTGCGGGGCTATGCGCTAGAATCAAACTAGATGATAACACAAGACAAGGATTTATACAGGTTCAGGCCCTCAACTCAGAGGTAATAACTTAGTCCTGTGCTCTGGGATTATGTTTTTGAGCGAATTCGCAGATGAAGATGAAGATGAGTCGATGACCCCTAGCGCTCCCTATTTGTTACCTCATGGGCCTTCTAGAGGATACCCGGGGCCCATATTTTCCACATGATTCAAATTCGCTTCAATAGTTGTACTTTTTGTGTACATGCGTGATTCAAATTCGTTCGTCACTGATCCGAAAAAATGGTATTTTATGCAACGGGGTTCACAGAAACCCTACAACTCATATGGATCTATACAGGAATTTGCAAATTCGATTCAATTCTATACCTTTGATCTTGTTGTAGCGAAGACGGGATGCGACTACTGTCGCATAGGATAGATCGGCGAGTTTCTGACTAGACCTACTAGTGTGACAATGGTTCAATGCAGATTGTTATCATAGTCGTATGGTCGTCGTCGGTCGATCGATCGATCTCGAGTGTCTTGGAATTCGTGAGAGCTTCGTGTTGATAGCATGTTAAACAACCACACTATCGAGTGTAGTCTGAGGTTGTTTATACATGCACAAGTTGTAGACGTTGAAGAATAATCATACACAATTGATTGAACGCACGATCTAGGAGGCGATGATAATTTTTTATTGCTTTTCTCATGTTTATATAATATATGGATTCCTATTCTATGTTATTCTCGCCTACTTAGTGTTTCAACTAGTCCACCGACACTATACCACAGACCATTTTTAGTGCGTTATGTTGTTAAATATTTTCAAAGGTGGCAAACTGTCTGTCGCTAAAAATACCAACAGATGGTTTGTTGGTATAACATTTGTTTTTGAAAGACATACTGTTGTTATAAGTATAAAGCTATAAAGATGGTCAGTCTGTCGTATACATATTATTTAGGACGGTCGGTCTGTCGCTATATATATGGATGGAAAACACGCGCAAACCTAAATATTATAAGACTAGGTTTTGCCGTGCGCGCCGGCCAATACCACTCGGGAACATAGAAAAAATATAGCATATTTTTCTTCTCTAATTTTCCATGTGCCACCGCCAGCCCTAACATCTCAGCTCTCCCAAGGGCAGATCCACATCTGAGCTCAGCCGCCCGTGTTCGCTCCAGCCGTCGCTCCTTTGGTGCGCCCCTGCCCCGTGGGCCTCCTCCTGCCGCGCGCGCCCCTCCGACGGCGCCGGCCCCCGCCGGCAGCCGCGCCCCTCCGCCGACGGCACCCACGGCTGTCGCGCCCCTCCACAGGCGCCGGCCCCCAGCAGCTGCGGCTTCCCGACGGTCGCTGCCCTGCGCCTCCCCACCGTCCGCCGTGTAAGTACTCCTCGTCGTCATCCTGTGCCACCTTTCTGCTGCTTCCTCCCCTCAATCGATGGGTTTCCTTGTAAGAATATGGTAGATTGGTTTTGATGAATTAGTGCGCAATCTCACCGTCTCAGTACGAGGTTGGGGATTAATATCAGATTTGTTTTTTTGGCCCTTTTATGTTTCACTTTTTGGAACAAAATTGTAACAAGTGAAGGATGAATAAAAGGGAATTCTGTGTATGACATGCTGCAGCTCAAATCTGCATCTTAGCATCTGTAACTCTGTTTTCTTTGATTTTTGTTGTGAATTCAAGAGCTGAAGTGCTTCATGTTATTTATTATGTATGAACTGAAATGCTCCAAGGAAGGAGATTTTTCCTAATGAAAATTAGTTAAATTTTGGATGTTCGTTGCTCTTCCATGTGAATATATTGAAATTTTATTCCTTTTGTGGTTGCTTATGATAGCACTATACCCATTGTTCTACCAACTGGCATGGTCTGCAGCTTGCAGTGCCCTCCTTTGTATTGTTTTGTTAATGATCTAGTGTTGCTGCAAGATAATGGACTGAACAATTTATCAGTGGAGGAGTGCCATTGTAGAGATACATGCCCTGATCACCTCTGAAATAATCCCTAGAGACCTCAGAACATGGATATTCTTAGTTAAATTTTAGAGAACAATGGCCCATTAATTTTCAGAAAGTATACATCGATGCTCGTTAGTCAATGAAATGAATACATTGTACATGTCACAAAATAGAGGTTCTTGTTTTTTACCAAAATGTAGCTGAGAGAAGTTTACTTCTGAATGTATGCCACTGACAGATTCATGCAAATTAATTTCTGAATGTATGCCACTGAAGGTATTATGCAACTCAAGCATATATAGTGTGTATTTGCTATAGTTTCTTTCTTAAGAAATATAAAAATTGCTTCAGATTTGAATGAGGAAGGTCAAAAGAAAAAGAAGGCAAGGGGTATTACTAAGAAGTACAATATAATGTCAAGAGGGGATCTACCTGAAATCAAAATATTGTTCAACTCATTTGGCTAGCCAATTGGGAATGATGCTAAAGACTTTATTAATGTCATTCGAGCATTGGTAAGGAAGCAATTATCTATTGCACATGATGATTGGAGAAAGGTTGATAGGAAAAAGAAGCTCAAGCTATGGACTAATCTAAAGGTATTACTTGCTGAAACCTCTGAAATCTCCCAACCTCAAGCCCTTGTAGCCCTTGTTACTTGTATAATTGCATTGGCTAGTTAATTAGTACATGATTGTGACTTTTTTCAATGTAATTCAGGCATTTTTATGAGCTGGACCTCATGTCTCTCAACTATGCCATGTCAACTGCAGCAAAGAAATGGAGGGAATATAAATCAGACCTAAAGAAGACATATTTTGATGAGACATTGCCCGATGAAGAATTGATAGAAAAGATGCTTGAAAGTGTTATGAAGCTGATTGGGAGTGTCTTATTAATCATTGGATGTCTACGGAAGCTGAAGTAAGACTCCATTATACCTTTAGTATGCTTTAGTGTTGGATGAATTTTTTTAAAATGTTGAAGTAATACGTATTTAAATAGTAGGCTCGGGCAATTAGAGGCAAAGAGTATCGTTCTAAGCTAATTGTACTTCATGCATCGGGCAGCAAGACTTATGCCCTCGTTGCACATGAATTTGTATAAAAACTTGTTCCAAACTTGAGGCAACATATTACTTGGTCAGTTTACTTGTTTACTATAGTTTTTTAGACTGAAGAACTTGGGCGCCCTGTAAGGAGTGATGAGTTATTTATTGCTACACATACACAAAAAAATGGAGATCCTACTACTGAAGCACAACCATTTGTTGTGAGTTTATTACTGCACATGTACTAATGTGATATTTGACATGCATCAAAGCTAATGTACATTTTATTTTGTAGGAACAACTTAAAAATGCTGCTGCAGACCACCCTGAATTGATAGAAAAATCCATACAGGAAGGTGATCTCTATGCACATGTATTTGGAGAGAAAGAGCCAAAAGGACGTGTGCGACAAATAGATCTAGGACCAACTCCCCAAGATGTAGGCACACCGGGAACAAGGGGTAAAATGCCAACAAGGATTCAAATGGAGATTGAGCTTCATCAATATGCTGAGCAACAATATACAGATCTGAACAATCGGTTGGATGAACTACAAAAACAAATGATAAACATGCAAGAATCTTTAGCTCAAGGAAGACAAAATGTAGAAACCACTAATTCAAATCATGGCTCTAATTCTCGACATGTGGTACAATCCTTTGTTGTCTTTCTTGCTGTAATACATGTTTACTAACTAGCATTTCAGCCTTGAATGGTGCGTTGGTGCAAGAAGCAAAGAAGATTTTAAAAATTGGAGGATTACCTTGCACAATTCTGTGTTATTTATGCTCCGAGGTACAGTGAATGTATGTTGCAAGATTGAATTCTTTGGAGACAGACGATGACGATATTTGTCTAATATGAAAGTAAAGCAGAGCTAAAGGGAGTCACCGTAATCGAATAAATTTTCACGTAGATATAAGAAGAAAAGAAAATATCTTTACCATCAATTATAATGGGAGTAGATATCAACTACACA
The DNA here is from genome assembly GCA_005191435.1 of Raddia distichophylla. Classification (NCBI taxonomy): domain Eukaryota; kingdom Viridiplantae; phylum Streptophyta; class Magnoliopsida; order Poales; family Poaceae; genus Raddia; species Raddia distichophylla. The sequence goes on along the minus strand of SPJY01033452.1, from coordinate 69,024 downwards.
AAGAAAAGAAAATCAATCTGGAAATAATACAAAAAAAAATCCATGTCAAGTACAAAACTATAAAAGGAGCCCTTATCGACTACCATCAAAAACAAAAATAAGAATTATAGAAAGAAAAAAGTGCATACAATTTAACAAAAACTATCAATACAAATATGCCAAACATCATGCTCGTTCTGTTAGAAATACAAGTGCACATATACATGTAGAGACGGTGTCAAAAATTGTACACAAACGGATGGATGGGGAGAGGCAGCAAGGGGAGGAGGGGGTGGGCGAGCAGGGTGGAACGTGGGCGGTTCTCCATTTCTCATTCCAGCGGGGACGCAATCCGCGGGCTCGGCCTATGATTGGCTCCATAAGCTTGCTCTTTTTTGGACGCTTGTCGCCGGCCGTGAAAGCGATGGATGGAGGCCGACCTTTGGAGCAGCCATACCGCCGTAGCCGCTGCCCCTGCCCTTGGAAATTGCAAACCTGTAATGGGCATCAAGAGGGTGACGCTGGTTACGTCGTGCTCGTGGATGCTGGAGCGCCGCCGGTCACAGTTCATGGAGTCTCCGGCCCTAGCTTCCCGAACTTGTCGAGCCCCAGCAAGAACAGCCTGCGCCATCGCCATGGATGCAACCATATATAGCATGATCAGTACAGTGTTGCGTGCTTATTGGCACGAAAGATGCAAGCTTGAAGGCAGGGGGTCGAGGAGATTTCTGCACCTGTGCTCCTCCTCTGTCCTTGGGTGCCGCGTCGGGCGGCGCCGCGGGCTCTTTGCCGGCGTAGCGCGGGAGCGGGAGGCGGCCGGCGTCGATGGCGGCGACGTCCTCCACCACCGCCTCCCATTGCAGCCGCACCTCCTCCGCGGAGCTGTAATCCAAACCAAATTTGCAAAAGAACTTGTAAAAGAAACAACAATGGATGGAACGACAGGTTTAAAATCCAATCTGTAATATAGCAACAAATAATATTGCAAAATTGCATGGAAGATTAACACGCAGAGTAAGTAGAATAATGGATGGAAGATTAACACAATCGTTTGACCCCTAGTCATGCATGCCCTGCCATCCGATCAGCTCTCGCGGCTGTCCCCAAAGCCCGCGTCTCGCTGCAGCGGCCGATGCCTAGATCTCTCCATCAATGTCTGCACATGGATGTCACCGGCGCCGCCGCTGCCGCCTTGCTCTCAATAATGTTGTGGCCACCGCTGCCACTAGCGTTGACGCCAGGATCTTGAGGCCATGGCGCCATGCACCCTTGTCCTGATTCCTGAAGCCGCCACGCCACGCGACGCCAACGCCACCCAAAGAACACCTAAAGCTCATCTACTGGCCAAACACACGGATGCAATGCGAAGCGAAACTGCCTAGCTTAGCCGTCGCGCTATGCATAATACTGCCGGCTAGCTCCAGAGACTCCTACTCCCAGAGGCATAAGCATACATCAGGATGCAAATGGGCTCGCCGGCGGGTTATCAGTACGCGTCGTGAGGTCCGTTTCTACAAACTGGGCGGACACCGGTGCCCATGAAAGATTTTTACGGCCAAAGCGGTACCCGCAGCCCACCCGTTTCACCGCAGAGGCATTTTTTTAGGGACTGTCTATTTCACCGTCGACTATTTTTTTCCCTACCCATCAGTCGATTTTCTGGGCCGTTGGATCTCAATCCAACACACAAATCAGCCCCCGTCTCCCCCACTCTCTCTCTTACATTCCCCTTTTCCCCTCCCCTCCATGGCTCCACTACCCCCCGACCCCGACTGCTCCGCGCTCCTCCTCCTCCTCCCCCGCCGCCGCCGGCGGCCGGCGCCGCCGCCGGCGCCTAGCCGCCCCGCCGCCCGACCTCCCGCTAGTAACAACTCTGAACAAAGAACCAAAAAATTGCACCAAAATGTACACTCATATCACAACACTAATTGTAACTTTGCAAGCCCAATGATCAAGTATCACCATGCACCAGTCAAGCCCACCAATCAAGTTACAATATTGCCAGTACTTAATGCACAATGCAACAGGATATGACCATCTTCAGGCTGAAACTGGAGGCCTTGACAAACCAAAATCTTGCAGTCGTTTTCCCTTAGTACACGTAAATCCTGAAGCAAAATGACAATTGGTGATCCCTTGGCTCAAAAAGGCAATTGGAAAAAAAGCTAATGATGCAAGTAGAAGGCTCAACATAACTTGCAAACTAGGCTCCCAAGAATCTTAATATGCCAATTTCTGCAACTAAAGAACTAACTGAAACACAATATTACACAAAAAAGAGAGAATATTATGTCTCTATATCTGAACTATGTAGTGTTACGAGTGTCTGAGTTTTTTGTCGTGTGTACACACCATGTTAAGCTGAATTACATAGCCTTCATTATCGTAGTGTACACACCATGTTAAGCTGAATTACATAGCCTGGATTATAATAGTGAAAGGCATATGGCAAGATTACAAGCAAGCCAGCAAGGCCAAGGGATCTTGGAAGCATCAAGATGTTTTGCAAGACCCAAATTTTGATCTAGAGACCGTATTATGGCCACATCAAGAGAAGGATGCTAATCATGTACTCCCACTTGTAGAATTATGTCTTCAAAATTCTCTTTTCTTGACTAGGAACTCTTAGTATATTTAACATTGTGTCTAATATTGTCAACCATGTAGTCCATTTGCTTTAAACCATCTTGAACAATAATGTTAAGAACATGAGAGGCACATCTAATATGAAACAATTTGCCTTCGCAATGTAGTAGTCCTTTCTCTAATAAATTTTGTTTAACAAAATTGACCATGGCAGTGTTAACCGAAGCATTATCTAGTGTTATTCTAAAGATCTTATCTTCAATGTGCCACTCTTGCATGCTCTTTAGAATTACATTATACATGTTCAATGCATCGTGTGGAGTCTCCATTAGACAAAACCTTATGATTCTTTTCTGTACAGTCCATTGATTGTCAATAAAGTGGCAAGTGATGCATAAATATCCAAGATTCTGGTTTGAGGTCCGCATATCTGCAATCAATGATACTCTTGAACTAGAATTATTTAAAATATCTTGGAAAACCAATTTGTGCTCCCTAAAACATGCTATCAGACCGAGTAGTTTTTCTAGAAATCATTTTGAAAATGGGATTCAAGCTAGCAAAAAAAAAACTAAATCCTTCACACTCCACTATGGAAAAGGGTAGCTCATGGAGAACGATCAGTCGAGTAAGTTCTTTTCGGGACACATCTTGATTAAAATTCCAATCTTTCAATACAAGTGTTTCCGGAGAGACTACTGAAGTATGCATTTTGTGTACGACATTATGCATTTTAGCCTTTATTTTGCATACCTTCAAATGCCTAGCAATCTGGTTAGTCCCTGAATCCTGAGAGGATGGAAATATTTGGTGGCAATTGTTGCACTTTCGTTCCACAAGTTTCCCATCACAATAAATTGGCTCAGCATCCATCTATACCTTAGATGTCAACTTGTGTTGTTTACGTTTGGAGGCTGTATCATGGAATGCAAATAATACATCAAATTACAACAACATTATGATATTGACTAGAAGTGACATCATTCTACAAAGATGGAAGACTTTGGATATTAATTTTGCTTGACGATGCATAAAAAAAGTAGGATGAATGAAACATATTCATAAAAATAATACAATTTTCTCTGGAACTTTGTCTGTCACTGCATGATAAATACCAAAAAAATGAAAACTGAACAAGTTGCGAATAATCCAACTACTAAACAAAACAGTCCCCAAGTGAAATATTCAATTAACTCCAACAGGCAGTGAAACCAAAAGAGTATGATGCATTGCATGCTATGGGTGATATGACTATAGCAAAACTAAAATATTTGCCAGCCAAGGAGCACAGGTTACCAATCGTCTATGTCCTATATAACTAAATTTACACCAGATAACATATCTCAACAAACCTTAAGTAGGCATACTATTCTTACAAATGATACATACCATCCTAGATAGCTAACTCTTCAGTTCAAGGATAAGCAAATGGTTCCAGCTATGGTTCTATAATTCTGGTTGCAGGGCACAAAATGGATGCATCATTTTGCATTGTATGTCTTATTGTCTTTTTAATGCACAATCAGATAGAGAAATATGCTTCTATGAAGATGGTATCCGTGTACATGATCACACGATTAAAGAAAAAAAAACCTCACAACATGAAGTCCTTGATACATTTTCCTTGGTGATGGAAAATGTAAGGTACAACATGGTGTCCCTAGGGATGGAGGCTCCATGGGTATTGCTTGAGAGAGAATTTGATTTGTTGAAGGTGATCTTTCTTCATTCAAGGCAGCCAATATTGTTAACGTACCCAATGATGACATTAGTAGATTTATTCCCGAAGATGTCACCATAGTTGGGACTGGAGACTTCCCCTAGAAAACATAAAGATTAATGATCAGTGGGTTTTATTCTTTCACACTTTGGATCTCAAGTGTATTTAAGAAACAACAAACATATCAAATGATAAGTAATTATGCATGACAACTAAGTGCAAATTCAAGTTTTTATTTTACCTTGGTTTTCTCCCATGTCTTCTTGGGTCGACTATATATCCTCTTTCATGTTCCCTATCTTCCTAAATTCTTTCTTTTCACCTGCTTCTGCTTCTTCCTCTTTATGTTCTTTTGAAGATGTGCATTCTGTAGGCATGCATCCGACTGGCCCATGACGATCGCCAATGTCGCTTCCAACCACCGTATGTGGCTCTTCTCTGCCACATGTAGAGCTCTCTTGTCTGTTGTCTCCACCTCCCACGGTGACATGAAGACCTACTCCCTCCATTGTTACAAATTCACAATGGCTAGCAGACGGCCGATTGCGTGCTCTGGAGGTACATATATATATAAAGTTTCACAATGGGTCACAAAATCACACCGGAGAAGAAAGAATATACAAAGGTTGCAGGCTATGGTATTCGAGCTTCCGTAGAATTCCAATGCAAGATGGTATCGACAATCACAGGTTGTTGGTACCCATGTCAAGATAAGTTAACAAAGGTGTAATGTTGAAAATATTGGTGGGTATCGATCCATTTAGGTAATTCATCTGAAGCTCTACGTGCACAAGGTTGTGCATATTTTGAAGCTACAGAGAGGAACGAGAGGTTACCAACGTGAGGAGAGAGTCATCCATGGAGGGGCGTGTACGGGAGCTCTAGGGCGGCGACGCACTGCTTCTGCCGGCAGCACAAGACGCCGATCCAGTGGCAGAAGGACAAGCCAATTGCTAGCTGCTACCGAGGACACAACCGCCGCTGTGGTCCGTGGGGAAAGGAGGCGACGTCCACGGTGACCAGTGGGGAGAGTAGGTGGTGCCGGCAGCGTCGAGTGGACCCAGCCACCGCAGTGGCCGATGGGGATCGGGTGAGGAAGGCAGAAAGCCCTAGATACACTATGGATATGAACAGTGACGGGCTAATAGGGATAAATGGTGTCCACGGGCTAAATGGGAATGTCGTTTTGTGCTTTGGGCTGAAAAATGGGAGCCCATTTAATGTTTTTAATGGGCGGGTATTAATGGGTTCACGGGCAGAAGCTGCCATTTGAAAGGGATATGTTGTAGGTCAATCATTGTGATGATTGTACCACACCTTTGTTCATGTACATATGATAACATTGTTTATCGGTTTCCTGAATAAATGTCATGACTTTGTCCATTGGGTACGACTTGATTGTAAAACACATTGTTAAGTGGCATTATTCTAAACGGGTCCCTGATCCATATCATTACGAGGAGTAGTTATGATTTGATCAGCATATGTATTGGTTGATGGTAATGTTTCACATACCATACATATGGAGATATCAAACCAATAGTATGGACACATGTTGGAGAACATGGGTAATCGGACAGACCCATTTCGAGACAACATGAGATTGTTATATCTTATAGTGCCATCAGCGTATAGTCTCGAATGGTACGCATATATGATCCTTAGACCTGAGATTGTCATGGATGCCTAGCATGTTGACTCGTATGTTTTGGTATCATCAGACGCTACACCGTAACAGGATAGTTATAAAGGTGACTACTGGGTATGCCACGATACATAACTAGGGGTGTGATGATCAAAATGGAATTTGCCCCTTCTCGATAACAGGAGAGATACCTCTAGGCCCCTTATGTGAATGGATAGGGAAAGCGCACGGCCGTGCTAATATGACTAAGGAATTAGTCATTCTTTGTATCCATTACACTGTCAAGTGAAGTGGTTGAGTTATCAACAAGGGTGGCGCGCATCTCGCCTTGAGCTTGACTTGTATCGTGTGGCAAATGGATCAGTATGTGAGTGTATCAAGGTTTAGCCGAATATTGATTATGTGCATTCGGGGGTAAATACGTACTGCTAGGTGCCACTATTGATCGGTGGATCGGAAACTGGTTTTCGGATCCACGGCCGACTTGCACTGAACCTAACGGATCATACACTTAACGGGTTGGAACTGTTTAAAGGGTTACTGCGTGGATATGATCTGCGTATGAGAAGGAACCCTAGTGGGCCTCAGCCCATTAGCGTGTCTATAAAAGGCAAGGGCAGGGGCAGCCAAATTGAGAGTTGAGCCTTCACCACACCTAGTCGTCGCACGCCCCTCCTGCTCCCCAGAAACCCTAGCCGCACGCCGAGTTGCTAGCACACCCTGTGTGGTGTTCCTGCTCGGAACGTGTGGATACCACTAGAGGCGCTGCAGTACGCGGACACGCTGTTCGATCGAAGCACCAGCGATCACGAGGCGAGCACCGGCAAGCACGCGGCGAGCACCCGGCGAACACCCAGGCGAGCACTCAGTGGTGATTGGGACGTGTACGTCTACCTCCTCTACGCGCGCATTTACTTCCGCTAAATCGACGCGTCAAGAGTAACGATCTGCGATCCTCTACTAGCATGTGATCTTGGGTGAATCGTAGTAGAAAATTTTGATTTTGTGCTCGCGTAGCCTACCCATTTCCTAGCACCATTTTCATCCCTAAGCATTCCCCACGCAACGCTCCTCCATTCTCAGCGCCACCGTGAAGCACCGAACATGCTTAGATCGATTGGTAAGTTGGTATCAAGACTCAATAGAAACACATGCACTGTAGTATGGGTTAATTAGGGTGTGTTTGATAATGGTGTGAGCCTAGCTTGGCCTGGCTACAGCATGATGCAGGCATGTTGGAGCCAGGGCAAGCTCGCAGTGAGCTGTGGGTGTTTGGAAGCACTATTACCGCGCAAGCACACTGCACATCTACTGCTGTTTGGTTGTGCGCATGGCAACCGTACATGCTCTATCGTCACTGAAGCATCCACCCGACACCTCCATCGCCATTGAAAGATGCTCCTCCTCAACAAAGGTACCTAGAGCAGAAATGTATCAATATAACAAAGATATTTCAACCTTTCAAGTGTATGATCCCCATCATGTTCATGTACAAGAGACTATGACCTTGGATACCTTTTTGAATCACAAGTCTAGTAGGACGTTGACCACCTGAATGCACAGAATGACCTTGGATACCTTTTCGAATCACAAGTCTAGTAGGACATTGACCACCTGAATGCATAGAATGATCATATCGACTAAACCTTCGGGTAGTCACATACTGATACTTTTTTCGAACAATATACCAATAAAGCTCAAGTCGAGATGTATGCCACTCTTGGGATAGCCATTCACTTCATCTTCTTATGGATTCCATAACCATGACTAACAATTCAATCACATTCAAATGATTATACACTTTTTGATCCAACAACATCGAGGGGGCCTAGAGATATCTCTCCTAATATCAAGTAGAAGGGGTCATTTCATCTTGATCACTCATACCGACATCATGCTTGTTTTGTAGTATGCTTGAAAGCTATCTTTGTAGCTAGCCATTTATGATCAAGGGGGTGATAGGACCAAAGTATGCAATTACGCACCCTTAAACTTACTATCAATGTTATGCCTAAAGATCATATTGATACACCACTCAATATTAGCTAGCAATTTTGTGTGAACTGCTTCATGTTCACCCTTGCCTTTTGGTAGCTTTGCCACTTCTTTAGGTGCTTGTTGGCGATCAATTTACATCTTTTGGACCTTTTACTTTCTTGCCTTTCCATCCTACTTTATAGCCAATATGTGTAACTCTTTTTTTAGTGTCGTAGGAGCTTTGATAGCATACACCTACCTAATTTTGGGTGACCCCTCCTTTTTTACCTTCCGTGCCAAAGATTGATATGAGGGATTCTTCATGCATATGTATCTTTGGCTCACCACTACTATAAAGGATGTAGGGGAACCTTGGCCCAGCATTACGATGTACTGAAAAGGAATGTCTACAGTCTACGACGTTGAATGCTGTTGTCCAGTGCGTCACTTGTCATCTAGGAAACCATATATATGACTTTTGATAATGAGTACAGTACTGGGGAGCAACGCATTAGTTCGGTTCATAACAACCTCTAGTACCGGTACCGGTACATGCAAATCGGAACTGATGCCTCTAGGCATTAATATTAGTTCATATAATCGATACTGGTGTGCTAGCAGTACAAGTTGGTGGGCACGCGTGGTAGTGCATCATTAAGGACCGTTAGCACTGGTTGGAGACACCGGCTGGTACTAAGGTGTTTTATATTGTTGTGTGCTATATATAATTTATAATATTATTCCTCTAATTTATATATAGCTAGTTGGTGGGCACATGTGACAGCTGGTCCTAAAAGGCCCTTTAGGGCCAGTTGGAGACACCAACTGGTACTAACATGCTTTGTGCTGATATGTGCTATATATAATTTATAATATTATTCCTATAATTTATATATAGCTAGTTGGTGGGCACATGTGGCAGCTGGTCCTGAAATGCCCTCGTATAACTTCGTATAATGTATGCTATACGAAGTTATTACGAGTGTACACACCATGTTAAGCTGAATTACATAGCCTGGATTATAATAGTGAAAGGCATATGGCAAGATTACAAGCAAGCCAGCAAGGCCAAGGGATCTTGGAAGCATCAAGATGTTTTGCAAGACCCAAATTTTGATCTAGAGACCGTATTATGGCCACATCAAGAGAAGGATGCTAATCATGTACTCCCACTTGTAGAATTATGTCTTCAAAATTCTCTTTTCTTGACTAGGAACTCTTAGTATATTTAACATTGTGTCTAATATTGTCAACCATGTAGTCCATTTGCTTTAAACCATCTTGAACAATAATGTTAAGAACATGAGAGGCACATCTAATATGAAACAATTTGCCTTCGCAATGTAGTAGTCCTTTCTCTAATAAATTTTGTTTAACAAAATTGACCATGGCAGTGTTAACCGAAGCATTATCTAGTGTTATTCTAAAGATCTTATCTTCAATGTGCCACTCTTGCATGCTCTTTAGAATTACATTATACATGTTCAATGCATCGTGTGGAGTCTCCATTAGACAAAACCTTATGATTCTTTTCTGTACAGTCCATTGATTGTCAATAAAGTGGCAAGTGATGCATAAATGATCCTTTCATTTTTCTTTCAATTGAAGCAATGTATCAAGCATGCTTTCGCAAATATTCTTCTTTATATGCATATATAGGGTCGGTAGAGTGGTGAACATTTAATATTTTTTAGTACTCTAACTCTCAGAGTATTGATTTCTTGTTCCACATTCCTCCCTGATTATCATCATTCTTGGAGGACCATTTTTGCTTACTTAGGATAACATTGATATCCTTAAATTGATTGTAGACATGTTCCCCTCTAACATGCCCTGGAGGTACCGCTTTCTCCCTTGTGCCATCAAACTGACTGTCCATGTTTAGTTTAGGGTGCTTTTTGGGAAGGAAACGCCGATGACGCATGTACACTGTATTCTTTAACTTGTTCAATCTCAATTTGTATGTGTCTTCTAAGCAACGGGGGCAATCTTTACCTTTTCTTTTACTCTGGCCATACAAGTTACGATGTGCTAGTAGATCGTTGATGTTGACGAACAATATGGCATGCAAGGTAAAGTATTCTTGCTTGTACTAATCCCAAACCTCAATGCCTTCAGACCAAAGTTTCTTAAGATCAAGATCGCCAAACATCACGTATTTCTGTTTATTACACAACCAAGGCGGAATGTTGAGTATAGATAGTACAACAAGCTAAGTGATGTGTCAAGCACTCATGTTACCGAATGGATCCATGCCATCTGTGATCAAAGCGAACATAATATTTCTCAATTCTATATAGCAAACTAACCAAATGTGGAATCAGTAGTTCACCACTAAGCACAATCCATTGGTTTTCGTCTCATTGTATCGTTCTGACATCCCACCTTATGCCAACGCATCAATAGGGCCTTCTCTTTGTTGGCAACAATCACTTTAGATAGGGAATTACTATAAAATAACACACGACCTTCCTAGGACCCCCAACTCTTCTTCCTTCCTCCATCCCTATCACCATTGTCATTTTGACGCTTGAATCGATGGGTTTCACAAAACGAGGCATTGATCCAACTCTGCATATATACTCTCCCCGAAACAGGATTAAATCATTCTTGCATTCATGTATTTTTTCTATTTTTAGTCTCAAAGGACAAATTATCATCTTTGCATCATAGAAGCTCCTAGGAAGCAAGTTCTCCTTCGGTAGAATGTCCCTTAGTAGATCCAGCAATGCTTTAAAACTTTTGTTAGCCCAACCGTGGGCTGGCTTCAACTGTAGAAGCTTTACGACCCCAAATAGCAGAGTGTACTTCTTCTTACATTTAGTATAAATGGTGCCTTCAAATCTCACACGAATTCCTGGAATTTAGCTAACTCACCATAATTATACTCGTAGTGCCGCTCAACATCCCGCATCAACTAGTCCACATTCTCCGTAAAATTTTCAACATCAATATCATTTATACCTAATATGTCCTCATACATATTACCGAGTGGGAGTCCTTGATCCACAGTATTGTCAGCATGAAGGCTCCTATCCGTTTAAGGTCTTCTTCGCCATGTTTATTCTAACATGAATAGTTCTCTTTAAATCCACGCATGACCAAGTTTGCGTGGATATTGTTTGATTTTGGGAACTTCTTATCATTCTTGCAATCGTGGAATAGACAATGCATTGTTGTTTTACCCTTAGCTTTCATATCAGCTAAGACAACACTCATCAAGGACTTCACCCGCTCAAGTACTCCACACAAGTATGGGTCTCAAGGTACATCCAAATTTTATCGGTCATCTGCATTGCAATTATAAAAATTTTCATTAACTAAAAACAACATAATCTACCCAAAAGGAGACCTGCATATAGAGTGCTTAACTGTATAATTAGTCATTTGATCTATCAAAAAGGAACAAAGGAGAAGATAGGGGGGTGATCCAGAACAAATGAGGGAAGAGGAGGAGGAAAGGGTGGAACTCAATAAAATCACATCACCGTGCTGCAACCCAAGTTATTGTGTCGGGTTCACAGTAATGGGTGATAGTTGGAGCCGTCTCACCTAGGAGCCCTATAAGCAGATACTGGTGACAAATCTCAAGTAGAGCCGTCACCCATTCGGTAAAACTAATGACGGTTCTTGTGCAGAGTCATCACTTGTAACTAGCCTAGCTAAACCCATTACCAAGGTGACTTGAGCAGTGACGGTCCAAGTTTCGAACCGTCATTGTTGTAATAAGTGACGGGTTTAGTTAATAGCCATTACTTCTAACCTATCATAGGTATGACCGGCCTCGCTTCTAGTCTACATAAGTGGCGGACCTTACAGGACTTGTCGCTAATGATATTTTTAGTGAAGGGTCCAACCGATGTGTGGTTTTGATGCAGTGAGCACAGTGAGGTGATGGCATGGCGGTAGCCTGGCCGGTCTACGGGTAGTACGCATGGTGGCGAGGCATGCATTGTGCAACGGCGTGACATGCGCAGCATAGTGGCGGCCCTGTCTACTGCGAAGTTTGCGGGCGCGACGCCGCTTCAATAGTTGTACTTCGTGTACAGGCGTGATTCAAATTCGCTTCAATAGTTGTACTTTGTGTACAGGCGTGATTCAAATTCGTTCATCACTGATCCGAAAAAGATAGTTTATGCAACCGGGTCTTTCACAGAAACCCTACAACTCATACGGATCTATACAGGAATTTACAAATTCGATCAATTCTATACTTTTTTTTTTGAAACATGGGCAGGAGAACTGCTGACCTATTTCATTGAAGTAGGAGAAAATAAAAGAAAAAACCCGCAAGCATAGGGTATAACCACAGCGCAACGCTACAACTCCAGACGAAGCCAGGACACTACCGGTCACCACCGGGCAAGAACACATGCCTACAAAAGAAGAATGCAGCGCTGCTGCTGCCACCGAGGCCGAGATACAGGGGGAGATAGAGGAGGAGACACCAGCCACAAACGGCCATAGAGAACACCACCAAACAAACAGCTAACGGCGACAAAGAGAGACGAGCCAACGAACAACCGCAGCGCTAGAGCGGACCACGATGCCTCCAACAAGGTAACGACGAAGAATCACCGTCGTCACTGACCGGACGGGGCTTTCGCCCGATAGAGGAGCAACACAGCGGTTCCTCCAGAAGGGAACGACACTGGAAGCGCCGCCACCACCATCCCAGCAAGAGCTAGGCAGGGCTTTCGCCTGAAACTCTCTACCCTGGCACCACACTGGGGGGTGTCACAGACACGCCTGCACAAAGCACGCGCTAAGATGCGCAAAACACCAGAGAAAACTCGAGCCGAACACCAAACTGCCCCTGAAGCCGAACAAGGAAAACACCACCACCGCCATCGTAGTCCTCACGGAGAGAGGGGAGGGTAGGATGTCAGCGAGCGGGACCTTGCCAGGCGGAGAGGATGCCGAGGCCCACGACCGAACGAGGAAATCGCCGCCACCGCCATCGAGCACCACGAAGGGAGGAAGGGCTGACTGGACAACGATGAACGGGACCACGTCCGGACAGGGCCCAGTGAAAGCGTCAGGGCCGAGGGGCAACCGAGCACTGCACCAAGCCGAAAGTAGAGGTGTCTGTCGTGCCGCAACAGGCATCACTGTCCGTAGCCAGCCGGACTCTGCACTGGCGTGGCAACCCGACCGTCAAAGCATCGCCGAAGCAAAACACCCTCGGAACGAAGACAAGGCATCGGAACCACGTGACCACTGTAGGACAGCCACCAAGGCGCTGGCAGGCCACCAATGCACTGTCCAACATAGTCAACGCTAGAACCGGAGGCCGTGACGCTGAAGATGAAGGCATAAAGCTGCGACGGCTACGACTACGCCAGCGGTAGGGACGATGCCAGATCCGGGCCTCCTGCCGACAGATCTAGCTAGCACCACCGACGTGGACCCCCTCGAGCGGCCTACAGACAAGGCGGGCACGAGGGGATGGGTAGGAAGGGTGAGGTAGACGAACGGCAGGGGTAGGAGGGCGGTGGCCCGTCGGCCGCCGGTGAGTGCCGCCGCCACTGCCGACAGGACGAGAGCCTGCCTGGGATCGGCACCGCCGGCGTAGAGAGTGGCCGGGAGCACCCTCCACCGGCCGGATCCACGTCTTGTCGAGGTCCGGTCGGCGCCGTCGGCGAAGACGAAGGACGGGGAGACCCTCCTACGGCTAGATCTGGGAAGGAGGTGGCCACCAAGGAAAGGAAGTGGCCGCGCCGGATCTGGGGGAAGGAGGACGCCACCGGCGAAGTGGGAGGCCAGGGAGAACCTCCACCGGCCGGATCTGGGGACTGGCGTCGTCGGCCGGCCGGGCTTCGCGAAGAAGCTGCCACCGGGCCGTGGTCTTGGTCGGGAACTACCGCCAACAATGGGATCAGGGAGGAGAGGAAGTGGAGGAGGAAGGGGGAAGGGGAAACCAGGGGAGGAGGGGGGCCTCCATCCCGCCGCCGCCATCTTCCAGGCCGCGCCGCCGCGCGCTGTCTGCGGTCGCCCCTCCGTCATCGCTCACGTCGAGCAAAGCCGCTGTGGGCCTGCCCTGGCCGTCATCATCGCCCGCATGTGGCCAAGCTGTGCCACCTAGCAGCTGCGCACCGGTTCTGGCCGCGCCACCACCGGATCCGGTCACCTAGCAGTCGGATCTGGCCACCTAGCAGCCCAACGGGCCTGTGACCCACCGGACCGTCCGCCGCCGTCGACGTCGCCAAGAGAGACAAGAGGAGCGGAGGAAGGAGGTGGGGGAGCGACAAGAGGGAGAGAAGGGGCGGCGGCACCGGTGGCGGCACTAGGGTTGTGGACAGGCGGGCTCGCTAGGTCACCCCCGAGCCGCCCTGGGAGAATTCGATACGTTTGATCTTGTTGTAGCGAAGACGGGATAGGATAGATCAGCGAGTTTCTGACTAGACTTACCAGTGTGACAATGGTTCAATGCAGATTGTTATCATAGTCGTATGGTCGTCGTCGGTCGATCGATCGATCTCGAGTGTCTTGGAATTCGTGAGAGCTTCGTGTTGATAGCATGTTAAACAACCACACTATCGAGTGTAGTCTGAGGTTGTTTATACGTGCAAAAGTTGTAGATGTTGAAGAATAATCATACACAATTGATTGAACGCAGGATTTTGGAGGGGATGATAATTTTTTATTGCTTTTCTCATGTGTATATAATAGATGGATTCCTCTTCTATTTTATTCTCGCCTGCTTAGGGTTTCAACTGGTCCACCGAGTGAGCCCCACCCTAGAAGCGCTTCAGGCCCAAGGCCGGCGTCGGCCCAGGTCAGTCTTTCTCAGCAAATTCGATTGAGATGAGAAAGGTTTTTCAACCGACTGAAAAATAGCAAATTTGATATATTTGTATCAATAACCGTAAAAGGAAAGTACAACACAAATGGTAAAAATAACAACTTGGATGATCCTTTTGAACCAATCAGCCAAACAAGAATCCAGTCCAACTTGGATCATCCTGTCCACAGGTTGATTAAAATCCAACCAAACAAACTTCTAAAATAAATCCATGCATCACTGAACTATCCCACTCGTCATCCTATCCTAAGATGGGCTAACCAAACGCACCCATAAATTTTGTTCCTATTGCTTCGTGCACATTGCATGTGTCATTACCCTTGGAGCTAGCAATATCACGAAATTTCGGTGCCACATGACCAACTCTCCTTTATATCCAGAGCCACGATTAAAATAAAAAACCAAAGCTAGATTGATAGGAAATAAGCTGGTGTGTGTATCTATCATGGTAGAATTGGAACCTAGGATGCTTTGAGCTCTTTAATTTTGTCTGTCATAGCTGGCCTGTACGTCAAGGCTTAAAGCTAGCTATTAGCCACGGACGCCTTTGTCCGTGCATGTGAAATAAAAGACTAGCCGTTAGCCTCTACCGGACGCCGTCCGATGGGCACCGGACGCCGTCCGACAGAGGCTACTGCTCACAAAAATTAGCTGATCGGACGCCGTCCGGTAAGGACCGGACGCCGTCCGACAGTGAGAGTGCATTGGAATTTGGCTAACCGGACGGCGCCCAGACGCCGTCCGGCCAGAAAAGGGACTCAGTTTTTAACCTTATCGGACGCCGTCCGACAGTGTGTACTGTTTGCTCGTTTTGCTGATCGGACGCTGTCCGGCTGCGCCCAGACGGCGTTCGACAGAGAGAGTTTTTCGTGCTGAAATTTTGGGGAAATTTAGGTGGGTTTCTCTCTCCCTCTAGAAATCTCACAAGGATATATTGAGGTATTTTTAGAAGAGGTGGACTATGGAAACCGAGTTTTTTCAAGAAATCGCAAAGATCCGGCGAGATCCGAGATATTCAAACCCCTTTTGAAATCCGACAAAAACAGAAAATAAAACCTAACTGCTCCTAATCTATACGTGACCTCATCTCTCGCGCCCGGTCACGCACTTAGAATCTCGGAGTAGCTCACAATTTTGTCGAGGCTTTAATTTATGGATCCGCAAGAAGCCGAGTCTTCGTTAGGGTTCCGAGAAGTCCAAAAACCCCCTAGGACTTAATAATAAATACTTTTAACATCAATGCCACTAATAAAAATTAGGGCTCAACAATGCTCACACCCTTAACCCAAATACGTTCGCACGGCGCAAGCTAGCGTCTCATGGATGGATTACTTTCCATACCGGTGGATGTCGATGCCGAGAAAAACACTCCACTGCTGTAGAACTGAGCTTTGCTGCCGGCACATCTCAACCGATTTTTTATGAACAGATGGTGATGGTTCATCACTACCGGTTTGAACTATGAATTGGTAGTGATTGTCTTTTGAGCCATGAACCGGTAATGATCGACACATGAGACAGCCTTTTGAGCCACGAACAAATAATGACACTAATGCGTCCTGCACTATCACTATCGAATTGAGTCACAAACCGATAGTGATACCTAGACATCACTGCCGGTTTGATCCATGAACCGATACTGATACCTCAATGCGTGGGTAGGTTAAAAGGGATGCATATCCTAGCTATGCCAAAACGTGACAATAGGTTGGCTGGATAGATGAGTGGGGCTTGGAATCAAGAGGTCTTGGATTCGAGTTCTAATCTTCCAATATTCTCAACTTGTTTTTAAACCATCTGTAGTACCATCTTTACCATATCAATCAACCAGTAAAATACCCCTTGGGCATCAATGATATGATACAGTAGTGTCACGTGCAGCATGAACAAAACTACAATATAAATGTGAGAAAAAATATGTCACATCCAGTCCAGAACTTGTTCAGTCTACGAGACCGCATAGGGCCCGAAACTAGAGCAGCCAATTATAGCCCATGGTCCTCCTATATTACCTAATACATGCAATAACATATAATTACATTTTGCACCAACAATGGTTGATATCAATGTGAGTAACTCAGTGGAGGGGAATGATGAATGTCATTAGGGAGTTTCATGTTTGAATCCCTCGATAAGGGAAAAAATAAACACATTTTTGCTGATTTTCTGCTGATGATAGGCCTCCACAGAGTAATTATTTAGAGCATATTAAATATGAATGTATTGTTGAATATTTTTTCTCTAAATTCCAAAAGAATATCTCTATTTAAGTTAAAGAGAAAAGTATAAATTAATTACCGTTCAAACTCTTGCGAAGTTATTAAATACCCTCCTGAACTCTAATACCATATAAAATTCAACCCTCAAGTATACAAACCATATATATTGCGTCCTCAAACTTTGCACAAGGTATAAAATACCCCCCATACAAAGAGGAAGCTGTTTTTGGACATAAATAAAGAAGTTTTTTGAAATATATGAAGATGTTTTGGGCAGCAAGTTCACTGAAACGAACATATATTGAAGACTAAGCATCCGTCATTGATTTTATCAATATTAATGGCTAATTGAATAGATATTAGAGACATAATTAACACAAGTCTTTGATTAAGGGAAATTTCAATGCAAGGTTTCTAAACATCATTTTTATAGGTGCCGATCACCTAGAAATTAAGAAGAAACGGTGGCTACATTTCATTGTATCTTAACATTGTTTTCATCATTAATACGTTTTCTTTTCTCCAAAGTCATCTTCTCTTTGCGCATTAATTTTAAAGCTTTGGGATGAGAGTAGAAATGGTTTCTTAAGGAAGAAACCAACTCCTTCTCTCTCCTTATTAAGTCTGTCACACATTAATTAGCTTTCCATCCTATGTGGCATACGAAGAAACATTCGTAGAAACCCCATTGTAAGTGCCCTAATAATGAGCATACAAGCCACAATGCATGTGCGGGCGCTGGCTGGAGGGGTTGGCGTAGAGGCCGAAGGCGAGCGACTCCTCAGAGGCCAAAGTAGGTGAGCGACACATTGGAGGCCGCGGGCTGGGAGGCGGAAGGAGGGGTGCCATGCCAGTGTGTAGGCTGCTGGATGGATGTGGCATAGGAACCATATCCTTTGCAGTACTACAAAGGGCAGTTCTGTTACTGACATGTGGGTCCCACGTGGGGCTGACCACCCTATGTGCCCACTTGTAGTGACAGAACTGCAGAGGGCAGTTACTACAGAGGATTTACATCCTATAGTGTAGGGCACCAGCGCAGAGCACGGGAATGGAATGAGTTGGATGAGCCGGGGATTTGGCTGCCAATGAGGTAGAGAAAAAGGCGAGTAGGCGGCCAGAATGGGCAAGTCAACACCGGAGTGGGAAAACTCGGGGCACAAGCCCTCCCCGTGGTATAGAAAATATCTAAAAAAACTGAAACCTCCTACCACCACGGGACTCCCTACTCACCCTTCTAACCAAATCACTCAGCCATGCCTATTTAGTAGATTAGGATATGCATTTCTTTTGAAGTATGCTGGAACGAGGCTTTAGTCTCGGTTCGTGTGTTACCAACCGGGACTAATGTGTGCCCATGCCAGCTGGCATGTGCCCATCGAACCTAGACTAGGAGGCACCACCTTACGACTAAGGGCATCTGCTACCACATTCGCCTTACCCCGATGATATTGGATTGTGAGATCATAATCCACAATCAATTCTAACCACCTTCGTTGCCTCATATTCAAGTCCTTCTATGTAAAGATGTACTTGAGACTCTTGTGATCAGTGAATTTATCACAAGACTCCCCGTACAAATAATGCCTCCAGATCTTTAAAGCAAAGACAACAGTGACCAACTATAAATCATGGGTGGAATAGTTCTGCTCATGCTTCTTCAACTAGAGTAATGCATATGCTATCACCTTATCGTCCTGCATAAGGACACAACCAAGCCCTACTCGAGATGCATCCAAATAAACCGTGAAACGCTTCCCTTGCTTAGGAAGAGCAAGGATAGGGGCAGTCAGCAACCTTTACTTTAAAGTTCAAAAGCATTGCTCACATTCATCTATCCATTGAAATCTCATACCTTTCTTGGTTAACTGGGACATTGGTTTGGCAACCATGAAAAAAAATTTCACACAACACTGGTAATATCCAAATAAGCCCAAGAAACTCCTCACCTCCTTCACGCTAGTCGGTCTCTCCCAACTCACCACTGTAGATACCTTACTAGGGTCAACAGATATACCTTCCGGATTAAAGATATAGCCTAAAAAACCCACTTCCGAAATCTAGAACTCGCACTTCTTCAATTTGGCATAGAACTGATTGTCCCTAAGTTTCTAAAGAACAAGCCTTAAATGTTTCTCATGCTCTTCGTTGGACTTTGAGTAAACTAAGATGCCATCAATGAATACGACAAGAAATCATCAAGATACTTATGTAGCATATTATTCATCATTTCCATAGAAACATAAGGTGCATTTGTTAGTCCAAAAAACATAACCTCGTATTCATAATGGCCATACCTTGTTGAGAAAGCCGTTTTCTCAATATCCTGCTCACGCACATGGATCTGATTATAACTAGATTGCAAATCAATCTTTAAAAACACCTTGGCACCCTTTAATTGATCAAACAAATCCTCAATGCGTGGCAAATGATACTTGATTTTGATGGTCACTTGTTAAGCGTGCGATAATCCATGCACTTACGCCAAGTTTTGTCCTTGTTTGTAAAAAGCACAGAAGCTCCCCATGGCGACACATTACGCTGAATTAATCCTTTCGATAACAAGTCATCCAATTGCTTCTTCAGCTCTTCTTAGAATTGACGAGCTAACCAATAGGGGGGACAAAGAAATGGGTTGAGTGTCGGGAACAAGATCGATCCAAAATTCCACCTTTCGCTTCGGAGGCATGCCCGGTAGCTCCGTAGGAAACACATTGGGGTATTCACATACTAAATGGATCTCCTCAATACACAACGAGGAACTTGGTTTCTCGACCATAGACATAAGCATTTCATTTATTAGTGCCCGCCGACCCGAAAATAACAGACTAGGTAGCATAAATTAGGAATATGGGGGTGCATTGCCTTGAAATATCATCTCTTCTCTGGACGGAGCTTGCAAGGTTATCGTCTTCGAAAAACAACATATCCTAGCTCTGTGAAGATATAACCAATCCACACCAAGGATCACGTCAAACGGCTCGAGTTGGATAACCATCAAATTGGCAGTGAAATTCTCCCCATCAATAGAGACTTCACATCCATAACAAACTAAGTTGTTAGAAATAAGACCACTCACTGAACTAACCACAACAAAATTAGAAATCCTTTTCATATCTAACCCGGTCTTTCTAGCAAAA
Organism: Raddia distichophylla; assembly: GCA_005191435.1. NCBI lineage: Eukaryota > Viridiplantae > Streptophyta > Magnoliopsida > Poales > Poaceae > Raddia > Raddia distichophylla. Next base: position 48,953 of record SPJY01033452.1, on the reverse strand, counting down.
TCTAGTTATACAAAGGAAAAAGAAGCTCTAGTATCAAAAAGAACAAATGCATCATGAGAATTCACATGTAGGGTACTTGCCACCACATCAGGATGACCAGCTGTCTCAGAGGTAAGCATGGCATAAACACAAAGCGATGTCTGGGCGGTGGGAGCCCCAACACCCAACTGAGGAGGTGCACTCGGAGGTGGAGCAGGAAGCTAAGGTAGCACTGGGTGCCCCGCTAGAGGAAGCGGCCAATAGTACCCATAAGGTGGCGCCCAATTGAAAACAATTAAGATGTAGAAGCAGGAACCAAGGTTTGGACTAACCTTTGGGAAGACCATTAGGGTTAAGCCGACACACCCTATCCATATGACCTCTTAAACCACATTGATGACATTCCCCACTCCATTTGCACATAGCTGCACGGTGTGGACCACCACACTTAAGGCAAATCATCCCTTGACCAGGAACAGGACGAAAAGCATGTGTGTTTGATGATCGTGATGTGGAAGAAAATTTCCTTCCCTAGTGAGGTCTTGATGACAAAGTAGCCTATCCACCCTTAGACTTCTTGAAGGTGGAGCGCTGAGATGATCCACCCCCATCATTGTGCCCTCTCTTATGTCCAACACCACCTCCCCCACTGAAGAACTAAGGTCAGTGGTAGCACTGGAATCTCCCTGTGTGTTGGAGAGCACTGAAGACTTTCTCTCCTTCATGAGCAACAAGTCCACATCAATGCTCTTCGCCCACTCAACCACGGTATTGAAGTCATGGATGGTACTCCCCCCATGCTCATACGATACTCGGGATTTAATCCATTGCGAAACCTATGTGCCTTCTCATTATCATATTTAGCCACTTTATCAACGAAGCGAACAACACCATTGAAGGCTACCTCATACTCTTCTATGGACATCTTACCTTGTACGAGGGTGGACAACTTATTGTTCATCCTCTCCAAGAAAGGCGCAGGGTAATACCTGGCTTTAAATTGTTCAACAAAGACGTCCCAAGTGATAGGACCCTTAGCTGCTGTCTTAGTTGACTTAACACACTTCCTCCAGGTTTGCGCTTGCCCCTTCAGTTGAAATTGCACAAAGCTGTCCCTCATCAGTGACGGTACAACCCAGGCGTCAAAATTGATCTCTGCGATGTCAAACCAATCCTTAGCCTTGTCTGGGGTACCCGTGCCGTCAAACGTGTCAACACGAAGTGCTATCTAGGCATGCAAGTTCAGCTTTGGTCTCACTAGGTTGAAAACAGGGGCAATAGCCGGCACCTTGGCCGGAGGCATAGCCTGCAACTGCTGATGGAGCTCCCGATTCTCCCCCTGAAGGTTAGCTAAGGCTGCTGGTACCTCTGCCTGCGTAGCTTCAAATGGCTGAGCATCACCCTAGGGAACTGACTTATCCTTAAGTGGCGGCATCTTTTGACCATGCCCATGGCCACCGGCTGCACGCTGACCACAAGCTCCCCACTAAGGCATGGCCTCTACAAAGTCCGGAGCTCCACCACGACCACAACCATGGCCATGACCCTAGCGGCCACGAACATGTCCACCACCACGACCACCTCTAACGTGTTCCATAACTATTCAGCAAAACAAACATTTCTCAAATCAGCATAAAGAAATAAGTAAGGTTGTCATGATAAAGAAACAAAACATTTAGAAACTAAATGCAATGCATGTCAGATCTTGATTAATTAATTTAATATCACTAAATCAGAGTTTTAACTTATACATAAATTCATTAGTTTACCCATAACGGATCTAAAGCCCACTATGATACCAACTTTAACACCCCAGCCTAACCAGGCTCACGCTCTACGAACATAACATACATAACACAATACCTCGTAAAATAATTTGACAACATGTTCCCATAATGTGATCACATATACACAGAGAATTCATAATTTCACAACAATAAGCCATTACACCAATTTAAAGGAAAACTATCTTAAAACCATTAATCATAACTAGGGTACCATCCAAACATTAACTTTAGTCGACACCAAACAATAACAAACCAAGTTAACATTTAACAAACGAATGGAAAAGAACGTTTTCAAGCTCTAAGAATATGCAACTAAGTTTATTTGAATCACTAAGGAATTGAATGTGGAGTTTAAAGTGCGTGTGGCAACAGTGGACTACGCCCATCCCATGCATGCTTCAATGGTCACCTAAAAAAACATTGAAAGAAAGAGTGAGTATAAAACTCAGCAAGTACATAAAAAAGGATAGATCATAGCCTTATCTAAAATAACATAAGACATCATACCATGGCTTCTTCATAATTTGATATGTAATCATGCAATGCATATGGTCATGCTTATTTCTCATATGCGTGTACCGGTACCGCTGAGTGTACACCCGTCGGTGTCACACCCTACACTCCATCCCGTGGAGGTTGACCACTGAAATGAGTATATACCTCACCATCCCGTGGGGGGTGCCTACCAAAGTAGGTCTTTCATGTCATCATCATGCTCATAGATGCAAATGCATGGTTTAATCATTATGAACTGCTTACCAACATACCACCGCATGCCATTAATACATCATCAGCACCAAAATGTAAGTAAGCATTCAAACATACGGTATACTCCAAAAGGATCACCCATAATGTAATATGCACTTGCCTCTTTTCCCAAACGCCGCCGAGTGAGTTGCAAGTGGAAGTGGAACTAACCACGAAGTAGCGTTCCCTACAATAAAACTCCCCAAATCAATACTCGAGCAAGCGAGGGAGATAATTTCCAACTAGCACTAACTCATGGCCATCTAGAACCAGTTAATCCCCTTAGCAACGATTTCTAAAACTCAAAATTCATATAAATTACAATCTGGATAGCAGCTTACAACAACCATAACGTCCAAACCATATGTTCAAATTTCGCATTCTTGGACTCTATGGAAATATAATTACAATACCTACAACTCTCGTAATATGACCGAAGTCTAAATCTGAACGTAATTGTTTTAATTTAAGGGACAAAGCCACTGCTGTACCAAATCGATCTATACAAACTTCGCCTCCACATCTACCTCCATTACTCAAGGAAAACCATCATCAAACTAAGGGAAATTCATGGGGGAACAAGGAATCTCACTACCAAATACTCAGTTGAAGTAAATAATGGGAATTGGAATAAACCTTAACCCCTCTCTCTTACCTTCCTCTTCTTTTCCCTTCTCCTTCCTTCTTTCTCCTCTCCCCTACCTCTTCCCTTCCTTGCTCTTGGTCAAAGTCCAGCGACGGCGGTGGCTTGTGGTGATACGCAGGAGGTAGAGCAAGGGCAGGATGCTGGGTCGGCCAAAGGAGGCGATGGGAGGCGGCACTACAGGGAGACGAGACAGAGGGAGGAGTCACGACCTCCCTCTCTCTTAATCTCGTAAGTCTCAAGGGCTGGCTGGGCTAGGATCATTTAAGGCCCATGAGGGGCATCGCAGCAGAACTTCTATGTTCTTCCTCTGAGATGGCTCACGGACGCACCGTCGCCATGTACCTTTTGGATAAGGCCTCCGTCACCATTCTTTTCGAGGGCCCTCGGGGAGTCTCAGATCGACGATGCTGAACTCCACACTTTGAGCGAGGAGTACGTCATGGAGTGAAGCACCATGAGAACCGTAGGAGAGGAGGCCTAGTCTTAGCTCCTACTGGCAACGACGCCATGGTCTTCGAGGCTTTCCTCGTGGCAGGGCTTCGCCGAAAGGTACAATTAAAGCGGCATAGATGACTAAATAAAAACATTATCTGTGCCGGTTCTAGCCACGAACCGACTCAAATAATCGTTTGTGTTGGTTCATGACTAGAACAGACATAGATAAGGATTTCTGAAAAACATGAGTTTGAGCACAAAAATGAGTAAAAAAAGGGTAAACATATTTTTTATAACGCGGTATCGCATCCCTACAATCTACCCAACCACTTATGCACATTTTAGTACACAATTCATATTCACATGAAATGATAATGTTACCTTGCCTTCGATTAGCAATTGCGACCTCACTCCAACTACAAAGTAGTAAATCTCGTCTAGCCTATAATTTGTGTGTTAATTTTATTTTTTATTTCACTTCATTTGGATAAATTATAAGTAAGCTATCATTGCAATGATTATTTAGGCATATATAATGCTTCAAATAAAAAATATTCAACTACAAAGTTATAGATATACTTGAGAACTACAATTTACACACAAACTTTGTTTTTATCCAAACTCATATTAAAAATAATAAAATTTTAAAGATCTAAAATTTCTGAAAATAAAAATTTATGGCGGTTCATGGTTAGAATTGGCTAGAACTGCCACCGACATGCTTGTCCCTCATGCTCGTAATGAATCAGAGCAAATAAACCAATATATACACACGCGCGCGTGCACGCGCGCACACACACATTTATATATATATAGAGAGAGATTTGCTAGCGTGAACTCGAGTGCACGGATCCCTCCGTGAACTTCGATGGGTTTTTGAAATCTGAGATGTCTAATGAACGATCCGAACCGTTGATCTTGTTCGTCATGTCAAAACGTAGCCACCAACCAAGTTTCATATTTTTTGAATTTTTTTGCTATTTGTTTTCTAATTTTGAAAATCAGATTTATAGAGAGAGATTTGCTAGCGTGAACTCGAGTGCACGGAGCCTCCGTGAACTTCGGCGGGTTTTTGAAATCCGAGAACTTTAGTGATCGATCCAAACCATTGATCTTGTTCATCATGTCAAAAGGTAGCCACCAACCAATTTTCGTATTTTTTCGAATTGTTTTGCTATTTGTTTTCTAATTTTGAAAGTCAGCCTTCTAAATAGTCGTGGAGCGTCCAAAAATGCTGATTTTCAAAATTAGAAAACAAATTTGGGCTCGGGATCGGCTTGGGCTCGGATTTATATAGGATCGAGCTTACACCTAGGTTCAAATTCGAGATCGTCAAGAGCTGGATACAGCTCGAGCTCAAGCTCGTTTGAGCTCGATAGGCACCTAATACCTTATCTGATATGATGTTTCAATCACAATTTAACTATGTAGTAGTTGAGCACATCTGATAGGAACATAAACCATAAAAACATCATGAAAATTTGACAAATTGACTACAGATTTAGAGAATTAGTCACATTTTCAGTTCAAATGACATGATCATCTGAGCATTGAGCACTTGAGCACATAACTACATCAAGTCATCAGAAATTCAGATATCACTCATCAGCACAAATTCACATAGCAAAAATACATAATTAGTAATCACATATCCACTCATTCACATGGCATCATATCACCGCATAAAATATAATTGCATATCATAAGGCATAAGCAGAATAGATGATGTCCAGATTCCATACCAAGGTCCAAGTACCAACTACCAAGTCGATATAATCATAACCATGCCAATATGACCATACCAAAAGTTAAGATAGTTCAACATCTATTAAACGAAAGGTACTACGATAGCAAAATACATCTAACACTTGCTTCACCAATCCTCCATTTCTCTTGCCATGGTCTTCACAAAAGCATCAAGATGCAGTACCAAATTTGTGCAAGAAAGAGTAATCAGACAACAACCAACAACACTTCATATAAAATTAAGCTTCATATATGGATTTTATACCTATTTTTCAGATACTCTAGATGCCGCCTATAATAGTAGCATCTAGGTTAGTTTCAATCGACGCGATCCTGTCCATATCATCCTCATTTTGTGATTCCTGAGAGAGATTAGAATAAATTAGAGATATGTAATCACAATAAAGAGAAAACAAGTAATCAATTTAGGACATACCAGAATTTTCAATCTAAGATGGTTTCCTCTAATCCAACTAGAGGTGCAAACCAAAGCTTCTACCATTTTTGGATTGAGTGAACTTATAGAATCATCAAGAACTCGACCTCCCACACTAAATGCTGATTCCGAAGATACAGTGCTAATAGGAATGCTTAATATGTCCTTTGCCATCATAGACACCACATGATACTTATTAGCATTCAACTTCCACCATAGCAGCACATCAAAGGGCTTACCATTACAAACTTCATTTGGATCTTGCAAATACATTCTCAGATCTGTTTGAGGAGCTTGGGCAGCACTAGAAGCTTTTATAAACTCAAGGAAATGTGATGAAAATGATGCTGCAGCACTGCTACTAAATGCATAACTGCTACCAGAAGTTACTTCACTACTCTCACTCAATGTTGCCTTTTCCTTATACTCTCTTTCATATATAGAGTATAAGTCCTCCAAGCAATTTTTGATACAAGACAGCTTGTATGGAAGCTCATCATCTGAATATATGAAGGGAAATGAATAATCAATCATCCTCATCTTATACCTTGGGTCGAGGATGGTAGCCACTTGGATATAGATAAGTGCTTTCAGACCCCAACACTTTTCATACTTGAGAAGCATAGCACGAGTCATCTGAACCAAGGCAACATTTGATGACTTTGAAAGGTCCAAAAAAACCTTCTTTATGTTGACAATTTCAGAGAAAACCATGTTAGTTGTGGGATAAGTAGAGCCAGAAAAGTTTTGTGTAGCCAAGTGTATAGTAAGCAAGACATCACCAACTTGTTTGTACAACTTCCACTCTTCATCTGAAGGCTTCCACTTGTAGCTATCATCTTCGGTGGCATATATTGCAATAGCAGCTTTAAAGTAAAAGGCAGTCTCAAGCATCTTAAAAATAGAACCCCATCTAGCGCAAACATCCAAACATAACTTTCTTTTCAAATCCAATTTCAGAGACTTGGCAATGCATGTAAACTTATATAAACGAGTGTTGGATTTCTTGAAGTACTTTACTGTCTCTCTAACCTTGCTAATCAAGTGTTCCAATGGCTTCAACCCATCGTTAACCAAGAAGTTTAATATGTGTGCACAACACCTCGCATGAAAAAAATCCCCGTTGAAGAAAAAAAAGCCTCTAGTAGTCAACTTGTCACGCAAAAACTTGGCAGCAACACCATTACTACACGCATTGTCAAAATAAATGGTTGCTATCTTATCTTCAGTTTTCCATTTAGCTGAACATTCAGAAATAGCTTGGTAGATGATACTTCCACTATGGGGTGGCTCTAACTCAACAAAATTAATGATTCGACTCCGCATAGTCCACTCCACATCCACATAGTGTGCAACTAAACTCATGTAACAGACAAGTTGATTAGAAGTTCAAAGATCACCTGTGAGACTCATCTTACCAATGTTTCTGAATGTTTTCATTAATTTTACCTTCTCAGATTGAAAAAGTTTAACACAATCAGCTCTAGTTCCCTTTCTCCCAATATTTTGATAGGATGAATTTAATGTTCTCAACAGCAAATTAAACCAAGTATATTCAACCATTTTAAAAGGCAACTCATGAACAACTATCATAGTGGGAGCAAGCTCACGTATCTTAGCACGGTCATATCCAACAAAAGGGATAGGAGGTGGCATTTCATCTTCTGCAGCTAAAAAATGGAGAAGTTACTGCTTCTTGACTTGCATTAGCTTTACATTGTGAGACTCACATGTCTTCAAATGTCGCTTCATGGTTGTAGTGGTGCCACTTGCGCTCTTAGTTAATTTTTTTCCACATGCAATGCACTTGAGTTTCTCTTCCATCACTCCCCTTTGCCTCTTCGATGGAAGTTTCACAATTTGAAAAAAGCTCCACACTTCTGAGGTTTTCTTCTTTCCAGTCTTTGTATCTTTATCCTCTTCCTCATCGTCTTCCACGAATACTGGTGCAACAGTAGATGGTGTCCGATGCAATGACAACTGATCTGAAATCTACAAAAACCAAAATGCAGTAGAATCTAGTTTACAGAACAAAAGCATCAAATAAATTACATACTGGTCAAACAAATATCATCTAGGATCTACAACCAGAAATTACTCACCGGTTCAATGGTACCATCGGTGCCATCGCCGGGGGGAGGAGGTGCATACTCCATGGTGGCATCCGGGCCAGGCACCGAAGAGTCCATAGCCGAAGCCGATGCCTCCAGCTCCAGTTCTACGGTGGTGGAGGCGGTGTAGATGCAGATGGCCGGGCGACGAGCCGACGAAGAGGAAGAGGGTTGGAGTCTTGGAGATGAGATGGGGATATGGTGATAGGCTGGGCTGCCGACGGGCGGCGGGCCAGTGGGTTGGAGTTGGAGATGAGATGGGGATGGGTAGGGCGACGGCCGGCAGGCAGTGGACGGCGGGCAAAGGAAAGGGCAAGGGTTAGGGTTGGAGATGAGATGGGGATGGGGATGGGGATGGGCTGTTGGCTGGCCAACTGGGCGTCGAGCGGCGGGCGACCGCCGGCGGGCAAGGGACATGGAGACTGGAGTCGTGAGGGAGAGCGGTGCGACGGCCGTCGGGTTAGGGTTGGAACTTGGCCGCCTGCGAGAGACCGAGAGTGCCTTGTATCTCTGGACTTTGGGCGAATGGGCCGCGTCGAGCGTCTCGAGCCTAACTGGGCCTTGCCTAGGTACTGTAGCCGGTTGTCTGTGGAGTGGGTGTTCATTCATTAATACAGGCTCGATTGAGCTTGCTGAGCAGCTCGCGAGCAGCTCGAACTCGGCTCGACATGGACTTGATCTTGAACTCGAGCTCGAGCTCGGCTCGTTTTCCCTTCGATCTCGATCCGATTCCGAACAGATTTCTATCCGATTTCGAGTAGCTTGTCGAGCCGGATCTTCTCGTCCAGCCCTACATGGTGTGCCTGCCTCTGGTACATATATATATTTACATGAAGCTCACGAAAAGTTTACACCACGATTGTTTTGACAGGATTTTTGGCGGCTACGAGAACCCCTCCCACCTGATCTTCCTGCGTGCGTCCGAGGCGCTTATAAATGACAAGAAGCGCGGCGCCACGGAGCACGAAGTTAGCTGGCGGAGGCGCAGGAGGGGGGCGGAAGCAGAGGTTGGGGACAGGAAGAGAGCCCTCGAGCACAGACAACACAAGGAGAAGGAGCTGGACCTGAAGATTTTCGGCCTGCACGAGTTCCGCACCATTCTGGGGCGTGGCATCTCCTTCGCCCTCAAGTCGGCGCAGCTCCTCGCGGTCACCACATGCATTGTGCTCTCCTCCCTGCGCCTCCGCAGGCAGGACTACGTCGAGCCGAACCACCTGCCCGTAGACCAATACCGCAACGTCAAGCGGTCACTCAACATCTTCTACGGGTTGGTCGTGGCCCAGGGCACCATCTTCTGCCTCATGCTGCCCAAGATATTGGGCAGGATCACATTGGTCAGGATCATCCAGGAGTACAGGCTATTTGGTCCTTCCGGCTTTGACATTGTCTACCGCTACAGGAACGACAACTACTTGGAGTTCATTGCAGGGAACGTGCGTGACACCCTCAACCTGGACCTGATCACATTCGCCAAGAAGCTGGCCTTGTCCGGCTCCATCGACGACCGGCTGCTTGGTGTTCGAACCATTGATCGGGTCCTAAGGTCAGTGAGCAAGTACAGGACACTGGTCTATGTCAGGCTTCAGGCTTCACTTGGCCCTGATGAAATAGGGAGGCTGCTCAATTTGGTGGGCTTGACCACCAGGGCCCCGGAGGAGGAAGACACCAGAGGCCACGCCGCAAGGTTGATGGTCAAGCTTGCTCCATACCTCCAGGTTGAGTGCTTTCCTGGGATGTTGCATCTCATATCCTCCTTGCTCGACACGGCAAACAAGAAGATGAGAGACATGGATGTGGACCTGGTTTGGTTTGGCCTGCGAATTCTAGACAAGTTTCTTGACAATCCAGACAACTGTAGGCAAGCCAAGGATGCTGACGGCCTAGTTTCAAAGATCATATACCTTGCAGGCATGTGTGGGCAGTGTGGTCATGGTGGGATGAGTAGCACGGCATCTATTTCATGGATCGAAGAAGAGGTTATCCCATCCGTCCTAAGAGAAGAAGAGATTCCTGCTTCTTTCAAACAAAAGATTGACAAAGAGATCATTGTTGGGATGTCACTTAATGTCTTGAGAAAACTGGTTTCTGCTCCTGGAGAAGCTGGCAAGCAGCTCAGGATCGCAACGTCAGAAAGCGCACACTTCCTGTTCAACACCAGGATCATCTTTTCGCATGTGGATGCAATAAAAGTAATAGCATGCTTGGCAGTAGAAAAGACAGCAAGGGATGGCATTGGAAGGTCTACTGAGATCATCAACAAGCTTAAGGATTATATCGTTTCAGAGGCACCTCATGGAAATATCACCAAAATGGCTGCTAAAACATTGCTTCTAGAGTACGCCAGCAGCAGGCAGCTGAGACAACTTCAATTGCTGCGTCAGCATATTTTGGAAGACCGATTCTTGTTGCCACCAGTATCAGCCATTGTAGAAGAACTTAATCTGGAATATGAGTTTTCAACAAAATGGATGCAAGATGTCATACAAAGACTTGATCTGGAAGATCTACTATCAGCACCACGGGTAAATCATTCTGAAGCGGCTGTTGAAGCATTAGTTCTGCTCACTACTGGCTGTCAGGAAAGCATTGAAACCATTCTAGAAGAAATTAATCTACAGGAGCTGCAGATGATAGTGAATATGGTTTCTTCCCAGGATGGAGAGAACAGAAGAAGGATTTTGGCCAGGTTACAAGGGCATAATCTAGACCAAGAAATATTACAGATGGTCATGCAGACAGTTTGTGCTGACAATGGAGCACACAGAAGATGTATGGCTGCAAAACTCTTACAGAATTTGCGTGCCTACACAGGGAAAAAATGTTTTAACCAACATATGCAAGTAATTGACAAAGCACTGCCAAAGGTATTTGCTTAATTCGTGTCTTTGGATGCACAACTTATAATATATTCCAGATGTTTTGGTTGCATTAGTTCAATGATATGACTCGACATTTATTTTTCTTGGAATAGAAACATAGCATCAATTAAAGCAATTCAGCAGCCCTAATATTTTTAGGAAAAAATGGTTTAGATGTTGTTATCTATCGAAGACGAAGTTGCGAAGTTGGAGGATCCAGCATCCGCATGTGAAAATATGGCTGATGTAAGGATATATTTACCTTTTCCATTGGTACTTTTCTACCTTATTTATAGTTTTTATTGTTCAAGCTGCATTTCATTTCTTTCCCATCGAAGTTTTTTTCATTGTGATAGAAATGCTTATGCCTCACACAGTCACACATATTTGTAGACAAATGATGAACTGAGGATTAAAGAAGGAAAATTACTTGAGAGCTTTATTGGCCTCGCTGTACAGATTTATGCCTCTGTGAATCGAAGTGATTTCATCACGACACTCGAGAGTCCAAATGACACAATGGTCCAGAAGCTTAAGAAGATATTAGAAGTGTACAAGTCCGCAACTACTGAGTTTCCAGGGATAAGGAGATCTACAATTGAGCTGATGACTTGGATGATAAGAAATAACAGCAACTATTTAGAAGCATTTCTGCAATGTGGAATGTACGAGCAACTGAAAGAAGTGACAAATAGTGCCAGGAAACTTGAGGATGTTGTGCTGTTTTACTGTGATGCTGCGGTTGATCAGCACAGTACATCCATATATTCCCTTGCCAGAGGATTAATGGATCAGCTTACCCTCAGCCCCAACTTCCAAGAAAGGTCCCTTCTTTTTCATTTCATTACAGGTTATATTATTTGTACACAAACGTGGATTGAAATTCAAGACGTTTTCCTATTGAGTTTTTCTGGGTTTAAATTTAATGCGATGCACTGAATCTCACAAGATAGCGGAGATGCCATAAAAAATGACTTTCTTTGCTTGTTCTTTGCAGATCCCAGTGCTACAAAGAACATGAATGCACAATAACTGTTTTGGATGCCTAAGTCATCTCCATTGGATATTTTATTTCAACATGCTGCATCAACTGTGCTTGTTACCAACCTGTGTTCGTGTGTGAATGCTTTCGAACCTGTAATAAAAATTACCGTGGACACACTATACATATATAGTGTGATCCATCGGTTTAATGCCCCCATACTGCCAATCCTGCAAGGTTTGTGTGAGTAGCTGGGAGCACGTTTGTACTTTGTACACTCGAATGATCCACGTTTGGTGCTTGTTTGCTTTTCTTGTGTGCTTGTACAATGCTTCTCTTCAAAATAAGCTTTGCGCTAACAATTTTATTGAGCTAATACAGTATATCTTACTTGCATCCAGGATCGTCATAACTCACCCAAAGTTTGATCGAATTGTGATGGGTTTTTTCTTTCTTTTTGGTGAAACTTGTTTCGATCTGCCAACGCCCCCGGACACGGACCAAAACAAAGCAGGGCGTTTTCCCCTCCACTTAGGAACTCCATGACGAAGCGAAAGGCGGCGCCGCCGCTTCCGCTCATGCCTCGAACGAGAAACATCAAGGCGAAGAAGGAGACAACTACAGAAGACAATAATGCAGTGATCTGTGATCGATCCAGCGCACGCACCTGGCGGCGATGTATCCGAATCCCACGACCCGACGCGGGCGACGTACGGACCGTCCACGGTCCACACATCCGAGGCACCGCCGACGATAGCGTTGCAACACCGCGACGGCCGCCGCCGCGCACACAGGGGGGAATGCAGTGATCCTCTTTGACGAGCTCGATCTTTTCTTTGGGCAGACCTGGCCCAGTAGCGTGCTGTCGGTCCAAACAGAGAGTGGCTCAGTTTATTTGGATAGTAGAGGTCAAGGCTGCAATACAAAAGTTGAAACCATTCACAGAGCTCCGATATAAAGGCCTACGAAAGATACAAATGCTATGTCCTATATCCATAAAAAAGAGCTCATATAGAACGGACGTCCGTCCAAAAGGTGTGAAACGGATGAGCATGACACAAACTGGCACTATATGACACAAGCTGGCACTACATGGCACAAGATGAAGCTACATGGCACAAGCTGAAACTACATGGCACAAGCTGCACTGCATGGCACAAGATGAAACTGCATGGCACAAGATGAAACTACATACATGGCATAAGATCACACTACATGACACAAACTAAAACTATTTGAAACAACTTGAATATCACATGAACCAACCTGAATTTCATATGAACCTAGCTGTTTTTTACCTGAACCAACACGAATTTTCTGTGAAACTATCTGAATCAAACCTACATGGCACAAAAATGAAACTACATGGCACAAGATGACACTACATGACACAAACTGAAACTATCTGAAACAACTTAAATTTCACATGAACCAACCCGAATTTCATATGAACCTAACTGTTTTTTACCTGAACCAACATGAATTTTCTGTGAAACTATCTTAAACAGCCTAAATTTCACATGAACCTAATTGTTTTTTTACATAAAACAACTTGAACCAATATGAATTTCCTATGAAATTAGCTGAAACATATTGAACCAACCAAAATGTTCTATGAAAACTATCTGAACCGACCTGAATTTCACAGGAACCTAGCTTTTATTTCCTCGTATAACTTCGTATAATGTATGCTATACGAAGTTATTACGCAACGCGGCGGTGCCCGCGGGTTGGTGGCGAGCTCGGAGTAGATCGGGCAAGGTCAACACGAAGGAAGTCGCCGGCGAGCTCGATTTGCGGACGAGGCCGCCGCCTGCGAGCTCGACTTGCGCAGGAGGCCACTGGCGAATGGCACGCCGTCTTCCACCGCCTGAGCTCGCCTCCCCGAAGCCACGTGAACTCGCCGCCCCACCGTCGCGTGAGCTCGCCAAAGGGAGTACGTCGCCGGAGCTCGGGCTGCCGTCAGAGCTAGTTGGGAGAGAGAGAGCAGCAGCAGGGGAGGAAGAAGAAGTAGTTGGGCATGTGTCATGCATTGGACAGGGTCTTTCCAACCTGTGAAGGACCCGGGTCCTTCCAAATTTTCTTCCTAGTTACGCGGTTCATCCGTCTGAGCCCGTCGAGACGGACGTCCGTCTTGTAACATTTCTGATTTTGAAAACCTATATAAAGTCATCCCTTTAAATATTCATAAAACTACGAAAACTATATGAAAACTACATTAAGTCACATAAGATGGAACTTATACGGATATACTTGCTACCATCACGACGACGAGGAGGCTGCATTGGCGTCGGCAGTGGCGCGGATTGCAAGGTAATATAGGCTCCACGCCCGGAAAGGGAGGAGACGGCCGGCCGTACCGTCCGGGAGCCAGCCTTGCGAGGTCTCTCTCCCTTTTCTTTCGAAAGAAAGGGCTCACTGCGAGCGAGGAGAAAGAATAAGAGGAAAATCAAAATTCCGGTGATCTCTTTTGGTCCTTTCCTGCGCGGCCTTTCTTGTTTCTAGCGTTAGCATGCGCGCCATGCATGGGTGGTCTTTTCCTCGGAACTGCGTGCCACCGCGTCGCCCTCGTCGTCTCCGGCTCCGGCTCCGGCAGGGTAAGGCTGGTATAGCCGGATAGTGTGTAGTCAGCTTGGTGTGTGTGTGTGTGTGGGCTGGTTACTGGGCAGTGGCCACCTTAGCTGGTGGGCAGTGCAGTGGAGCGGCAGTGTGATGTTTGCCTTTCCCGGCGCGTCCCCGTGTTGTACTTTTGGCCGTGCCGTCATTATTGAAGCCCCTCCTCGATGGCCACTTCGAGTGCGTCTGCTGCTGCAGCACACACACGGCCTGCCCTGCCCTGGCCGCGGCGTGCCCATGCCCCAGTGGTCATGCAGAATCTGAAGGGTGCAAACTTTGTTTTCTACTGCACACAAATATTACATAGAGAGAGGGAGAGAGGGGCAGGAAAGCATAGTGGGGGCAGCGTTTTCTACTGCACACAAATCTTACATAGAGAGAGCGAGAGAGGGGCAGGAAAGCATAGTGGGGGCAGCGGCCGGGACGGCTGGACGGACGGATCGTCGCCGTGGACCACGGCGCCGTGCCGCGACCGTAGCGTCGCCGGGGACCGGCCGGCGAGCGCGGCAAGGACGCCTGCCGCCGCGCGCGCTCGGCCGTGGGGGCGCGCTGCACTGGTGCGCTTGCGCGCGTGCGGCATTGATGGAATCCGAAACTCGTGGTCCATGCCCCCGCGCTCACGGCCTAGCGCGAGCAAAGTGAAATGTGAGGGGAGGACGTCCGTCGCAAACCGTCAGGACGGACATCCGTCCTCTAATATTTCTGTAAAAAAAATGCTATGTCCTATAGCCAGCGTCAACTATCATCGTGCTGGTAGTCCTCGCCGAGAGGCTTGTAGGCCTTGTTTGTTTGAGCTGCAGTTTCTCTAAAATCTAGTTCTAGGAAAAGCCATCTAAGAATTGCTTCTCAGATCACAACTTCTGGCCCCGTAGGCTAGAAGTTGGCTAGAAGCTCAAACAAACAGGGCTGTAGGCATCATCATCTTCATCTCCTAAAAGATCATGGTAGGTGAGGGTAAGTGAACTTTTGACCGTGCTTGCTTGCCAATTTTCTCACCAGATGTAAATAATGGTAATAGGCCTTCTTTTTATAGAGGTTGGACTATTTTATTTGCACAGATGCCAATTTTAGAAAATCGTAACAATAGAAAACCTAGAACTACCATTTTATAAATCAAAGACTTATTGTGTTGTTTATGTAGTTCAATTCATCATCGAGGGTATTTCCATCATCAGGGTAGCACCATGTTCTCCCAAAACACGGCGGATCCAATCTATCCAATGGTCATGGTCCCCGAATAAAAAAACAGACCGGTACCACGTACCGTCTCCAACAGGCAAGACCATATCTTCGCAAGACGTACGTCTTCCTGAGTGGCGGCAAACTCAACCTCTCAACGAGGTGTGATCCTCTTGAGCTCAATTAAAGTTAGGATGTTCGGATCCTCAATTTCATCAGAAGTATAACAATTCAAAATTCATAGGATAATTAACTTTCGTACTCAGGCAGACCTGTCAACCAAGTGCATGAGAATTCACCCATCTATACCGATTACATTGATAGTCAGGATTGGGGACCAGCTATGCCATTACCCCGTTGATACCCAAGCTATGTCGTTATAATTTAACTAACTAGTAATATAATATACATACATATTTAACGTGGTACAACTAAAAATTCGTCTTAAATGTTTCCATGGTTCTCTTACGGAACATTGCGAAGGCACTGCACATGTGATTATAAGTTATATAGATTAGAGTTTGTTTGAAATGGAAAGAAACAAAACTAGTACGATAATGAACAGAAGAAGAATGTACCAGGTGAGCATGGCGATTAAGTCTTTATACTTTTCCATAGGTTCCTTTTTCGAGTCCATGGCCGTGATCTTGCTACGATCTAGCTCACTAATAAAAAGGGCCTAGTGTAATATGCACATATATGTCAACGTAGGTTACTAAATTGTTCTAACACCATGTTAAGAAAAAGAATTATAATAAGGCGGTATGAAAACACGTACTCAAATTCGTAGGCTAGAAGTATATGCTTCTTGTGTCGTTGTCCCATTATCCCGTTGTATATGTTGTTCTCTATGTCTTTTGGGTGGTTTCTAACTATTTTCTTGTTGATAACTATTGTATCAAGAAAGATAGTCATAAATTCCCTCCCTTTGGCATCTTTTTATCTCCATTTTTTACAAAAACAAATTAGTTATGCTTGCAAATTAGTATAGTATACCGACGCGCATGATAGAATTTACAAACAAGACACTTACAGAGACAGTAACTCATCATAGCGATGTCAAGGGCCTGTGACATCCTAATTAAATTATTAGGTGTCACATTTTTTAATTAAAATGAAAAATTAGGTAAAATAATTTTTATTATTAATATATATAACCTATTAAAACCCTATTATTTGGCTCTTTAGGCTATTTTAATTTATAAGCCATGCTTAGGAATTGGGCTTAAGCCATGAAAACACATGTCCTAGGTCCCCAAATTCATATATCACCTTTTCCTAAATTTTGGGCTTCCCGACAAATCGGATTAAGCCCAAAAGACCGTAATTAGGGAGTATTTCGCATAAAATAATGAGAGCTAATTTTTAGAAAAACCCCAAAACATAGGGAGCGTTCTAGAACATCAAACCGACCTACCCTCGAAGTTTCAGCTGCAAAATCCTTCGAAAACTCCGTTTCCCCTCAAAACATGACTCCAATTAGTTCAAATTCTACCCAAGTTAGGCCCAGAGTCCTGATCCGACCACCCCAGCCCCTTTTCTGTGCCTAGGCTGCCTCCCACCACTATATAAACCCCCTAGACGCCCTCCCACGAGACCACATCAAATCTCCTCGGTTTCCATGCAAACCCTATCCAAAACCAATCTAAATCAATAGACCCGTCTCTGTCCAAAACCCAGCGCGAAGATCTGAGGCTAGGACATTGAAGAGCTTGTTGAGACAGTCTAGATGGATATATGGAAACCCTAGTTTGGTGAAGAATTGACCCCTCTAGGAGCCGCTGAAGTTTCTCTCTCCTAGTCCCGCTGGCGAACCTCACCCACTGTGCCTACTATTGTTCCCACCAGAATCCGCCTCGTTTTCTGCGATGGCAAACCGAAAGACGACGCATGTCCCTCTGCCACTCGCTCCCACGCGCACAGCGCCGTGCCACGCTGCCAACCCACCGTCGTCATGTTGCGTCCCACCCCCATGCGCGCTCTCGCGCCATCCGAAAGCTTGATCACACCGCCCAACTCTCCCCCCACCTATCCCCAATCACATGCGTTGTCCCCGCCTCTCTGTTGTGCCACGCACGCACACACTGGACTCTGCCACCACGTGTCGTATCCATAGTCGCTGTTGGTTCTAGAAAGATTTTCAAACTTGTCCATTAACTTTGAAAACATTGTCATCATCGTTTTGGAGGGTAAAGACTCCAAAATCGGAAGCATTAAGTACTGTAAAAGGGCCTTCCCACTTACTACGAAGTTTTCCATGCCCAAACAACTTCACACGAGAATTAAAGAGAAGCACCTTGTCTGCAAGTTTAAATCGTTTGACAGTTATTTGCTTATTATGCCTGTAAAATTTTGAGCTATGGTAGGCCTTTTCCCTCCATCCTTCTAATTCAGCCAATTACATTTGTCTTTTAATTCTAGCTGAATGAAGATATGGGTAGATGACACATATTCCTGTAAATGAACTGGTAAGGGGTCATACCGATTGGAGTTTTAAAAGCAGTGTGGTATGACCAAAGCTCATCACTCAACTTATGCTTCCAAGCATTCCCCAGGGCATCTACGGTGTTTTGCAAAATGTTTTTGATTTTCTTATTTGACGTTTCTGCCTGAGCGCTAGTCTGAGGATGGTAGGGTGTCGCTATCCTATGGTCTACCCCTAAACTTTTCAATGCATAATTTAAGATTCGGTGGAACATGTGCTAAGCAAGCACAGTCCTGGTTTGGAACAGGTGCTGGTCGATCGGCCCTATGGCCTACCCCTAAGCTAGTATGAGAAATCACAGTCCTGGTTTGGACCAGGTGCTAGTCGGTCGACCGATTGGGGTTTTTCTCTAGTTTAGGTCCAATTTTTCTCAATAGGTCTCTAGAGACACAAACTTACCATAACTTATGGAACTTTGTTAATTTGCACATTTTTAATTCATGTTCCTTCATTTGGGATCTATGTTGGTGGCTAGAAGTGTATGAAAAGTTATAGAACTTGACTGTCAACACCGTGCATCGCGTCTCCATTCACCGAGGCGCACCTCAAGCCGCGTCGCACGCCCTAGCTTAGTCGTTGTTGCCGCTCCCACTGTCCGTGGTCCCTCAAGCCCAACTCGAGAATTCGAGAGAGGCTGAGTGGGCTAGACTCAGGGTCTGGGCCCAATTGAGGATTAGGAGCTCTCTTAATTTCTTGGGATTTTCTATTTTCCCCGAAACTTCCCAAATTCTTCCGAGCACCGTACCTCCAATTCAAGTGATTCCAAAGCCATTAATTCATAAATAATTGCCATAATTTTAATATATTTTTATTATTGTATTTCCATTGCTTGAATCTGTTGTTTATTCTGTTTGTCTCGATATATGTGTAGACGATGTTTTTCGGGTACTGCAGGACTGTTGCTGGGAATCTCTATACGACATCTTCAAGCTCTGACTTCTTCGAAGGCTAGTGAGTGCGAGATCTGCAAGCTCTGACTTCTTCGAAGGCCGGTGATAGTTGCATATCTTTGTCCTATGTTTAAATAATTTATTTAATTTCCTTGAATGAGATTGTTGCATGCATGATAGAATAGCTAATGTGTTTGTACCCATCCATGTTAGTCATTTACTAGCATGTTGTAAACCTAAATATTGATTGTTATGCCTCTCGACTCTTCCTCAACCTATCCTTTGTTTAGATGCTAGGTTGCATTGGAAAATACTTATTCAAAGTTTATGATGAAGCCGAGGCTTCATGATTATGTTTTGGTTAAACCCTAATCAACTAAATAATACTAGCAAGCGTGCACGTGCAAAGCACGTCGGAGCAATGCTGATATCAACAATTTGTAGAAAAGAGTAACATTTAGGACACGTGCAATTTTTATATTTTTCTATATCTATATCTACATGGAGCCGGTGTAGGAGCATTCCTTATTGCATTGGTTGTCTCATCCGGTTGATATTAACGTGGCTCATCTTATGAAACATCTGAACAAGCAAAATTAAATAACAAATAATCAAGATATAGATATAGATATATATTAACTAACGGGTGCAATAACATGCAAATAAAATTTTTTTATTAACAGATCAATTCTGTACATGGATGTATGCATAAATACATGTGACACTTACTCATTTAAAAAGTAGCAATGTGTTCTCTCGATGGGCATGTCAGGTTGTAAATTGTAATTATGTATGTGCATCACAATTGTTATTTACCGCGCTGCAAGCTTAATTAACAGGTTATATACGTTCGCACGCATTGACATGGAGGGGAGGATATTGTAGCGTATTCTTAAGAGAGATACGTAATACTCCTACTTCTGTACGGAATCCTGAATTTATTTCACCACCCGAGCCAGGCAGACGTTTCATATGTATGAGTGTGTATGATTGGGCGTACGTGCCTGCCCCCGCTTTATAGTATACTGTGCTAGTCTGTTAGTTCTAGTCTAGGAAGAATTAGGAAAAATTATTAGGAAGATTTATAATGGGAGGATAAAAATTAATCCCATGTATATGTATATATAGGCAAGAGTCCGTGGTCTATACGTATCGAGTTGTGGGCAATAGCTTGTGGTCTATACGTATCTAGTCAAGAGTCAGTGGTCTATACGTATCGAGTCAAGAGGCCGTGGTCTCTACTTATATGTATATATGGGCAAGGGCAAGAGTACGTGGTCTATACGTATCGAGTTGTGGGGAAGAGTCCGTGGTCTATACGTATCGAGTCAAGAGTCCGTGGTTTATACGTATCGAGTCAAGAATCCGTGGTCTCTATGTATATGTATATATGGGCAAGAGTCTGTGGTCTATACATATCGAGTCAAGAGTCCGTGTTCTATACTTGATAGCAAACTTTCAAAAAATTATGGTTGTTGGATGATGGATTGAGGAAATAGACGGATGTGATTTGTAGTTGGATCTAGGCCAACTGCTCAATTATAGAGTAGTTTAGTTTTAGATGTAGTGTAGTTGGTTAGGGGAGACCCGGAATAGGTGGTTCCGAGGCTGTGGATGTGGTATGGAGGTCTCCTCTACTAAGGACCCAAACTTGTGAATTGCTAGACCAAACTAAACAGTACAACCACTTGTACCTTCGGCCCTGGCTTAGTATCCTATGAAAGCTCTAAACACTTACTCGTAGGTTCAGTTACAGTTTGTTACTTTTGGCCTAAGGGAAGGCTTGCAGCCTTACCTGAGGGGTAGGTTTGTTCTTGAGACCGAGTGGTTTAAATAGGGAACGACCCCGGGTGGTACCTAGAAGTAGTAGGCTCTCTACGGCGGTGGGTACAGGCGGGGATAGGAAATTCAAAACTTGTGGGGATAGTACCGTATCTCCTTCAAGGTGACACGAGGCTTGTGGGGAATGTGTACACACTTCGAAGAGTTAAAACTATCATGATAGCCGTGTCCACGGTTATGGACCGGGCGAGAGGTTTTCACACGTAGTCCCACTCTCTTTTAATAATTAAAGTTGATAGTGTAGGGTGGGATCATCCTGGTGTGTGATTGCATCTTCCTTTGTTGATTTTTGGTAATATCTTGAGATCATGCATTCACTTAATTAAAAATTGCCAACTAAAATTTGACTAGTAATAGCTTTTTGTGTAAAACAACCTACTTTCCTGTTGTTGTTTTTGCATACATGTGTAAGGATTGCTTACCGGGTAGCCGCGTACACATAATACCTATCGCGGATATTTTGCTATTCAGATTACAGCCAAGACCAGGACGGTTTTGACGGAGGTGCGCAAGTCTAGCTGGGTATCTAGGTCAACGCTTTGGATGTCAGCGCTGTTTTATCCGCTACTCTGATATCTTTATTTCCCTCTTATCATGGAGAACAGTTTAACAGGGATGCCTGTTCTTAATGTAATAGAAAATGATGTTACCTTTAAACTATTATTTGTATTTAGTTAATTTTGCACTGCGATGATACCCACCAAATTGTCCATCATGAGATACTTGTATGGGCCTAGTATCGCCTCATGGTGTTGGATTCCCAGTGGAGACACTGGGGTCACAACAGGGCCCTTCGCTTATATCGATCGTAAATAGCATCCCAATCGACCATGAAGTCATTATCCCCGTGGTAGAAATGGTGTTGTTTGATGATTACGGCAAATGAGACCATACCATGGTTGTTTGTGTGCAAATACCATTCATGGAGTTGCCGCATCTTTATATACTTCCGTTTCTAATACAACCAAGGAGGAAGATTGTTGATACATACTCACAAGCCAGGTACTGTGAATGCTGCTCATCTCGCTGAACGGGTTCATCCCATCTGTACTCAACACAAATTGGATGCTTCTCTCATCGTTTGCAAACTCCGAGTATTTCCTATCGAGTTTTCTCCACTACGAGCCATCTACGGGGCGCTTTAGTTTTCGTCAACCTTACAATCATCTTTGTGCTAACGTATCTGACGGCGTGTTCTCCGCTCAACCACTGCGGATCACACCCCTATCAGATTTTCTATGTTGCTAGCCAATCAGCTCGAGCTCATTTCGATTCGAGAGTCAAGCACGGCGAGGAGTGACACGCAGAGTTTACCCAGGTTCGGACCCCCTCGCGGGTAACAGTCCTACTCCTGCCCAGCCTTAGCTCTTTTCGTGTTGTGGTTGTGTGGAATGCGATTACAGAATGTTTCGAACCCCTCCTCCCTTCTCTCTCCGCCCCTTTTATACAAGCCTCGAACTGGCAGAGAGAGCCAAGGGGGTAGGCAGTACAGTATTCTCGGTACACTTGATAAGACATGAGGGACAGGACAGGAGAGACGAAAACGTGCTGTTGCTGCGCGCCCAGGTCGTCCAAGACACTATAAATACCCCCTTGACCCCTCTCCCATGTCCCCAACTTGATAATTCATAGATCGGAAACCCTAGCCGCCAAAACCAAAACCGCCAAGACACTTTTCGAGGTATCCCTCTCTGTGCCATGCCCAAACCCTAGAATAGGTGGTGCCATAGTGTAGAGCTTATCGAGACGATACAGATGGATATTTGGATCGCCTTTTTCGGCCAAGAAACGCAGGAGATAAAGCTTGCCGAAGTTTCGGGCTGCGCCGCCGCCGACATCACTACTGGCCTGCGCCGTCTGCTGCGCGCCACCCAACGCCCGTACGCCACTTGTCCCTGCCGCCGCAGCATCGTTCCAGCGCCAGGACCCTGCACGCGCTCGCCGCAAGCCGTCGCCACACGTCACCTGCCACCGCACCCTGCCCACATGCCCATCGCCATGCCACCACGGTTCGCTCCACCATATGCCCCGTCGACGCAGCCAGTACGCATCCGCCGCACCCGCATCTCGCCGCGCGACCCCAACCGGCCACTGCTTCCACCAATCCCACGCCGCCACCTCACTCCCTCTGTCTGCATGCGCACACGCCAGACCCAACCGAGCCGCGCGCCTCACCCAATTGCCGAGCGCCAAGTGTCCCCTAGCCGCCGCTGCTGTGCGCTGGCGACGCCTCGCTCACCGCAAACCGGGTGAACCCACCAATTTTGCCAGTTTTCTTCCAGTTAACATGGTAAAACCGGTTTATTCTTTTCGGGAATTTCAATTTTTCCAAAAACATCCAGGAATTGTTTCTGGAGCATCCGAACTCCAAATTAGTTGATTTCAGATCCATTAATTCTCATAAATATCCTAGAATTTTATATATTTTATTGAGATATATATTATGTTGTTTGTTTTGCTATTCTTATGCATATGCATCTACATTTAAACTGTTTGTGTACGCGCTGTCGGGAGGATTGCATGAGCCATTCGAAGGAGGATCCCAAGACCCGGAGTACTACCAAGCAAGATAGTTCACATCTTGCTTTCTATTTTGCAAAAACTCACCATGTTTATTATTTTGCTTTACTTACCTCATGCATAAAATGATGAGTCAGGGTAGAACCTTAATATATTCACATAGCGTCATTGACCCCGTGAATCATAGCATGTTTCTTGTTGCCTTAGATATTTCCTAGCCTATCCTTCGTGCATAGTGGTTAGCGCTCGTGGGTTGGTAGTTGTTTAGGTTCACTTTATTTAATTATTGTGGTAGCTTGGTATATAGTGGATGTTGAGTTGTTTTAATAACCTAATCCACTAAAACCTATGTGGCGTGTGTTGACTAAAGGTGACAAGTCGGGTGGTATTGATGGCATGAGGTATGTGGTGGAGGTAGTCACCTTTGTCTAAATACTTTTGACATGTGCTTATCCGGCCGAACCAAACAAGCGCAACCATAAGTGCTAGCGTCAGCATGAGGCGCAACATGTGCTAGTCCTGTCTTAGTAGTTAGGGAAAACTGTTAAGACACGGTACTTTGAAAAGATCGGGCTGCGGTCCGTTGGCTCAAGAGGGGGACCCGTAGTGTCAAAATCTGAGAGGGGGTATCGGTATTAACAGAACGAACTAATGAATCGCCTTGTATCATTACTTGGTCTAGGCTCCAAAGGAAGAGTTAAGACATAAAAGTACCATTAGGCTTATGGGCAAAGTGTGCTGCACTCTGTAGAGTTGAAAACTATCATGATAGCCGTTCCCACGATCATGGGAGGGGAGGAAGGTCGTACCTGGTAGTCTCACGTGTTGATAATTTAACCAGATGGGTTGGTGTTGTTCGAGTTGTTCGAGGAAGTTTTGATCTTTAGAGGGGCTTTTGGGAAGCCGAGTTATGTGTGTTTACTTTGGGAGTCTGTATCATTATTAATTGCTACACAAATTTGTTTTACAACACTTTAAATAATCTGATTAGAATAGGTGTTTGTCGTTGACCCGAGCTAGACAATAGATTTGTGAGGGGCTACCTCGTGAAGTAACGCGATGTGCTTCCCGAAGCAGCTCAGGGAAGCTAAGCAATCACCACAAGGTGGCTATCCTGTAATGAACTATAGCTTGTCCTTTATTACTGCAGGGGGCCCATATTTATAATGGGGGGCAAATTTACATCGTCCTGTACAACCCTTCGCCGAGGGAATAAAGCAAGGGCAACAAAGACTTTGCTAAAAAAAGACCTCCTAGACCTCAACCTGCCCCCCATGCCTGGGGATACCGAAGGAAAAACACCTTCGGGATCCAGGCTTAGACTTAATTGCCCTCATTTTTCTACCTAAAGCAAGGATAGAAGGGAGATTACAAAGGGGACCCGGTTCTTACAGCGAATCACGATCTCTCTGCTACCTGATGCTGGTTGTTATAGCCAGCTGTCGTATCTCCCTGACACATGATACGATTCCTAGCGACTGTGGCAGGCCGTTCTTGCTGTCCCCTAGTCTTCTTGGCCCCCACGCAACCACCTTTGCTTCGCCATATGGACTTGAACACCACTGGCCCTGAGTGTTGTAGCCCCTGCCCCGCTTCGCCTTGCCCCGAGGGGAGCTGCGGGGCTCCTTTGGGATATGTGCCTCCTAGGTCCGCCATTGCTCCGCTCCAAGGGAGCGAAGCTCCACTTGGATAAGCACACCCTTGGTCTGCCGTTGCTCTGCCTCAGGGGAGCGAGGCTTCCTTCCGATGCGCCCCTCCTTGGTTCTCCCACGCTGGCTCGCCTCTCTTACTGATTCGTGGGGGGTAGGTGTCCCCTACTACAACATGAGCCCCTTATGGTCACAGGCTTGTTCCGCCATGCCTTTGGCCATGCAGATCAACTTTCTGTGGGGCAGCTTTCCCCTTCGAAATGGTGGAGCAGGCGGACCTCCATGTGCAACCTTTGTGATCTTCCAACGCTTAGGAAAATATGCCGAACTTATTACATTCCTTGGCCTTCTCCAAGGAGCCACTACGGGGGAGCACCTTTTCCTCCAAATAGTTCAACACGTAAATGGACCAATCTCTCAAAGGGCGTTTTCTGATGTTTCGTCCTCCGAGGCGCTCTGACATTCATAATTGTGTTTAGAGGCCCCAATATTCACAGTTGGGCACGCGTCCCACAGACGCGACTGTTGCCTACCCTATGGCTATCGGGCAAGCGGCATAGGGCTAAAACGATGCGACGGTTCACTCTTGCCGCCACGTGTCGTCATACGATGGTCCGGGATGGCCAGTGCTCCTATATAAGACGGGGTGCCCCTCCCTTCCAGCCTTTTCCACGTTCTTTCTTCCACCTTTTGCCTTCAACTACTTTTTTGCCTCTTGCTCACAGCGCCACCATGCCGACGACCTTTTTCTTCGCCACGGCTTCCTCCGATGAGATGGCCCGTGGTCGCGCCATTCCAAAGTATTTGCTGGACGAGGCCTCCATCGCCGCTCTCTCGGGTTTTCTTGGAGAGTCCATGCTTGGTGATGCGGAGCTAGATAACTTAGCGGAGGAGTACCACATCGAGCAAAGCTCCATGCGCACCGCAGGAGAGGAGGAGATTCCGGAGCCGGTGGCCAACGAATCAGTCGTTTTCGAAGCCTTTCTGGCAGCGGGGCTCTGCTTTCCCTGTGAACCGATTCTAGGGGAGATCCTTGCGTTATACTACGCAGAGCTTTCTCAGTTGACCCAAACGCCATCACCCACATCAACATCCTAGAGTGGGCCATCCGGATGGAGGAGACACAGCTCCGCGCCAAGGTATTCACCGCGCTTAGTCAAGCCTTCTGGCAGAAGAAGCGTGTCGGTGAAGATGAAGTTTCACACTACGGGTCTCTCAACTTCCAGGCGAAGCGCAGTGGCCTGCAGGTTCTCCTCGCCCTTGCCAACAACAGCAAGGTATCAGATGGTTGGACGAGGCGTAGATATTACCAGCGCCTTTCTGAAGATGAAGCATCCCTCCGCAGCACCGTTAGGCCGGTTCGCGCGGTGGATCAACCAGAAGTCACCCTGGACGTTGCGGATTAACCGCATATCCTTCTCATGCACCAAGTGCGAGCGAAGCTTAGCTTCCATGATTTGGCAGAGGAGTTTTGCTTGCTCCGAGTGGCCCTCCTGGCCCATCACTGAGGGGTGTTGATCTAGTACACAGCGGGGCTTGATGGAACTCTAGAGCTGGTCGTACACCGCGAAGACGGGCTTGAGGCGTTGGGTCGCGGAGCAGCAGAGCGAACCGCCTGCCATCTTCTAGGCAATTACAATGCCAAAGAGCACGATCGCAGGGTTCAAGCCGTCAAGGGGCCCCGCTGCAAGCGAGTTGCCAACTGGGCGGAGCGCTCCGTTGGCGGCAAGAAGAGAGCCGCAGGACCTTCCACCGCGCCAAGGTCCAAAAGGACTCGAGTCACCGCTGCTTCTCCCATTCGAGCGGTGGCTCCTTTGCCCAGCGCCAACGGTGACAACAGCACAGGTAGCAACAGCAGTGAAGTGGAAGGCGAAGAAGAAGACGCCTGCGAGGGGGCGATCGAAGGAAGCATCGATGCCATCAGAGGGAGTCAATCAGCCGTCCCCCAAGACCCTTCACTATCCCTTGAAGCCCCCGCTGGTCATTCTCTGTCGCCTGGCTCCAGCAGGGGATACACTCCAAGTCCTTACCGGTAGGAGGGGGCCTATGCTCCTCTAGAGGGAGCCGCGAGCGGTGTCTCCGAAGAAGTCATCGTTGTGGAGGACGCCCCCTCTCTACCCCTTGCTTTAGGTAGTGGGCTTCACCTTCCCCCTCCTTGTTGTCGCTGCCGTTTCTGGAGGTGAGCTCCCTGGTGGAAGTGAGTTCAGGAGAAGACGAGGACGAACCAGCGGAGCAACCCATGGTTCCAGGACCATCTTTACCGGAGGAGGGGCCTTCTGCGAATGAAGGGGGTGCCCTAGGCGAAGTGGCGACGGTCCTTGAAGGAGATGCCGCACCATAGGTGGAGCCTGCCATTCCTTCGAAGGTGGCACCTAAAGTGACGGTGAGCGCCAACCCGGCGGGAGATCGTCCCATGGACTTGGCAGAGATAGCGATGTTGGATGCATCCTCGTCCTCCGGTGCGGCCCCTTCGCCAAGCCAGGTGATGCTTAGGAGGACTAGGGTGGACATTCGCGCCCCCGCCCAGCAAATGGGTCTAATGGTGGGAGATGTGAACACGTGTCCTGAGGTTTGCCCTGCGCTTCGCGCTTTGAGCAGAGTGTTTTTGGAGCCTCACCTCCTGGCTGTCACGAAGGAGATGAGGGATATGGGCCTTCATCTTTCCACTTTGGACAGTCTGACAAAGGTGACTATCCTTGTTGCATTTCGCCTCGCTTCTTTCACTAAATTTTCGTCGGTTTCTGACCTAACCCTTCGTGTCCTTTCTGCAGACTTGCCTCCTCGCCTCCAGCGCCTATGCCCGCGAGCGGAAGAGGCACGCGGAGGCAAAGCGTCTCGAGGAGGAGCTCAATCGTCTCCGCGTCGAGGCTGAGGACCGGGCGGAGGAGAGGGAGCAGTTCCTCCAGGAGAAGGCGGAACATGAAAGAAAGCTCGGCATTTTCTGTGGCCTTGCCGAGAAGTACCTTGGCGAGGTCACGGAGCTAAGAGAGGAGGCCACGAACGCAGCCGCCGTGCTCCGGGAGCGTGACGAGGCACGCCAGGAGGCCAGGGCCGCTCGGCTGGGCGCGACCAGGTTTGAGCAACAAATAAATAAGTCACATGACTGGGTAGAGGAGCTGAAGACCCTTCTAGATGTGATGGAATTGGCCAACGCGAAGATGCGGGACGACCTTGCCGTGGCCCACGAAGACCTTAGCAAGGCCGATGCTCGCACCTGAAACGAATGGGTTAGAGTTCTTCAAGCGGAAGAGCGGGGAGACGTGCTGCTGAAAGAAATGGAGGAGCTAAACCGTGCGGTCAGTGAAGCATGGGAGTCCTTCCTATCGGGGCTTCCCTGCTTCGGGATCGAAGTCCCGGAGATGCCTCCTGCCCCAGGCCTTGAAGCAGCAGGATTCGTGAAAGATGCAGCCTGGAGCGTAGTGAAGGCAGAGTTCTCCTTCGCTAACCACGCAGCCCAAGTGGGAGCCACGGCGATCTTCCGCGTTATGGAGGCCGAAAGCTGTTCCCACGTGGCAGGGCTTGGGACTTCATCTCCGACCTTCGGCAAGGTGCCGAGCCTTCCCCCTGCCTCTACTGTCGTGCGCTGATCCGTGGCCCGTTTCTTCAAGGACTTCTGGAGGGCGCAGGGTGAGGAACCGGCATGGAGCTCCGTCCAAGTGTCATCCTGGCCTAGAAGCGTCATGAGCCAGCTAGGCGGATCGAACCAATAGCTCTAGAATACTCAGCAATGGCTCTTTTGTAAAGCATCCTACTTGTAATATACTTTTATGAATGCAAATGTATCCTTGCTCGGAGTAATGTACCTTTTATTGTTTCAATTTATGGTTTCAGTGGCCCCGTCCTTTGCATGCCTACTTTCTTTTCCTTCCTCCGCTCCCAACATTTCTAAGTCGCCTACGGTGCTTCTAAACTGTTGTCTTAGCGTTAGGGCGTATCCAGCCCCTAGGCGCCTTGGGGCATGGAGCGGCTATATGCGGCTGCTCAAGGGCGGCCCTTGCATCGAGGGGTGACTTAGTGTTTGAACGTGCCTCCAGCCCCTGGGCACTCGGGGCGCAGAGCAGCTACGTGCCAGCCGCCCAGGGGCGGGTTTCGCTTAAAGGGGTGAGGACTTAGTGATAGGGCGTGCCTCCAGCCCCTAGGTGCCTAGGGCATAGAGCAGCTTGTTGCCGGCCGCCTAGGGGTGGACTTTGCTTCGATGGGTGAGGACGTAGTGCTAGGGCGTGCCTCCAGCCCCTAGGTTCCTAGGGTGTGGAGCTGCTTGGCGTCGGCCACCTTGGGGTGGACTTTGCTTCGAGGGGTGAGGACTTAGCGATAGGGCGTCCCTCCAGCCCCCAGGCACCTAGGGCGCGGAGCAGCTAGGTTCCACTAGGTAGTGTGCTCCCTTCACACTGGATTCTTTGATAATGTAAGGCCCTTCCCATGATGCATCAAACTTCCCCGTATTTTCGTGCGCCCGGTTGAGTACCAAATCTCCTGGTTTGAAGCTTCTTGGCTTCACCTTCTTATCATGCTGCTTCGCTGGAGGCCTTGCATAGGCTTGCATCCTTAGCAGCTCTCGCAGCTTTTCCTCCTCCTGCAGATCGCTTGTAACGTCCCTTTCTTCCTCACTTGGTCCGCGAATCACCCTCCATGATTTGGCCTTCATTTCTACAGGGAGGACCGCTTCTTCTCCAAAAAGCAAGCGGTATGGGGTGAACCCTGTAGGTTTGGTGGCAGTGGTTCGCAGGGCCCACAAAACTTTAGGAAGCTCATCTGGCCATGTCCCATTCGCTACATCATGGAACCTCTTGCGGACACCCTCGAATATGATTCCATTGGCTCTCTCCACCGCTCCATTAGATTGGGGGTGACCAACTGAGGCGAAGCACACCTCCGACCCCAATTCCTTTGCGAACTCATTGAATTTGGATGATGCAAACTAAGTGTCGTTATTGACAACTATTTGCGATGGTACCCCAAAGCAGCATACAATGCTTTTCCATGGGAACTTCCTGGCGGCCTCCGCAGTGAGTTTCGCCACCGGCTCCGCTTCTACCCATCTAGAAAAATAGTCTAACGCCAAAAACGCGAACTGCAAGCTTCCTCTTGCTTTGGGCAATGGACCCACAATATCGATCCCCCACTTTGCGAATGACCAGATTGGGGGGACTGACTTCAGACTGCTGGGCGGAGCTCTTGCAGGTTTTCCCATCCATTGGCATGCCTTACAGTCACGAACCAACTTCTCCGCCTCTTGTAATATTGTTGGCCAGTAGAGCCCATGCGGAGAACCTTGGATGCGAGTCTATAGGGTGCTTGGTGCGCTCCGCACTGCCCCTCGTGAACATCCCGGAAGGCCTCCCTTCCTTCTCCAGCTGATATGCATTTTAGCCATGGTGCTGGAGGTCCTTGATAGATCAAGATTCCATCTATTAGAGCGTACTTCCTTGAGCTAGCTTCGATCCTTTTTTCTTCGGCCTCTCCCTACGGTAAGCTCCCTTCCAGCAGATGCAGATATATGGGAACTCGCCAATCTTGTTCTTTGTCTTTGGCAACCAAGCACAGTACCTCCGCTGGTATGGACGGGCGCTCCAACACTTCAAAGAGAACCTCCCCGGAGGGCGCCTTCCCGGTTGCAGCCTCCTTCGGAAGCTCGTCTGCCTTTGCATTTTCTCCCCTTCGAATAGCTTGCATTGAGATGCCAGCGAATCCCTTCTCCAGGCCCTGAATCACCTCCAGGTACTTGGCCATTTCTACATCTCGAGCCTAAAACTCCTTGGACACACACCCTTGCACTAACTTCGAATCAGTCTTGATAAGCAACCTACTTGCCCCCATTGCCTTGGCTTTGCGAAGGACCAACAACAATGCTTCATACTCAACGACATTGTTCATTGATGGGAACTTCAATTGGGCCTTGAACTCCACCTTCCCTCCTCCAAGTGAATTCAACACCGCTGCAGCCCCTGCTCCGCCAGCTCCCCATGACCCGTCGGTGAAAATAATCTACAAATCTTACAAGGACCTCTCCTCAGCCGCAGGGGATGTCCATTCCACAATGAAATCAACCAGTACTTCGGTTTTGATTGCGGTTTGGGCTTCGAAGGTGATATCGAAGGCGGCAAGCTCCGCGGACCAGTTGCTGATCCAGCTAGAGTTGTCCTTGCTTCCCATCAAAGAACTTAAGGGATATGAGGTAGGGAATTTGATCCCATGCCCCTGAAAATAATGGAGAAGCTTGCGCGAGGCTGACACCAATGCATATGCCAGCTTTTCCATTTGAGAGTAACGAAGCTTAGCTCCTTGAAGCGCTTCGGAGGTGAAGCAGACCGGCGCCTGCTTGCCCACCTCTTCTTGGACCAGTACCGCGCTCACTGCTGAAGCTGAGGCGGCCAGGTAAAGTAGCAGCTGCCTCCTGATTTAGGGTTAGCTAGCTTCGGGAGACCTCATAGGGTCTTCTTTAACCCTTCGAAAGCCCGCTGACACTCCTCTGTCCAGGCAAATGGCTCCGAAGTATGCAAGGCTTTGAAGAAGCGCATGTGCAGCTCCGCTACCATGAAGTAGGAATCTCCCCAACGCTGCCAGCATTCCGGCCAGCCTTTGAACCTCCTTCATATTGCGAGGGGGATGCATCTTCTGGATGGCACGAATCTTATCCGGATTGGCTTCAATCCCCCCTCTCTGATACGAGGAAGCCAAGGGGCTTGCCAGCCCGAACTCCAAATACAAACTTGGAGGGGTTGAGCTTGATTTGAAAATCCTTCAAGCTGTCGAAGGTCTCTTTGAGATCAAGAGCGTGCTCTTCTGGCAATTTTCTCTTGACCACGATATCATCTACATATGCTTCGACATTGCGCCCCAGCTACTTCTCAAATACTTTCGCTATGAGCCTCGCGAAGGTGGCCCCCGCATTCTTCAACCCGAAGGGCATCCTTCGGAAACAATACGTGCCGAAGGGGGTGATGAATGTGATGCAACCCTCGTCCTCTTCTCTCATGTAAACCTAATGATACCCCGAGTATGCATCGAGAAAACTCATTAAGGCCCTCCCTACTGTGGAATCCACTAGCTGATCGATGCGAGGGAGGGGGAAGTCGTCCTTCGGGTAGGCCTTGTTCAAATCGGTGAAGTCCACACAGATCCTGCAGGAGACATTGGACTTCTTCACCATCACCACATTGGCGAGCCACTCCGTATGCAACGCTTCGTGGAAAATTTCAACCTGGATCGGAGCAGCTTCGTGACCTCCACCTGCGACACCTCCCTTCTATCATCATCTATCTTTCGAAGCTTCTGCTTCTTCGGCCTTGAGCCGCTCTTCACCACAAGGAAGTGCTGGATAACTTCCCTAGCTACGCCCGAAAAATCCAAGGCATCCTAGGCGAAGATGCCCTGATAAGCCTTGAGCGTTTACAACAAGGCTTTTTCCTCCGGAGGGGTCAGCTCCACCCCAATAATGACGTCATTCTCCCTGGGCATCCCGTCGAGGGAACCTTCTGAGTCTTCTCCTTCGGTTTGGGCTTCGCCTGCCACTTGTCCTTTTCCTCCACAGCCTGTTCTCTCCCCTTTTCTTCCTCAGCCGAAAATACCATTTTAACTGCCGATCCTCCCCTATATTAGATCTTCCGTGCGCCCCCCCCCCCCCCCGCACTATCACAACACCCCCCAGGGATGGCATCTTCATACAAATGAATCCACGATGTACCACCACCCCAATGGTAGACAGCTATCCTCTCCCTAGCACGGCATTGTACTAGAAAAGGGAGATTCATGACCAAATCAAAGATCACGGGGTGAGTGATCTCCCTCGCCCCTTCTCCAAAGGCGATGGGCAACTCCACCTGCCCCAGTGTTTGGATTTGGTTCCCTCCGAAACCCACCAGAGGGATATCTGTCAACCGGAGCCTATCATTCAGGATCATCATCTGCCTGAAAGCACCAACGAATAAAATATCTGCCGCACTTCCTCCATCCACCAGTATTCTTCGGACATCGAAGCCTACCACATGGGCTGTGATGACCAGAGGATCTTGATGAGGGAAGTGCACCCCTGCGCATCCCCTTCATTGAAGGTAATTGGCTCATGATTGGGCTTTGAGCCCCTATTGCCATGTGGTTGATCTGTCTCACATACGCCTTGCGCTGTCGCTTGTAGGGCAGGCTCAAAGAAGATCCTCCGAAAATCACATTGATCACCCTTCGCACATTGTTGACTGGGGGAGGAGGCAGTATCTGTTGCAGCGGCGGAGGGGACGGAGTAGCTCCTTGGTCATGTCAAGGTGGGAATGCTCCTCGCCTCTCATACTCTGTCGGGACCCGCCTAAACGAGTCGAGTCCCTTTTATGCCTTACTGTACTAGTCCCTGGATCAGTAGCTAGTACACACAGATTTCCAGAACTTGGATCATAACCATTCTTATTAAAACATTTAATATTACATCAGAGTGCGACCATTAAGGCTCATAATACAAAAGTTTGGCACGCAGGCCATACAACTGCGGAAGCATGTGTACATAGTAATATTCAAAAGAGAACTCCAACACAATCCCACAGGCAAGGCTGTAGTAGCGATCCTAGGTGTCAGAGAAATCCACGTCTTGAACACCATCGGCGAAGTCACCGTCTTCGGGCACACCATCGTCCGGGTCGTATCACTGAACCTCCGGACCTACTCGTTGGAACGAGCAGCCCCGCGAGTGAACGCGAGGGTGAGTATATGTGCAAATACTCACAAGCCAAATTGACATATGCATATGAGGGCTTTAGAAAAGGAGGGATCAAGGTTTCATTTGCGGAAAGCCATCTTTATAAATTTTCCTATATCTTGGAAAATATGGAAAATAGTTAAGAAGAGTTAAAACAAATCTTTCTTTTGAAACTCGGGCTACCTGCCGGTTTTAACCCACGAAGGTCAACTCATGGCGTCCTGCCATGTTAAGCTCATAAGCTCATGGCACCTGCCATATTTGGAAGGACCCGGATCCTTCAAAGATCAAAAAAGACCTCGTCCGATCCGTAATAACTTCGTATAGCATACATTATACGAAGTTATACGATGGACGGTGGGGATTCAAAATGTGCATATGTGCTCGTGCTGCATATGTGCACAGGATACGGACTCCGTGCGCCTTCTCGAAAAAAACAAACCCCTTCCTTTAATAAACATATTTTGAGCAAGGAGAAATATATGACGCTAGTATGCTACCACAAGTGTACCTCATATTTGTTTTTTTTAGAATGGGGCCTCACACTTGATTTGCCAGAGGAGAGAAGTGTTTTACTACAACCTATTTAAGCGTTAAAACATATAGTACAACACATCAGATCTGCATGGCATATCATCAATTTTGTGTGCGTAAAAATTTTATCAAGTGCACACATATCAAGTGTGTTCTGGTTGACAACCCCCCTCCCACTCATCCTGATTGGGCTGTCAAGGTTTCGACCCCTATTTTGGAGCGTTGGGACCAACATTAACTTATGGTGGGAGGATTATGTCACAGTGCCTGTCCCAATCAAATGAAAAGGCGCTCGCTTGATCGTTATCATGGGGTGTTGGTTTGTTCGGTATGAACAAAACAACAAGATCTTCAAAACTAACTCTACCATGTACAAGATATAATTTCGTCGGCCCGAACCGATGAAAGTGCCGCCTTAGGCCGACGAAAATAATGCCACATCGTCGTCTAATATTCCAGGATGCATTGGCACCTTAATTTCATCGGCCGGAGCCGACAAAATTATGCCCTATTTCGTCGGCCTTGTCACAACCGATGAAATTATTGATGTATTTTCATCGGTTCTAGGAAATCGACGAAATTGTTGCCATATTTTCATCGGGTTTTTTGAACCGACGAAATTATTATCAGCCGACAAAAACACATCGTTTTCTTGTAGTGGAAGGACATTTTCTTGGATCGTTTGGCAGAAGTTTGCTAGTTTTCACCCATTATTATCATAATAGGCATTTTAAACTTTTTATGACTTATTTTATGGGTCCATATTGACTGGCTCAGCTCCCTAACTGCTTTTTCATCCATGAGGTAGTAATATGCTACTTGTGCAATCACACTTGTTTTTTTTTAGAAGGACCTCACACTTGATTTGCCTGGAAAAAGTGTTTACACGCTGTAAAGCGATAAAAACACATACACAAGACCAGATGGCATATCATCAATTTTGAGGGTACGAAAAATTGCATCAAGTGTGTTTTGTTTCACCCCCACGCGCACAGTCATCAAAATATATATGTGATTAATAGGTGATAACCGGATGGACCTCGTTAAACGTGAGGATTATTTTTTGTCATCTAAAAATCTCGTGAAATCCATAGTCAAGCACTTTCTAGTTAAAATTGCCTCATTCGTATTTTCGAAGATGTATTCTTTTTGGATCAAAACTGTCAGGAAAATTAAGTTGGGATGGACCGATTTGTCAAGTTAATTCGTCGCTTTCTATGATGGGGAACACCGTTCGGTTTAATTTCTATAACTGTGAACCGTCAACCAAATTGAGTTCTTGCGCCATATACAGAAATACTATTCCAATTGCTCCGGAGTCCGAAGTATGGAGGCGCCTGGGAGGCCAGAGCCAACACCCAGTTGACAGGGCACATATTTGGAAGGACCCGGATCCTTCAAAGATCAAAAAAGACCTCGTCCGATCACCGACACGTGTTCTCACGGATCTTAAAGCATGTACCAGCTCTCTCTCTCTCTCCAACAAAAACAACCCGTCTCGAACTCTCGATCTTCCGAGTCCCGTCCGGAACGGCGTCGCCGCCGGCGGCGGAGGGCAAGCCGTCGTCGCCCAGCCCGCCGGCGGCCGCAAGCCGCGGTTCCGCCGCCG
This sequence comes from Raddia distichophylla, assembly GCA_005191435.1. Classification (NCBI taxonomy): domain Eukaryota; kingdom Viridiplantae; phylum Streptophyta; class Magnoliopsida; order Poales; family Poaceae; genus Raddia; species Raddia distichophylla. The sequence continues at coordinate 13,219 of SPJY01033452.1, read as the reverse complement.
CCGCCGGAGCCTGAAGGCTCTGTGCGTGTGTCCCGTCGTGGACCCTAGGCTCCCGAGGCCGATGGCCAACCCGTTGAGTGGGGGCTGAACTAGCAGGGGAGGGGCGAGATGGAGAAGGTCGTCGACCGGCGCATCGTCGGCGTGGTGAGGTCGGCGGTGCTGAGCAAGTATAGGGAGACGGCGGCGTGCCCACTGGCTGCCTAGGCTCGACGAGCATCGCCAGCGAGTTGGACGACGGCGGCATGCCCTCCAGTGGCGGCGGCAGGGGCAGCGCCGAGGCTCACGGCTACCGGTGGGCTGGAGCCCAGCGGCAGCCGGCTTGGGCGACGGCAGCTCGTGGCTATCGGCGGGCTGGGCGCTGGTGGCCCCGGCGGCGGCGGCGTGCCCGGACGGGACACGGGAGAAGGGAGAGACGGGATTTGGGGATTTTTTTGTGGGACAGTGCTGACAAAAGCTGTAAGACGTGTGTGGACACGTGTGAACGATCCAGCGAGGTCTTTTTTTATGAGAAGGACCTGGGTCCTTCAAATTTCCTTCCCAATTGACATGGGCCTTGTTTGTTTCAGATTAAAATTGAGTGGCTTTTTATTGTAGCAAATTTGTGACTCCCTCTTAAACGTTTTAAAAAGTTCAAAAATTATAAAAAAATATTTTAAAAAATTTAAGAAGAACTATTCAAAACTCCATAAAAATGACTACAAAATTTTATATCATTTGGCTTATACAAAAATAACAAATTTTCATTTAATTTAATTTAATTTAATCTGAAACAGACAAGGCCCATGGCCTCGAAGACTGAGGGCCCCGCACCTCTCATCAGCAGGTAGTAAGTGCCTGTTCTTTTGAGCTGATCTGAACATCTGAATGACTAAAATGACTGAATTCCGAGAGTTTCTCGAGTTAGTCTCGATATTTGGATTCATTTCGTTTGACTTGTTTTTTAAAGCGTTAGAACCCACCTTCAAAACAGTGAAAAAATGGTCTAAAAAACTAAAAACATTTGTCTTTTCAAACGTTGATAAGTCGTTAAGCTGTTAACCTGAAAAGAACATGGTCAGTTGCTAACAAGCGAATTGGAATCCCTTGGTACCACGGTGAGTTCCAGAAAGGAGAAACTGGAGTTCTTCCCATTGCCTAGAAGCATTATTGTAAAAACATTGAAAAGATCTTTGTATGCTTCATCCCAAGGGAGATCGAGTGCACTCCACAAAATATGCTCCGTCGGATTATCCTTCCAGAGCCAATGAAGGTATAGAGCCTTCTGAAGAATATAGGGGCTGTTTGGATGGGAGCCCGGCGGTGCCACGCCAATCCAGGGCGCCCCGTGGCCCAGGGTGCGCCGTGGCGAGCGATGGCGAGAGATGGCGCCGAAAACGGGCGCCCTCGCCATCTCGCGCATACGCGTTGACTGTAGCCTGGCTCGCCATCTTCCGCGCGCCCGCGCCCTGGCTCGTTGGGCAACCAAACGCCGATGGATGGATTGGCATGGCATGGCATGGTCGCCATCCAAACAGCCTCGTCATGTTCTTTACCCCTAAGCCGCCCAAGCATTTTGAGTGGATAACCTTGCGCTAATTGACAAGACTGTCGAGACAATGTCCTTCACTGCACTGCTCTTCACCTCTCCAAGGAAAACTCTGCCTGAGTTTATCTATCCTTTCAACCATCCAGTTTATCTATCCTTTCAACCATCCAATTATCTAACTTGAATACCATACCGTAAGATGGTAAACAACTATAGAAGTTAGGATAGAATTAATAAGCAACAGCCTTCCTACTCTAGACAAGAGCTTTGCTTTCCAAGAGGCAGGCCTTTTCCAAGTCTTTTTTATCAACGGTGGGACATCTGCTTTTATCAAAGTTAGCCGCAGCGGAGGCCCTAAATACATGCAGAGGAAACTTTTTCTTTGGATTGGCAAGCTATTAGGGACCTCACTGTCTAGTTCGCCCTCGCTAAATACAGTGTGTGAATACACACACATATTCCCTATACTACACCAGGTATGCCACCGAAAAATAACTATAAAATACACCACATGTAACTATAATTCTTACAATAATTAACCATCGATCGTTACCTTTGTTTGTTGTAGCGATCAATGGTTAATTCTTATAAAAATTATAGTTACATGTGGTGTATTTTTAATTATTTTCGACGGTGTAGCTATACCCACTACAGGAAACGAATTCTATGTGGGCGGCTAAAAAAGTTAGTGTCGGTGGCCAGCAGCCCCCGACAGATCAATGTCGTCGGCCCAAATCCAGCCGCCGACACAGATAACGATAGTATCGGCGGCTAAAACTTTACCGCCGACACAGCTTAGCCCCCTCCCGCCCGCCAAAAGACAATTTAAATTTGGAGGCCGCCAATTCGGATATGTCGGCGGCTACGCTAGAACCGCCGATATTGAACACTCCCCCAGACGGAATAATAACGGGTTGAACAGGAGGACGTTTAAGCGGTCCCACGCGTCAGTCAAGCGAGGTCGCTGACATGCGGGGCCAGCGGCGGAGCCTGGATACTATCTGTGTCGGCAGCATTCCACACACCGCCGACACAGATAAAATAAAAAAAATCAGGGGGCGCGGCGGTGCTCGAACCCACGACCTGCAGGGAGCACACGCCGCGCCGCGCGCTGATAGCCAAGTGAGCAAAGTTGTTTATTCAACATGTATAGGCTCCACATTTTTTTGTATGTTTCCCGGCAGAGTCTGTGTCGGCTGCTCAGTGTTTTGCCGCCGATATAGGTATATCAGTGCTGACATTGTTCCCTCCAGAGACGGACGGATAACGGGTGGACGTTTATGTGGACCCACGTGTCAGTCAGGCGAGGTCGCTAACAAGCGGGCCCAAACCGTAGCCTGAGGAGGCCTCTGTGTCGGCGGTATAAACGTAGCCGCCGACATAGATAAAATAGAAAATCGGGGGGCGCGACCTGCAGGGAGCACGCGCCGCGCCGCGCGCCGATAACCAAGTGAGCAACATGTATAGGCTCCACAGACTTGTGTATGTTTCTGATAGAGTCTATGTCGGCGGCCAGTTGTCCTGCCGCCGAGATAGATACGTCAGGGTCGGCGGTATTTATTGTAGCCGCCGACATAGACCCTCCCACTCAAGCCGGCCTTCTCTTTCGCCATCACCCAGGCCCACGGGTCTAGGCTAGGTTCCAAGTGGCTTCCTAGGTCATGCTGTTGGCATGAGGCCTCCTTGGCCGGGGGAGTGCCGTGTTGGGTCGATGTCTATGGCGAGTTCCTTTGGGACCGTAAACCGCTCTAGCACGGAAGCCATCACGTCGTGAGGGTTTGAAAGGAATGCGCCGTAGAGTTCGACCCGAGACGGCACTCCCCAGGGCAACGAGGCTTCATGCCAATTCCATAACTTAGGAAGGCATGTTGCCGCTAGCAAAGACCGCCGTGACATTGACCAATCCACAGCATGAGCCGCCGACATTGACCAATCCAATGTAGGCGGCGGCCACAGCATGAGCCGCCGACATTGACCAATCCAATGTAGGCGGCTGTAGATAATGCCGCCGACATTGATTCCTCTATCACGGCGGCCAAAGAGGCTGCCGCCGATACAGACCCTCCCCCCTTAAGCTCGCCTTCTCTCCGGCTCTCCCCCGGGCCCACGGGGTGTAGGCTAGGTGCCAAGTGACTTCCTACGTCATGCTTTTGGCATGAGTCCTCATTGGACCATGGAGTCCCATCTCGGGTCGACCTCTATTGCGACTTCCTTTGTAATCATTAGCCGATCGAGCCCGAAAGCCGATACGACGTTAATGTTACAAAGGAAGTCGTCGTAGAGCTCGAGCCGAGACGGTACTCCCCAGGGCAACGAGGCCTCATGTCAATTCCATGACTTAGGAAGGCATTTTGCAGCTAGCAAAGACCGCCGTGGGCCCAGGGGAGGGGCATGGAGAGTATAGGCTTGAGGGTGGAGGGGCTGTGTCGGCGGCCCGACATTGATCAATCCAATGTAGGCGGCTACAGGTAAAGCCGCCGACATTGATTCATCTGTCACGGCGGCCAGTGATCTAGCCGTTGATACAGACCCTCCCCCTTAGCCCGCCTTCTCTGCGTCACTTCCTCGGGCCCACGGGGTGTAGGCTAGGTCCCAAGTGGCTTCCTACGTCACGCTTTTGGCATGATGCCTCATTGGACCATGGAGTTCCGTCTCGGGTCGACCTCTGCGGCGACTTCCTTTGGAACCGCATGAGCTGTATAGCTCGAGCCGAGACGGCACTCCCCGTTCCAATGAGGCCTCATGCCAGTAGCATGACCTAGGAAGCCACCTAGCACCTAGCGTACACCTCGTGGCCCCCGTCCGGGCCAGAGAGAAGGCGGGGTTGAACTAGGGAGGGTCTGTGTCGGCGGCTGAAATAATGGCCGCCGACACTGGTTAATCTATATCGGCGGTTTAGTATATGCCGCCTAGATTGTTTTATCTTTGTCACTGACGAGTGGGACCCCCAAATTATAAAGCTGTTATGTTAAGCAGTGTCGGCGGTATTTTTATCAATGTCGGCAGCCGTGACCACCGACATTGCCTTTCCAGTTACAAAAAGAAGTGGCCCGTGCGCTAAGTGCCCTAGCCCGCACTTAGCGCACGAGCCACGCCCTGCGCCGCCTCCGCCCGCGCCGAACCGCGCCGCCGCCTGCCCCAGCCTAACCGCGCCGCCATCTCCTTCCAGCTCCCCGAGGCTGCGCCGCCGCCGCCGCCGCACCGAGGCTGCGCCACCGCCGGCTCCCTGCGCCGCTGCCGCCCCCACCTCGTCGGCCCCTCTCTCCGCCCCGAGCCGGCTCCCCCCCCCCCC
>SPJY01033421.1:0-10570 GCA_005191435.1 Raddia distichophylla | reverse complement strand
AACCGGCACTAGTATACTGATCCAGGGACTAGTGCAGGCAGGCGCCTGGCCTTGGAATGTGATTCCAAGGGTGGTCCCGACAGTGCTGATGCAAGAGGATCAAGTAGTAGCTTATGCTTCCCGTCAATTACAAATGCATGAAGAGAACTGAGCTAGTAGCTGTTGTGCATGCTCTCAATATTTGGAGGCACTTCTTAATGGGTAAGGAGTGTGACATCTACACCGATCATAAGAGCTTGAAGTACATCTTCACACAACCCAATCTCAATATGAGACAACGTCGATGGTTAGATTTGATCAAGGACTACTAACTAAACATTATATACCATCCTGGCAAGGCTAACGTAGTAGCTGATGGGTTAAGCCGAAACAATCAGTGCAACGCACTAATATGTCTCTCTAAACCACCGGAGCTAGATAACACCGCACAGGCCCTGATCAACCAAATGAACCACTTATGCCTCAACTTCCTTCCAGCTGAGCCTCTACACGGTATGGAAGTGGGACGAGATCACCATGGACTTCATCATTGGACTACCAAGGTTCCGTGCCGTATTTGACTCTGTATGGTTGATCGTGGACCGGTTGACAAAGGTGGCTCACTTTATACCAGTGAATACCACATTCAAGGGACCCAAGTTGGCTGAGATATTTAATTGCAGGATTGTGTGTCTTCATGGTGTGCCAAAAAGGATTATCTCTGATCACGGATCACAGTTCACTTCCAAATTCTTGAAAGAATTACACTCCGCCATGGGAACTAGTCTTGATTTCAGTTCTGCCTATCACCCTCAAACTGATGGGCAAAGTGAAAGAACTATACAGACCGTTGAAGATATGCTTAGGGCATGTGCCTTGCAGTTCACCACTGATTGGGATAAATGGTTGCCCTACGCTGAGTTTGCCTACAACAACAGTCACCATTCAAGCTTACAAATGTCTCCTTTTGAGGTTCTGTATGGACGAAAGTGTAGAACCCCTCTCTATTGGTCTGAAACCTGGGAAGGTCAGGTATTTGGGAAGGCCACTATCCAAGAAGCCGGAGATAAAGTGAAGTTTATTCGTGACAAACTTTTTTGCTGCCCAGTCGCAACAAAAAGGCTATGCTGACAATCATCATCGAGCACTTACCTTTGAGCTGGTTGGAGATTTCGTATACTTGAAGGTATCACCATTCAAAGGAGTCAACAGATTTCATGTCAAAGGCAAGCTTGCACCTTGATATGTGGGACCCTATCGTATTTCATCCACTAAGGGAAAAGCCGCATATGAGTTAGACCTACCCAAGGATTTAGGACCCATACACAATGTCTTCCATGTATCACAATTGAAGAAATGCCTGAGACAACCGATGGAAGAAGTCCAACTGCCTCCCAACATGATTAACCCTGATCTATCCTATCCAAGCCACCCAATTTAGATTATAGAGACACATGAGAATAATTTGAAGAATAAAAGCAGCAAGTTATGCAAAGTTCGATGGAATTCGACCAAGAAGGCCAATGCCCATGGGGCCCGAAGAGAAGTTGGGACAAGAATTTCCCCAACTTTTTCAAGACTAGATTATCAAATCTCGGGGTCGAGATTTATTTTTAGGGGGGAGGGATTTGTAATAGCCCAAAAACATAATTATCTATTTTTTCTTGGATTATGTGTATTATTTTGTGTTGCAATTGCATTTGAGCATCATCTACTAATATTTGAATTTGGAAATTATATTTATGCACATAAAACCCTTCATGTATAGATTAAATATAAAATGGATAACTAAGCTCAAAATAGATGGTAAATTTAATTATGAACAATATGAACTTAGCAGCATAGATTGTGCATAATCCTTGATGAATTAGCACCAAAATAGATGATTTGGTCACTTTTGCAAATAAGCAAACTATGCTATAAAAATAGCTTAAAATGATTTCTAGGCTAATAAAAATGGGGAAATGTTCAAAAATCCTAGAAAAATACCAATTGGACTTTAGATCATCCTTCCTCTCCCTGGCTCGAATTATGACCAAAATACTCCTGTAGGACCCACATTTCATCACCTAAAGGCCTTGGCCGTGTTTGTTTGGGCGTTCACGAGCGTTGCGTCGCGTTGCGTTCCCGTGTTTTGAACACGCGGTGCGTGCGCGCGCGGGCGCCCGAACGCAACGCGACGCGACGCAACGCCCAAACAAACGAGGCCCTTGTTGGCATTTAACCAAACACCGAATGGGTTAGCCATTGACCAAGCTCAAGGACAAGCCGCAGGCTTGTAGCACCAACCATTGGGAATTGCTGACGTGCCTTGGCACGCCAGGCATCTCTCTGCCTCGCCACCGACCGGGAGACGCCACCGTGGGCCCCATCTTCTCTGCCACTGCCCGCGAGATCCAATCAATGCTCAGGGAGCTCTGCCGCCTCGCCCAGTGCTTTGTCCGCTTGCTCGCGTCGCCGCTTGCATGGGAGAGGACATGAACCAACCCCTGTGACCGCCATGAGTGCCCTTCTTCCCCTCTCGCACGCCAGCGTGTTCTCGGGCCGAAACCTCCCACAGTTTTGGTGCGCCGTCGCCGCTCATGCTCTTGGCTCACCAATGTCATCAATAGGAGCCCCTAGCCCACAGTGACACGCCAACGTGCGCCGGCGTACGGACTTGGTCCACCGCGGCCGGAAATCGCATTTCCCCAAAATCACCGCGCCGGCCCCAAAAGCCTCTCACGTTGCTAGAGCAATCTAGACCACCCTGCTCTCTCTGCTCACTTGCAATCACTCCGCCTCACTTTCGCGATGCTCTAGCCCCTCGCGCTTAGTCCCGAGCTCGCCGGAACGCCCCCGCCACCCTGTGCCACCGCCTAGCTGTTGAGCTCGGGAACTCCCTCCCTGGTGAGCTTCCTAAGCTATGCTCGCGCCATGAGCTTTCCCTTATGCCCAACTAACCCCGCCCGGCCAATCGTGGCCTAATTTTGATAGGTGCTCGGTGACCATCTTCGCCGCCGCCTCCCCCGCTCGGACACGCACAGCGACAAGCCACCTCAGTGTCGCTCCACCTCATTTTTGAGCTCGATAAGCCCCCTAGACCTTCCTATAGCTCATGGATGTCACGTCATAGGCTTAGCACCACTAAAACTCCCCATGCACATGCTCTCCCGTAGCAACCGCCGCCTCTTCTCGTCGCGCGGCCGCCACAGGCCACGCCACAGGTCAAGACCGACACCAATGGGTGCGCATCTCTCTCACGAACCCATAGGAACTTGAATCACGTAAAATGATGCCTTGTAGCACCATCCGCAATCCATCGGAGAATGTCACGGGACCGCACGTGCTGTCTCCCGCTGGTGAGAGGTAGACGACGGCCACACGCCGTCGGATCTCGATCGGACGGTTGCTTTTAAACGCGGATCTGTGCCGCTGACCCGCGGGCCCTGACGTCTCGCGTGCGCGCCCTCGCTCGCGCGGCTGGGCTGCGCTGCGGGAATGGGCGGGCCCAGCACTGTGCAGGCCAGATTTTCGGGAGTTTCTCATTTTCAATTAATCTCGAAATGACTTTCCGAATTTCTAAAAATAGTATATAAACTAGATTAATTCTAGAAAAATCACAGTAAATACTAGATGCTGTTCTGTATTTTAGAAAAAATATAATATGCTATACTTTCCATAGATGATTGCTCTGAAAAGATTTATTTTGCCTTCCGTCCCATTTTCTTATTCTCTAGAAATGGCTGAAAGGATTATAAATGGTTTATAATTATTAGATCACCTTGGATATATTGTAGAAAATTCTAGAAAATACTAGAACACTATTGGACTCTTAAAAAATGCGATAACATGATTAGGAACTTAACTAATGAAAATTAGCCCCTTAAACTGTTAATTAGGACAATTTTCCTAAAGTAATATATATAATGGTTTAATCATGGAATGATATAACAGGATTTTTAATAAAACTAAACTAGGTAGAATTGAAAACATGGAACCTTGTGTTCCTAAGGTTTACAGTTGTACCCTACAATTCTTTTAGTATTTAGCAATTCGATCATGCAACTTAAGTAGCTAACCTAACATCTCTTGTTTTAATACTGAAAATCAATCATGGTTGGATAAAAACCTATTTTTATCTTATATGGGCTTATATTTAGGGTTTTTATCCTCATTAAATGCATAGAAGGTAATATCTACTATTACATATGTAAACATGAGCATATTTCATTATGTCATCACAAGCACCATAGCTAACATAGTTTATACTTTAGTGCTTGAATCATGGAATTTTCTTGATAAGTACGAGCCTTAAGGATTCCAAACCCAGTAGAATCCCATCTCACAATAGTTCTACCGACAACCCTCGTTAAGATCACTAGCACCATGCATCATGTCATATGTTCCTTTTCTTTTGGTATTTATTTGGATCTTGCAATTGTCGAATAGACGTAGATGGTGCTGACCCAGACTACAACCCCATCAACGAAGGCGAGTCAAATTCTATCTTAAGTATGTTTGCCCATATTAGGGAAGAGTGGGACCTTCCCTAGTGCGGGATAACATGGAAGGGTTTCTTTTACTAGGGGGAGTACTCTACTTTCCCTAGTGTGAGTTAAACCTTAACCTTTCATGATTGATTACCTAGTTTTACAAGTATTTACTTTTAAAAGTATCAAATTGCATGCTGATTCAACTTATGACCTAGATTGCTAATCATGATATATCATGCCATGTTCATTGATGAATTTATTACCCATATTGATATTGCCTTGCTAATGTCAATATCCTTTGACATGCTTGTGATAACCTTGATATCACTTTCTATTGATAATCCTGGTTTAGAAAACAAAACAAAATTGTTTAGACACCTTAGGTCTGGTAATAATTGCTTAGTTTTGCTTAGGTCTCACATTTTAATGATTTTGGGTCTTATACCCGGGAACGGAGAACCGTGATTCTCTGACTCATTCATTCATACCTATCCATGTTGAATTTGTGTGCATACAAGAAGTGAAGTATAGGTGCCTTGGTAGTGGCGATATACTATCAGATGTATGGTGGAATAGGTTAGCCCATCAATGCAGCTAAACTGTACATGTGGCATGCAGTGCCGTAATCTGTGTGGCCTATCAGCACCGTTATGCTGTGTGGCATGCAGTGCCGTAATCTGTGTGGCCCATTAGCGCTGCTAAGCTGTGTGGCATGCAGTGCTGTAATTTGTGTGCCCCATCAATGCCGTTAAACTGTGTGGTATGCAGTGCCGTAATCTGCAATGGGAAGTTGTGAATGAAGCTTGGTGTAAGAAGTGTTGTGAGTCTAGACACTGTGTAGACGTTTACAATAATGCTATTGAACACTTCGTGATTTAAATTCTTTCTATGACTAAGTCCTAGGCTTTGTCTTCTAAAACTGGCTTTATGCAAATAAACAAACCAATAGCCTCCACATATATCTCTTAAGCATTATTAGATGGTTTTTCGCTCGCCAGTGCAAGTGACGACAAAGCACTGACACTCGCATTTATTATCCCCTTAGACATGGAGTTCCCGAATGAGGACGATGATGACTATGCATGTCATGAGGACGGTGATCCGAACTACCAGGACGAAGAGTACGCAACAATGGAGGTTCCGCATACCCACCGGTCGTATGTATTACATAGCGATAGATGTGACTTTGGTTTTTATTATTCTGCATTTTCACAAACTGATGCTGAATTCAAGACTTGATGTACTTGGCCTATGGACTGTTTGGACTGTCGATGCGCGGACCTCGAGGTACGTGTGGGGACACAACACATAAGTAATCCTGTAACTGAGCTCTTAATTGCCTTCTTTATTGTTAGGGGCATGCCCCATTTATAACCCTAAGGCTTACAAAGTGACAAATACCCTATAAAGGAAAGGACATACATGCCCTCAGGCGGCTCAGCCCATGCAGGGCCAAGATGGGGATTTCCCATGCCACGCGGGCCTGACACGTGCCCCAGGACACGTGTCAGCCTCCCGCGACCTCTGCTCGCCCTCATTAGTCTTGACACGTGTTGTGGGATACATGTCGGCTCCTGGTTCTTCCTGGAAGGCTCCGATCCTCTTGTCTCCTACGCACGGCACTACCTCCGCGCGCTTTGACCGTGTGAGACTTCGGTCGTGCGGGACCGAAGCTCTGGACTAAGACGGACAACCGTCGGTTCTAGTCCGAAGGTCGTCCGCCCCTGAAAGACCTTTGGTAGAAGACCCGAAGGTGTTGTACCTCGTTGGAGAGCCCTGCATGCAAACATCAACATGATCCTCATGGCGGAGGGGTGCGTTGTTAGTAAAAACAAAAGTCCCCCATGGTCGAAGAACCTGCCCGTTGAGTTCTTTCGGGCATGCTTCGGCATGTTGTGTGTGGTTAATACCCGCCTCCTCTTCGTCGAGAGGCAGGTTTTTGTTTTTATTATGACCTTCGGGTCCTGCCTGCAAATCTGGCCTTGGTAATCAATTAACAATTTTATAATATTATTTATATATATATTATATATATATTTCCTTTTTTTTTTCTCTCATCTCTTCGCCTTCTGAGGTGTCTCTTCGTGTTCCAAGGCATCTCTTCGGAAGATATTTCTCAAAATAACGTGATACTCTGATTGGAGGGATGCGTTTTTACCGTGAGGCGCTGTTTCACCCGGCTATATAAGTGGGTGGGGGACCCCTCCGTTGCTTTCACCTGCTCTCATTATAACATTGTGCTCTCTCGCTTTTACGCACTCGTGTTAATCCTTCTCCATTTTCTCCTTCACCTCGCGTTTCCCCTTCGGCTTTTACTGTTGCCATGGGTCCACGCAAGGCCTCGGCTGCTCCTCGACCGAAGACTCAAGACCTTCCGAAGAGCCCCTTCCTTGGCCGAAGCAAGATTACCAAGGATGCCGCGAGCATTGTTGCCTTTACACTGGGGGTGACCTCGACTCAGTATCACCTCCCCGGCGGTGATGAGGTTCTGAAGCCCCGCTTCGACGAGGCCTTGATGTTCGCTTCTTACGCTGATTGCGGGCTTCGCATTCCATGCATGAAGTTCATCACCGACGTGCTGGATCTTTTCAGGTGCGAGCTTTGCCAGCTCGTGCCGAATGCCATTGTCAGGCTCGCCACCTTTGCATGGGCTCTCCGGTCAATGGGCTTTAATAAGCCTTCAACTGCTGTCTTCGGGACCATCTACGAGGCCAATTATCAGCCCATGAAGGTTCCCAAGACCGAAGACATTAGCTGCTTTGGGCTGCTCAACTTCTAGATTAGCGCCCCCTACAAGTCTTACGCTCCGGTGAACGCCCCTCGGTCTAACAGGGGAAATGGAAGCTGTCGTGGTTCTATGTGACCATCGGCAAAGGCAACAGGCTTCGTTCCACATGGTGAGTTCGAGCTGAAGCCCAATGTCCGGTTGACCGAAGATGACCTAAAGCAGCTCAAAGCCCTTAAGTGCATGTCCTCAAGGTAGGGGATTCGAGATCTCTTCGAGGAGATCACCATGTTTTCCCTATCTCCCCTTGCTGCCAATATGGGGATGAAAGTAGTTGACAAAGGGGATGGTACCTTCACCTATACCCCTCGTCGCCAAGGTTAGCTTTGAGATTTTCTTTTTATTTTTTCTCCTTTGTTTTCTCACTTGAGGATTACTGACTTTTGCTAACTTGGCTTCAATTCAGGTCTTCCCCTTGTGGACGCCGAAGGTCGAGCCAACCGCATATTAAGCCCATCACGGCTCGTGAGTTCGGTGAACTCGCTCCAGCCTACCACTAGAGGGAGAGTTCATCGTTTCGTTAATTCTCCGCCCGCGAGGGTTCTTCCTACAGCCGCTCAACGTCCTTCGAAACGCAAGTCGTCCGGGGGCGGCTCTACTGGGCGCACGTCCCCTAAGCGCTCCCGGACCGAGGAGGTTGTGGATGAGGAGGACGAAGGTTCATCCTCCGCTCGTGAAGGCGATGATATCGACGAGGGAGATCATTTTGCGTCATCGTCGCCCCTTCCAACTGAAGTCCCCTCATCTTCCGCCAAGGGGAAAAATGTCTTGATCGACGACCCCTTCGACGTCGTGGACGACGAGGATGAAGATGCTGATATTGAGGTAGATCAACCCCCTTCGCACTTGCCCCCTAGATCAGTCTCCCCGTCCTTCCGAGCCCGAAACCGAGGCTCGTGATGATCCCGAAGGTCCAGGTAAGATCGACGCCCTTCTGTCTTCTTACACGGAGGAGGGGGGAGAATTTGACAAGGGAAATGCTATTCTGGCTAGGTGGCGGTAGCTTTGAAGATCCGCCCAGCTTCGTGGGGAACTTTGTAAGTCCTAGGACTCCTAGGTCTAGATGATTTTGGCAATTAGGTGCCACGTCAACCTAAGGACTTTATTTTCTGAGCATATTCTCTTAATGTCTTTTGGTTGCGTGTGTGTCCGAGGCTCGAGCGCGGAATGTGCGAGTGTCAGTCTCTGGCTGGTTGGTCCCATTGAGCACTCGAGTCGACATCTCCGGTTCCAAGTCTAGGTGAGTCTAGAATCTTCGAGAGCGACCGAGAGAGTGCCAGGTGTCCGAGGGCTAGTTTGCTTAGAGTCGACGCCACCGGGTGGGCCCGGAGGGATCTAAGGTGTTTTTGTCGTGTCCGGAGTTGTTTTCTTAGCCACTAAGTCATTCCAAAGTCGTAGGCTTGAAAACTCCCGCCCAAAAGCTACTCGATCCAATCCAAAGCCGTGTGGAGCTTATCCGATGGCGTGTCGTCCTTATCCAAGCCCAAAAGCCAAGAAAAAGCATAACCAAACCAAGCCGGGGCATCCAAGGGGTGAGAGAGGGCAAGATAAGCCATTGGGCCTGCACTAGACAGGCCCATCGGACGGTCCGGTGTCGGCCAGTCCAGAGAGGTTGCACCAGGCCAGAGCGAAAACCGGCCATCGGACGCGTCTGGTGAGGGACCGGACGGTCCGGTGAAGGAGTTTCCAGAAGGGGTGCGCGAGGGGTCGCCAGCGTACGGTCTGCGTATGGACGAGCGACCGGACGCGTCCTCAGGGCCTCCGGACGCGTCCGGTGACCTCCAGACGCGTCCGATGAGTTTCCAGATCTATTGATCTGAACCGTTTTTTTGAGTCTGTCTTCTCCAGATCATGCCATGTGTCCTAGCTCTGGTTGGGGGCTATAAATAGAGGTCGTGGCTGATGAGAAGACTTGAGAGAGCTCATTGTTTCCACCCCACTTGGCTTGAGAGAGAAAGAGAGCTTCTCCCATGGGTTTCCCCTTGCCCATGTCCATCTCCACCTAGGGTTAGGGTGAGAGAGAGAGGAGAGGAGAGGGAGAGAAGGAGAGAAGGTAGGCCATGGATTCCCCTCTTCCTCCCCGTTCTTTTGCTCCATGTTTCTCCGGTTCTTGGTGAGTTTTTGGGGGGTCTCCTGGTGTTCTTGAGTTGAGTGCTCTTTGGGCTCATCGCGCTGGAGTTGAGTCTCCCACCTCGCTGTGTTCTTGCCGTCCCCGAGCTTCACCGGCTACCGCTTCACCAACCGTACCACTTCACCGATGAAACCCTTGCCCCGGGCAAGGTCACCCGGCTCGTAACCGGGTGCTTCCACTCCGCCAGAGCCGGAGTCCGAGGGAAGCCGTGTTGTCCACAACTCCGAGGCGCCGGACGTCGTCCAAGTTGCCGGGACGTGCCAAGCGACAAGACTCCGCTGTCTCCGCGTCAAGACGAAGTCTCTGTCCACGTCGTTTGTACCAAACACCTTCTCCGCGAAGGTCGGCGCCTCTCTGAGGTGCCGGGGTGTCGGGAAAGCCACCGACTTGTGGTGGAACCCGGCCTCGGTGTACGGGTTGGAGGCGAGCCTTGGGCCATCGCCCTAAAAGCTTACCGAGTGGATTGCGGGCATGGGACGAGAGGGTCCCGGTCTCTCTTTGATAGATTCCGCATCGAGGAGTAGGTGCTTTCCGTCGAACCTCGTTAAAAAATTGGTGAGCCTCTCTATTTACCATTTCTCATATTTCCTTTACAGTTGCTTCGGCTATCATATTGATTGTGCTTCGGCTATCAAATCTAGTTTACTTTCCGCTTCATTACCTTTAGTTGCACATTTAGTAAAATTAGTCGTAGCTCTAGCTAGCTCTTTAAATTGACTAAGTCCAAGAAAAATTCATAAATAGGCTTTAAATTTTGTAATCGTCCACTTCACCCCCCTTGTGGCCGCTGATCCCTTCAAGTGGTATCAGAGGCAAGTACTCTCCGTGCTTGCTTAACCGCTTAGAGTGAAAATTGCCGATGGGGGTAGTGTGGCTGGGTGTTGACGCGGAAAAGTGGTTTCCCGGCACCAACTACCGCCGAACAACAGGGGATCGGGCTTTCTGAGGACGTGCCAGCCGATTTGACCTTTTGCAATCGGCAAGGTTTCCGATAGATAAATTGCCGGCGAAGCAATGAAGATTTACCGATAACTTGGAGAAAAACCGATGATCAGCTTAACGATGAGACGTTGAGCCGATAGAACAGACAAGCCGCCGGCGAAGCGATGAGCGCTTTACCGATAGCTTGGACGATGATCCGATGATCGGCTTAACGGTGAGATGTCAAGCCGATGGAGTAGGATGGAATCTAACACCTCC
>SPJY01033410.1:0-14037 GCA_005191435.1 Raddia distichophylla | reverse complement strand
ACCGAACAAACCTGCCCAGTACCAAGCAACTCTGTTGCGTCAAACAGGGAACCACATCTGTCCGAGCAGAGCACCCAGCCCTCAATACAAAAATCGTAAAAAATAACCGTTGGCAGACTCCAACGGTAACTTTTCGCTGTGCAGACAGAACGGGCGACCGTTTTCACTTAGCCGTTGCAGTAAAAAACTAGCCTTTTTGTGGCAAAAAACCGTTGCATAGCTGCTCGGACAAGGGCTATAAAAAGCACCCAAGCCGCCTGTGGCTCGCCACTTCCGTTCTTGTGCACCTTTCTTTCTATAAAGAGCCCCCAAGCCACCCGCGGCTTGCCACTTCCGCTCTTGCGCGCCTTTCCTTCCCAAGCCCTTTTCCAACTGCGCTAGCATCAACCAACCTCAACCCACCTCCGAAGTTGTTCGCCAACCCTGGGGATTGCTATGGCCAAGTTCACGGGCGCTAGCATGACTGAGGAGGACATGAAGACATTAGAGGCAGAAGGACACGTCGATGCCGGCAGTTGGAGGCTGCCTAGGGAGGAGGAGATGCCGAAGCCGCTCGGAGACGAGTTCGTCAACTTCGAGCTCTTCGCCATGTTTGGGCTGACGTCTCCCTAAAGCGATTTCGTGGAGGCCTTCCTGGACATCAGCGGGCTGGAGGTTGCTAATCTCAACCCCAACTCGTCCATCCAGATGGCCGTCTTTGCATACCTGTGCGAGGGCTATCTGGGCGTTGATCCTTCGGTGGGGCTGTTCCTCCATTACTACGCAGTAACGAGGAGCAGCTCCGCTGCTTCCGGGCTCGGATGCTACTACCTCAAGCTCCGGACAACTGCCGACGACGCGCTGTACCCTCGTCCACCGCTGCTCGACTCAATGGGGGCGTGGTGGATGAGGTGGTTCTACACCAAGCGGAGCGGCGATAGCAAGCTCTGCTTCACCGGACAAGCGCCGGCGAAAGGGACGCAGATGCCCCGGCCGGAACCGACTGGCGAGGAATGGTACGTGACCCGGAAGATCGCCTCCCTCATGGGCCTCGGGCTCACAGGCAGAGAGATCATCCAGGACTTCGTGGCGAACAGGAGCTGTCCGCTACGGAAGAGGTCCTACCACTTCTACAAGATAGAAGACTGGGAGGACATCACCAGGGAGAGCTCGGGTAAGTTCCTCAAACGCTCACCCTTTTTTAGTGATTCATCCGAACAGGAACTAAACACATCTTCTGTTCGGGCTGTGAAACCTACCGACGCATGGGCGGCCGAGCAGGTCGACGCCATGCTGAAGGCCGCCAGGAAGGACACTGAGGTGATCGGAGAGGTGGCCTACACATGCCCAAGGAATGTGCTCGTCCGCTCATTAGAGGTAACTTACGCAAAACCGTTATCTGAATCGCTAGACTTACACAATTATGGCATGCTCACATTCTCCTCCAAATACGCAGGACGAGCAGTTGATCATCGGCGGGATCATCGATGAGCTCTCAGAGTCCGATAAGGAGGGAGCGAGGAAGGGCAAGGCCAAGGTGGCCGAGAAGCCCAAGGTGACCGCTGAGCCGACACGGAGCTCGCCGCGCCGCAGCGGCGGCCAACCACCGCCGAAGGCCCCTACGGCATCGATCCGCGCCAAACAGGCCAAGCGCGTGCACGGCCAACCAAGGGGGGCACGGCCAAGCCTATCCCTCATCACCGAGCAAGGCGACGAGGAGGTACGGAACCTGACCCACTGGCTAAGGCGTTATGCACGGGCTCACCTGGGCCATATGGAATGGCTGCAACAGATCACCGAGCAGAGGAGGCTCGAGAAGGAGGTCGCGCGCAAGGAGGCTCTCCTTGCGTTGCGCAAAAAGAGTGCTCAGCTCACGAAGGAGCAGAGTTTGTCGCCGCGGGCGCACGGAGGCTAAGGCGAACAAGAAGCCAAGGATCCGCCGAGCAAGAGGAAGGTCAAGCTTCCCACGGCGGGCACGGCAGGTATGCAATGGCGAAGAATATCCCCCTTTACATTATACCGAACCGATCAAGTCTTAACGCATTACTTTCATCAGCTGCCGAGGAGGTGATCGCCAGCGACAACGTGGACACAGCGATCGAGCGATCCTTGCTGCCCGAGCACCTACACGGTGTGTCACGGACAACGAGACTGCCCGTCCTCAAGGACAAGCTGGCAGCGTGGGCCGTGCTTCCGCCTGGTTCCACCGACCAGATCGATGCGCCGAAGGGCGCGATGGAGCGGCTCGAAGCCGAAGAAGCGGGGCACGACGCCACAAAGAGCGGGGCCAAGGAGTTGGCTCCACCGGCTGCCCGGGTCAGGACCGAGTAGGCGGTCCTGCCGGGCACTTCGTCGCAGGGGCAACTCGTCCCTGTGGCGACGGAGACCTCTGGCTAGCAGGGCGAGAGACCTGCCGCCAGGGAGCAGAGGGATGGCCACGAGTAGGGCGCACAAGTCGCCCTGTCCGCGGTAACACCGACGTCGCCGAGCAAAGCAATGCCGGTCTTGCCCGAGGATAATCGGGCGGAGAAAGAAGAGGAAGGACAGGAACTCGAGGGCGAAAAATCTACGCCCGTCACCGCTACCCCCAAGCGGACGCGCTCCTGCAAGGAGAAGACGCAGCGGAGAGAACGCTGCGCTGCGACCGCTCCGAGCAGCCAGGGCTTCGCAACCCACGGACTCGGGGAGCGCCTACGCCGGAACTTGAAGCACAGGCTTCAAGAGGTAAGCCTCAAACCAAAACTTGTCCAGTTAAGTTACTAGCAACCCTATATAACGGACTTGTTCTTCTCTCACTCAGGTCTTGCGGGGCACCATGGAGGACTTCGAAGAAGGCGGCACCATCGAGCTTGGCGCCATTTTGGGAGATTTCCAGGGGCAGCACCGCACGAGGTGGCTCGAAGAGGAGCTCATCGCCGCGGCCGAAAGTCGGAACCGACTTGAGGCGGAGGTGAAGAAGCTCAAGGCCCAGCTGACCGAGGAGAGGGTGTCGTCCCCGCGGCTCTCATAGGAAGAGGCCGAGGAGCTTTCCGCTCTAGTCACGAGGGCGCACACCGCGAAAGGAAGGGTCAAAGAGCTGGCCGAGGAGCTCACGACTGCCGAGCAGCGCCTTAGTCAGAACGAAAGTCTGACCGAGGAGCTGCGGGCCAAGACCGAGGAGATCGAAGCCCTTCGTACGGAGGCCAAGGAGCAGGCCAAGCACAGGACGGTCAGCAAGGAGGAAGCCAAGCGTCTCCGAGCTGAAGCGAAGGAAGGGATCAGAGCTCAAGGGAAAGCCCTACGCCTCAAGCTAGAGATTGAGGAGTTGAAGGAGTAGGTTGCTTCTAAGTAGTAGCAGTAGGGCAGTACCCGAAAGAGTCTTTTGTACCTATAAAATTTGTTAGTGTAAATGAACTCTTACCTTTTCCCTGCAAAAAAGAGCAACAAAAAGACAAGAAAGAACAGGAAACTAGGAGCAAGGCAAAACAGCGCTAGAGAGTTTTCAGAAAAAACGGTAGGACGCCATCCTAACTCCCAGCCCCCGTTGTGCATCTGTTCGAAAACCTGAGTTTGCGAACTCGAACAGGTGCACAAGTAAAAGAGCGACACCCTAGCCCTCGGTACGGACGATGCTTGAAGAACTAAGTTTGCGAATTCAAGCACGTGCGTAGAGAGATAGAGCGACACCCGCAGCCTGATCGACTCATTCCATGAACTGCTCGTCAACGTAAGTTAGGCGATTCATATGGTAACCGAACAAGGAAAGTGTCTCTGTCGCGGGGGGCTTACGAGAGCAGGCTTTGCCGAGTGGTTGTGCCAAGCGCACTAAGTGCCTCTACCGCGGGGGGCTTACGAGAGCAGACTTAGCCGTTAGGCGAAAAGCCGTGTTACGCAACCCTGAGTTTAGGAACTTGCTGAAACTAGATGCGGGCAGGGAAAACCTGAAGATCGCGGAGCCAAGAGTTCGCAAGACCGGGCAGCCATCAAGTATTACTGGAGAGAAAATAGTTTAAGAAGACAAGATGTGAAAAGGGCCACAGGGGGCCGCGAGCATTCACTATTGATTGGATTGAACTTTACATGGCAGCCCGAGAGACTTGGGCGAATCAAGGCGCGAAGTTTTGACAAAAAGCGCAGAGCTAGGAAAACAACTGAAAGACCTACACAAAGAACTTACGAAGCTGATCGATGTTCCAAGTGCTGGTCAGCTCTCTCCCGTCCTCCATTGCCAGGCGAACAGCCCCCGGGCGAGCAGTAGAAACGACCGTGAACGGGCCCTCCCACCGGGGAGTTAACTTGTTGGCATTGGACAGGTTCTGGATGCGGCGCAGAACGAGGTCACCCACCTTCAAAGCCCTTCGTCGGATAGATTTGGCAGCGTGCCGGCGAAGATCTCGCTGGTAGTGCGCCATTCCGACTTGTGCCCGGTCGCGTGTGCCTTCGAGGAGGTCGAGTTCGAGCAAGCGCCTGCTTGATGACGGAGATAGCACCACCTGTCTCTTTTGCCTCGTCCGGAGACGTGATAGAGGGCTTATGAAGGTGCTCGACGAGTACCCCTGCCGGGGCAGGTTTGTGTGTGGATCCAAATTTGAACAGCTGGTCGGCCAAGAAGTTGTCCTTCCTGAGTATGAAGAGCACCTCGAAGAATCGAAAGTGCCGCTCCAACTTTCTCACATCAACTAGGTATCGCGCCATTGAGTCATCGCAGGACTGATACTCCTTGTTTATCTGATTGATGACCAGCTATGAATCTCCCTTCACAGTTAGCCGTTGGACGCCGAGCGACTTGCACGCTCTTAGTCCTGCGAGGAGGGCCTCGTACTCCGTGGCGTTGTTAGTTGCCTCAAAGTGTAGTTGGATAGAATACTGGACTTGCTCTCCTTCAGGGGAGATGAGAACGAAACCACCCCCCGAGTTTCCAGTGCGCGAGCCGTCGAAGAACATGGTCCAGGGGATTTCTTCAGGTTGCTCGAGAGCTTTCTGGGATTTGGGCGGGCAGGTCCATTCAACGACAAAGTCAACCAGGACCTGGGATTTAATAGCAGTTTGGACAGAAAACAGAATGTCGAACCCTGCTAGTTCCATTGCCCACTTAGCTATGCGTCCGCCAGTTTCCTTGTTCCGTAGGATTTCAATAACAGTTCGGGCAGCAAATAGAAGATCGAACTCTGCTAGTTCCATTGCCCACTTAGCTATATGTCCGCTAGATTCCTTGTTCCGTAGGATTTCTCCCAGGGGGAACGTGGTTGGGACCAGTATTTGGTGCGCCTGAAAGTAGTGGCGAAGCTTCCTGGAGGACATGAGCAAGGCGTAGAGCAGCTTCTGGACCTCAGGGTAACGCTCATTAGATCTGTGAAGTACCTCTCTCACGTAATAGATTGGTCGTTGATCCATGTAGCACCTCGCTCACATAATAGATTGGTCGCTGTATGCCTTTCCTTTCCACCGTCAAGACCGCGCTCACCGCTTGTGGCATGCAGCCGGGATACAACAAGAGCTGCTCGCCATAACGTGGGGTAGTCAAGACCGTTGGGTTGGACAGGTATTGCTTTAGATCTTTGAAAGATTGATCAGCCTCCTCCGTCCACCCGAAACCATTGTGCTTGCGCAGTGTCTTAAAGAAGGGCAGCCCGCGCTCGCCCTGACGGGAAATAAATCTGCTCAAGGCAGCCATCCGTCCGGTGAGGCTCTGAACTTCTCTGACGGTAGTCGGAACCTGCATGTTTTCTATGGCGTAGCATACTTGCTCTTTACAACTATGTCGTCAACATAGACCTCCAGGTTCCTTCCGCGCTGTTCTGGGAAAGTCTTCTCCATTAAGCGTTGGAAGGTGGCACCAGCATTGCGCAGACCGAAGGACATGGTCGTATAGTAGAAGGTGCCGAAGGGGTGATGAAGGCAGTCTTCTCTTCATCCTCGAGGGAGATGCTTATTTGGTGATAATCGGAGTAAGCATCCAAAAAACTCAAAAGCTAGGCATCCGCAGTCGCGTCGACCAGCTGGTCTATGCGAGGCAGCGGAAAATTGTCCTTAGGACAAGCCGCGTTCAAGTTAGTGTGGTCGACACGCATCCTCCACTTGCCGCCTTTCTTCTTTACGATCACCGGGTTGGCCAGCCACTCGTTGTGATCAACCTCGCGGATGAACCCAGCAGCGAGCAGCTTTTCAAGCTGATCCTTGATGATCCCCTGCTTGAAATCCGAAAATCGACGAAACTTCTGGCGGACAGGCTTTTGTCCGGCCGGACTGCCAGTTTGTGCTTGATAACCTCTCTTGGGACCACGGGCATGTCAGACGGCTCCCAGGCAAACACGTCTGCATTAGCTTGGAGGAAGGCAATGAGCTCGATTTCCTATTTAGGGTCCAGATTGGCCCCCAAATGAACTGTCTTGGAAGGATCGTCCAGAGACAGCGGAACTACCTTGGTCTCTCCCCCTAGCTGGAGAGAAACCTTGGGATGGGTAGACTTGGTCTGCGCCACTTCGGGACCACGGGGGGGAAGTTGGTCGACCAGGGCAATGGACTGCTCGTCGCAATCTAGAGTAGCCTTGTAGTTGCCCATGACCGTGATCACGCCGCTAGGGCCCGGAATCTTCACGCAGTGGTATGCATGGTGGGACACGGCCATGAACTTTTTCAGAGATGGCGGGCCCAAGATCGCGTTGTAGGCAGATGGAAAGCCGACCACGTCTAACGTGATCAACTCTGTCCAGAAGTTGATTCGGCTCCTGAAGGTAACGGACATAACAATCTGCCCTAGAGGCCGAATAGCTTCTCCTGGTACAATCCCATAGAAGGGCATGGCGACGTCTTTGAGTTTGGAACGAGGAATCTGCATCTCGTCCAATACTTTTGCAGAAAGTAAGTCCAGAGCACTCCCGCCATCGATCAGGACACACCCGACTCTAGCGTTGCTGATGGTCGGAGTGACCACCAGTGAGAGCCGCTGAGGCTTGGTCATCCCAGTGGGGCAATCCTCCTTAGAGAAGGAGATGGAGACCTCGGTCCACTTCATCAACTCGGGCTGTGGTTTGCCCTTCTCAACGTTGTGGACTTCCCGGGCAGCTTCCTTGAGGCTGCGCCGAGAGGGATAAGCCGAGGAGCCGCCGAAGATTACGGCGATGTGGTTCACGGGTTCCTGATAATCGTCTTCATCGTCCCGAAGTTGCGGATCTTGATGAAACGCTTTAAGTTGCGGATCTTGATGAAACGCTTCACGAAGTTGCGGAGGGTCTCCCCGTTCATCTGGTGCAGATCATCCTCCTTGCCCAGACGCACGTAACAGCTCTGGAAATTGGCGATCAGAGCGTCACAAAGTTGGTCCCAAGAGTGGATGGAACCTTCCTGCTGATTGAACAGCCGCGTCCGAGCAGCACCCTCAAGGACAATCTGAAGGTAATTAGCCATGACTAGCTCGTCACCCCCGGTTGCCATGATAGCGGTAGCGTCGATGGAAAGGAACTCCTCTGGGTTTTGGGTCCCATTGTACCTCTCCATGTGGCCAGGTTTGAACTTGGAAGGCCACCTGACAGCGCGGAGCTTGTCAGAGAAAGCCTTGCAGCCCAAACTGTATGCCTTCCGCGGTGCTCGCCCTCGCAGCCAGCGCGCGATGCTCCTCGGCCTCTTCCTGTGAGATCGACGGGGTCGACACACTCTCCTGGAGGGCCGCGGAGGACTGCCTCTCCTCGGACAGCTGGGCCCTGAGCTTCTTCACCTTCGCCTTGAGTCGGCTCCGGCTTTTGGCCGAGGCGATGAGCTCCCCCTCGAGCACCCTCATCCGACGCTGCTCCTGGAAGGCTCCCAAAATGGCGCCACGCTGGATGGCGACGCCTTCTTTGAAGTCCTCCATGGTGCCCTGCAAGACCTGAAAGAGAGAATAACAAGTCCGTCACATTGGGTTGCTGGTAACTTAAACGGACAAGTTTTGGTTTGAGGTTTACCTCTTGAAGGTTGTGCTTCAAGTTCCGGCGTAGGCGCTCTCCGAGGCCGTGGGTTGCGAAGCCCTGGCTGCTCGTAACGGCCGCAGCTTGATGTTCTCTCCGCTGCGCCTTCTCCTTGCAGGAGTGCGCCTGCCTGGGGGCTTGCCTCCTCTCCTTGGCACCTTCAGTCCTGGGAGGGCTGCCGGCGGCATCCTTGTCGCCTCCGAGCTCCTCGACTCCAGCCGGCGAGCTCGTGCTCGCCAATGCCGTGCTAACAGGAGGCACAATCTCCAACGCCGCCGCGATGGCCCGCCCAACGGCTGCGGCGGGGTCGGGCGGGGCGTCCGCAGATCCAGCACTGTTGGATTGGGGGCAGTGGCGACGGGCGAGGACTTTTCACCCCCGAGCTCCTGCCCTTCTTCTTCTTCCTCCGCCCGATTACCCTCGGGCAAGACCGGTGTTGGCGATTCTTACGCTCTTAGAAATTAATCCGCAAGTGGACGGATATCGCTTGTAGTTTTCACCTAGGAGTATTCCAAGGTATCGAATCCACAGGGAACGAGGGAGAATGATAATTCTAATATCTATATTATTAAGATATCAACCAGCTAGCTAAGGGGTAAATATGATACGATAAATAGACCGGTGACACACACACGCACACACACACACACACAGTAGAGTGCTACTATAATTAGGCAGACAGTTGGGAGGACAACGAGACGAGTTTAATAAGTTCGTAAATGTTATGTGATTCAGTTTAGTGAGAGAGCTTGGGCAATAACGATCAGTGGTTCACTTAATATTCGTCGTCGGAGCTCGGACACTCACTACCACCCACTATCCTGAATTGAAATCCCAAATGGTTATGATCGTTTCGATTTGGCTCTACTGATCCAAAGCCGGACACTGTGGGTTACGCACGAGATAATTAATACCTACGGATGGATTGGGCTGTCACCACATACAACCTACCACATATACGTGGGCCCGGGTGTAAACCGAGTTAGTCCTAGTCTCAGACACCACGTCTGCTACTATTTCTAATCAACCTTCCTCGGATCCTTGGAAGATGATCTAGGTTCAATACTTGAGCTCTTTCAGTATATGAGTAAGAACGTAAACTGATTCTAGACGAATACAAACTACCGGTAAGGTTAATGCAAACAACTCATTTAGTAGATATGCTCAATCTCAAATAAAGCTCAGCACATAAACAATGAATGAAGTGATCTCACTAATTGAAACAATTAGGAAAGGGTACAAGAGCTATTACCCGAATTCCCGAAGACACTTCCGGAACTCCGAGGCTTCAGCTCGACTCGACTCTAACTCCCAACTAATCTACTCTAGCTAACTAAAGTGCAACTCTAAGTGAAGTGGATGAAGTGAAGTGTGGCGTGGTGTGTATGTTGTACGTGAGGTGAGGGGGTCCTTTTATAGTGTTCCCAAGCCAATGGGAGGGTGCCAACACATGGGACACATGTCATCTTGCTATCCTCCAAAGGAGAATCCAATCGGCATCCGAGGTGGGTCTGCCGGCCAAGGGTGGGTCGACCGGCCCACCATTTTCATTATCTGGCCGCCAATTTTTCCTGGGATGCTTCATCAATGGTGTAGATCATCTCTCCAAGTCGGTTTGGTAGTTGGAGACCGGTAGCATCGGGTTCCTGTTTCTGGATGACTTGTGAAGCAATCCCTGTTTCTGGGCCAAGCCGACTTGCATGGATAGTTGGGATGGCCTCTTGGTGTGTTTCTTGGCGTGTGGGAGAAAAACCGAGGCAAATTGACCAAAAGAAGGGACCGGCCGACCTGGCTTGGGTCGGCCGGCCCAGGTTTGGATCGGCCGGCTTGCCTGGTCTGGTTCGGTCTGGCTCGTCATCTTCCGGAACTCCTTTCTCCCTCATCTGAGCTCCAAATATAGTTAATAATATATGCGTTTCGATCTTCTCGACGAGCTCTTCATCATGGTGCAGTCCATTTTTGCATTTGATGAGCTTTTAAAATATGTTTAATTTAAACTCCATCTTTCGTCCGATTTGCATACGGCTGATAAATCGTCTTTTCTTGTGTATGCTGCAAAACATGAGACTACACCAAAACTCGTGGAACTCATTAATGTTAGCCTCAATATAATTTGAATTCCTTTATTTTGTAGATATGTTGACGGTCAAAAGCATACAAAATTTTACAAATGAGGATCGTCAACAGCCATGAATAATGGATCCATGTTGGGCCTGCACAAATTGCTGAAAAAAATTTAAAATAAAACGTGGCAGCAATGACACGTCACCTGCCACGTTGGATGATGACATGGCACCAAGCCGCCTAGCCTTGCATTTTATGATGATTCACTTCATGACACAATTACCAATCGTCATAGAAAACATATTTTCTATGACGAAATGTAGTCATTTCGTCATCAAAATAAATATATGACGCAGATACTATGACAACCATGTTTTCGTCATATGGTCGTCATAAAACACCTACTATGACAAATTTTTGACTTTGCATGACAAATATCAACCGTCAATAAAAACCACTTCTCTTGTAGTGATCATCTCAAGGCTGACCAGACTATCTACCGTGTCATCCTGCAGATTAGATAGCTTATTAGGTTCGAGGACCTTCTGTGTCACCGCATTGAAGAAAAGACACAACTCTATGATTGTCCCTCGAACCCTGAATACCTCTCACCGCCACTGCGAGTAACTGTGTCATCATCACATGACAATCATGTGATTTTAGGCGTACGATCTTATTCTCTTTTGTGTTTATCAGTCTTCTTCTCATGTGATTTTAGGGGACCTTCACGTTGCTCAAGAACTTTATAATGCATTTTTTTCTCTTCCTTGCTTGCCATACATATCTACGTAGCCTAGCAGGTTCAAACAAACATTCTTCGTGATATGTATGAAGTCCAGTGAGTGGCGGACATCTAAGTCTATCCAATAAAGTCCTAGGATATAGACTTCTTCTTCAAAATGGGCTTCTCATGACCCATTCCGAATACTACTGTCGGGATAGACTTGCTATCAGGACCCTTTCCGAATGCTACCTTCAGATCCTTTACCATAGAAAATACCAGTGTCCCACTCCGATGTTGTGGCTTCTTGTGTTTCTCTTCTATCCCATCGAAATTTTCACCCTTCCTCTGTAATTGGTGCCTCGGATGGAGGAATCTACGTTGCCCCATGTACACAACCTTCCGAGAGTTTTTCAGGTACCAGCTGTCCGTATCCTCTAAGTGCTGGGTGCAGGCTTTATATCCTTTGATATTTAGGACCGACAGGTTAATTACCTAGTGTAGGCCAGTCATTGATAGTCACGAAAAGTAATGCACGTAGGGTGAAGTTCTCTCTCTTTGTAATCATCCCAAACACATGCACCATCACTCCAGACCATTAGAATATCTTCAACCAATGGTTTCATGTATACGTCGATGTTGTTTCTAGGTTGCTTCGGCCCCTGGATAAGCAATGGCATCATAATATACTTCCGCTTCATACAGAGCCAAGGAGGAAGGTTGTACAAACATAGAGTCACGGGCCAAGTGTTGTGACTGCTGCTCATCTCGCCAAATGGGTTCATCCCATCCATACTCAACTTAAACCATATGTTCCTCGCATCCTCATCAAAGTCCGAATATTTCCTATTGATTTTCCTCCACTGGGAGCCATCAGCTGGGTGCCTTAGCCTTCCATCGTCCTTACGATCTTCTTTGTGCCAGCGCATCATCTAGGCATGCCTTCTGTTTGCAAATAAATGCTTGAGGTGGGGGATTATAGGGAAATACCACACCACCTTAGCAAGGGGTCCGTTCTTCTTACGACCCCCCTCTACCTCCCCTGGGTCATCAAGCCAGGTCTTATACTGTGAAGCTTTGCACACTGGACAAGCTTCCAATTCCTCGTACTCATTCCGATAAAGGATACAATCGATACGACATGCATGTATCTTTTGTACCTCCAACCCCAAAGGGCAAACGACTTGCTTGGCGTCATATGTACTTTCAGGAAGAGTGTTACCCTCTGGAAGCAACTTCTTTATTAGGCATAATAACTCATCGAATCCTTTGTTAGACAATCCATTGGTAGCCTTCCATTGCAACAGTTCGAGTACAGTACGCAACTTTTTGTGTTGACAGCCTGGGTACAACAGTGTACCGTAGTCTTCCATTTTCGTAGTCTATTTCTCCATCTAGCAGCATCTGTTCTAGTTCATCATCGCCAAACTCCCCCAATGTATCTTCGAAAGAATAGTGTTGGCCAGCATCCGGGATATTGTCCTCTTCTTCTTCTTCTTCTTCTTCTTCTTCTTCTTCTTCTTCTTCTTCTTCGTTGTCTTCCCTTATAATTTCTTCTTCACCGTGGTTGGTCCAACAAGTATAGTTTGGCATGAACCCTCTTGTAGGCAAATGGAAGTGAATGTGGCCGGATCCTTGCCACTCCTTCTCATTCTTGCAGTCCACGCATGGACAACATATGTAGCCCAACATTGTGCGTGCAGTTGCCGCATGAAGGAAACCGTCCAAATCCTACAAAAACTCTGGGTAGCGTCGATCCGTGTAAATCCATCACCGGTCCATCTATATTATGTCACACAAAGATAATGAATTATTGAACAATTCCTAAAATCCAAATTAAAATAATATTTAATTTCTAAACAAATCTATCTATTATTAAAACAACTATATTGCAATGCATAATTTTACATTGCTTATAAAATAATGATTATTTGCTTGACAAGTTATTCAAAATCTAGATTCAAAAGTTATGCCAATTATATTCATACACAACAAGTTCTTGCCACCTAATGAGGCACACAAAAGATCAATTGATCGATCGATGCCTACATTCAAAATTATTCATCAATCATTAAACCAAAATTGACCTAAAATTGAGGTAGATCCACACCTTCAATACGAGCTACATCATAAATCAAACAAGTTCTAAGCTCAAGCTACAAAAGAACGAGCTATACATCGATTTACATTAATAATCTTCATGGATCATAAATGGGAAAAAATCAAACTTTATCCATGTTTCAAGCAAAATTGAAGCACCAAATAACTCCAAATGTACTTTGATTAAATTGGACCACAAATTAAAATTTTGGGCTGCACCTCCCCCCAATACCCTTCAGCTCTCGGCTACCACTGCGCTGCTCTGGTTGGGACGACTTGGCCGCCACTGTGTTGCTCTGCTGGGGACTGGGGAAGAAGAAGCAGTTCAAATACTACAATCCTGTACCGGTTGAATCCACAAACTGGTACTGAATCCTCAAGGTTTCAGGTGGGCAAACATTACCTGCCAGTTAGTAACGTTTGGAGCCACGAACCGGTACTGTTATGGTCCCACGGCCCCTTAGCTATTTAACAGGTACTGTTGCCACGGCCAGTCACGGTTCGGCCCCAGCCGGTACTGATGTACCAGTAAGAAAGACCCTTTCTCTAGTAGTGAACCACTACAAAATGATTGCCACGAAAAAATTGCAACAAAATAGAACTTGTTGCAATAGCTAATGTTATTGCCACAAAATAATTGTTTGTGGCAATAAGTTTCCAAATTAATATGGTATGGAGTCGTATATTTTCAATAATTTTCCCATGATTTTTGCAGGGAAAATGCTATTTTGATAGAATGATAAGCATTTACTACATGGAAAAGACATTCCGTCGGCCGTCTGGCCGAACGGACGTCTCTCGCGTGTGCGTGTTGTGCGCTGTGTTCCAGCGCTGCTTCATCACCCGGCGAGAGACGCCCATACCTTTTTTAGCCGATGTTGATCATTTTGTGCATTCAGGGGTTAATATGTACTGCTAGGTGCCGCTATTGATCTATGGATTGGAAAAGCTATTTCTGATATACTGTCGACTTGCACATAAACCTACAAGGCCACATACTTAATGGGGTTGGGAATTGTAACTGCATAGTGTTCATTGTGAAGGGAAACGTGGGCGCTACTCTAGCACATAATCAAAATTCTACCGCCGAGGCCTAGGACCCCCTGCAAGTAATTGACCATAGATCGACTTACCATACGACGCGCAGTGCAGCGGAAGATGAGTCGATGAAGCCGGTTCAATCGATCTGCGCATAGTTTTACGGAAGTAGTCGTTTAGAGCGATCCCATCACCTCCTCCTCGCTGGTCAAC
>SPJY01033409.1:0-10127 GCA_005191435.1 Raddia distichophylla | reverse complement strand
TTTTAAAACATTTTTCCATGGGTCAACTTTTTCAGTCTAAATTTTTCGGCAACTTTCAGATGAAACAACCAATGTCTTAGTATAAGGATTTAATTATATGTAAGTAAAAGGAACACAAGGAATTGAGATGTAGAGGAGAATTAATAGGTCAAAACCTCTATATACATAATAGATTAAAAATTATCTTTGATTGTTTATACATAATAGATAAAAAAACTTTCTAATATGTATAGTGCACATTCGAGAATCTAGGCCCTCTTTGGTTCGCGTGTTTGAGATTCTTGCTTAATCTTGCATGATTACTCTTTCTTTATGGTAATTTCTAATTTTCATCATTCTAATGTCTTTCCCGTATATCTTAAAAGAAGATGTGGGAAGTGACTTATTGAATAAATCCATTAATTTTTCACACGACTTTTATGTTAATTTCATTTATTTTATGCAACTCATGTGCATAAAAATATTTTGAGGCTATATGTTGTCACATTGGTTTTTATATATCTTTTTTAAACTTGTGTGGCACATGTTGCATTATGTTCATAAATAATTGTGAGGTTTTGTTTAATATTCATTTTGCATGATCACAAAACGTGGAGTGTTATTCTGTGAATCAAGCACACTTGCATGTGGACTCTTAATGCAATTGTTTTCTAATGGTTTGTCGACTTTGACACAAGTGTATGTTAAAACAACTTTCATTAACTTGTGATCCATCCACACAAGAACATATAACCCATTTGTGATTTCCCTATGCGTGCGTCTAGCAAATACCTACATTTGCATATCCTACCAACAGCGTCATACTTGTTTTTAATATGAAATATACCCAAATCGACGTTTCCTTTGAAGTAACAAAAATGTTCTTTAACTCCCTACTAATGCCTTTTAGTGGGACCCGCATGATACTTTGATGATAAATTCATGACAAATGTTATATTAGACTGTGTGTTGTTTTCTACGTACATAACTGCATCAATTGCACTTAAGTATGAAAATTCTAACCTTAGGATTTCTTCCCCTCTTCCTTAGGTCTATATGACTCTCGGTCTGCATCTGCTTGCAGTGACCTATAGACCACATAGCTTCTTGATATGTATGTTTTATCAAAACTAAACCATACAGTACCTTTTTGGTGTAGGTTGCCTGATGCTCAATTTGTATGACCAAGCAAAACTTGGTTTTACCAAAATTTTCATTTCGAATTATACTTTCAAATAATTGCTCGTTGCTTTAATTTTATCATTTGTGTCAATGATTTTCAAATCATCAATGTAAACTGAAATTATACAAAACTATCTCTGGATCGTTGTATAAAGACACATGGACAGTCTTCTTCCTAATTGCTTTATCCATGTAAGAAACTTTGCAATTTTACGTTGTATAATTGTGTGCATTCTCCTTTCAGAGATGGTATGTTGTCGAGTACCTTCATATATAATTCTAAATACAAGTTACCATAAAGGTATGTTGTTACTATATCCATTAATTATATATTCAAATTCATGTTGACTGCCATTGAGATGAGATATCTGAAGGTGATATCACTCATAACTAAGGAATATGTTTGATCATAGTCAATGCCTCGATGTTGAGTGAAACCTTGAATAACCCATCTTGCTTGGCCGAGACCCAACAAATTAAGGTTGCCCGGACCCCAACAGTTCCTCAGCACACCCACTCGGGGAGAGGCCCAATCGCCCAAAAGACTAGTCCAATGGGGAAAGGGTGGCTCTCCCTTTTAAGGTGGCTTCCTCCTCCCAAGTTAAGCAAGGTGGTATTATTCAGAGGCTCCACGGTCGTCGTCCGACTACAACTGGGCCAACTGGGCCGTTGCGTCTTTGCCAACGGGTATTGGTGGAGGATGTCATCATTTCCACCCCCTTAAAATGGGCCCTAGCTCTGATACCATTTTTTTAATTTTTCTTGCGAAATACCCATTTATAAATCTTAGGACGTACATGGGAAGGTGTGCAGCACATAGGGCTAAACACTGTTCTTTTGTTCAGAGAAATAAGTGATGATTATCTCCTTCCTTTTGTTTTCTAATATGCTCAGAGCTTACCATCGACGAATGATCCTGCCTCCTGACCAGGCTTCATTTGTTAGGCAATCGTATTTGCAAAATATATGCCGACATTAGTTGTTGCTCTATGCATAATTTCCCCTGTGATTGCATAATTTGTGACCATTTGATCATGATATATTATCGATATTTCCTTACGCAATCCCACTATTATCCATCACTGGATCAAGTACCTTTATTTGTTTATAGCCGGTGTGCGCTCATAATAGACTCAACTACTACTGCTTCTTGCGTAGATGTTGGAGCTACTTCTTGTATTGCATGCATTGCTTGTGCTTTTTGTGCTGCTTGTGCTATTGATGTTGATATTGCCACATTTTTTGCTGTTCTTACATTGTTATGTTCAAATTTGGGAGAAACATGCTATCAGGTTTCTCTCCAAACGTGTCAGGGTTCAGCTGGCTCCTCTTTTTATTTGTTCGGGGCATTTTCATGACTGGTCGTGATAAAACCTCATTCCCCTTGTTACTCATATGTCTCCAGGTATTAGGAGTTTGACTAATGGTTTTTCCCTATTATCTTTTTTGAGGTCTCTTAATAGGTTGAGGGGTGCCTTCTATTTATTTGCTTTGGCACCGCTACCCTCCCCAGCGCATTGTGTGCTAGTACATGCGATTTAATCACATCTATAGAATCACAAAAATGATTGGGTAGTCCTTTTGCCAATGCATGCAAGTCAAGAATCTTCTGAACCTCTTTATTGGCTTCTGTAGTTTGGGGGTCCTGCGTAGGAATGTCTGTTGCTAGCCAAATGATTTCTCAACATTCTTCTGGTAATGGCTGCTTATCGCTTCCTAATGATGGGAAATTATCCTCGTAAAAATGCAACCAACGAATCAGATAGTATGCAAATTTCCTGTTATCAATTCTAAATATCGGATTTTGGAAGTTGTCTCGTGACCAACATTTTTCCCAAACTTCCTAAACAACTCCATTGAAGTTCTCTTTGGTGATGGAATTGGTACATACACCATGCATCCAAATTTTTTTAAGTAAGAAATTTTAGGCAGTATAACTTATGTTAGTTTCATTGACAAATGGATGTTGTTTCCTCATGGTTTTAAATTAGTTAATGCAGCTGCAAGAAGGACCGTGTGTCCTCAAAAAGTATTTGATAAATTAAAACCTTGCAAGAGCAGTCAGGCAATATACTTAATGCATTGATCGATGCTTCTGCTAGCCCGTTTTGCGTATGAACATAAAATACACAGTGCTTAACTTTAATTCACATTGCAGTGCAATAATCATCAAATGCCTTCTCCGGCGTTGTCCATGAAAATGGACTTCACTTGATGAAGGAATGTACCACATAGACTAGTGAAGACATGGTCACTACGGGTGATCTGACGCCCACCCCAAACAATCCGTGGTGAAATAGATTTGGAACCACCCAAAGACACCTCACCATTGATGGTGAGGGGCCCACTCCAGATGATCTGTGGTGACCTGCTGCCACAAGCAAACATCAACACAAACCTGCCCAGGAGCCACCAATGCAACCATGGACAATCCAGGGTAAAACCCCGGATGCTCCGTGAACAACACAAGATCTCCTGGAACAAGACTCAACATAGAACAGAACAAACCTAATTGAACACAAATGATTTGGGCCCCAACCACGGATGATCTGTACTCAACAAC
Organism: Raddia distichophylla; assembly: GCA_005191435.1. Classification (NCBI taxonomy): domain Eukaryota; kingdom Viridiplantae; phylum Streptophyta; class Magnoliopsida; order Poales; family Poaceae; genus Raddia; species Raddia distichophylla. The sequence goes on along the minus strand of SPJY01033409.1, from coordinate 6,403 downwards.
AAAACTCCTAGACCACGTACCCTTGATCAACAGTAGAAACCACGTTGACTACGGATAATTCATGCCCCACCGCGGATGATCCTTGATCAACACCAAAAGCAGTACTCTCAACACCCAAGCACCTATCTAGTCTAACAGGCTAACACAACCCACCGAGGCTAGACCTAGGCACTCCAGACACAAGAAAGAAGATATATACGAACGATTGTGCTCTTGGAAACCATGTCTTAAAAAAGATAGAGATCATTGAACCCCTCTTGATAGGTGACTTTACAAGCAAAAATACCTAAACTACAATTGAACCATCTCGACTCCTAGTTCACCTAACAGCTGATCCTTAACTTTTTCGCTTGATGCCGCCAACATTATGATTCTTAGGGTTAAGAAAACCATGATTTCCCATTTGATAATCAATCATCAACACCAAAACAAATAAAGGCCGCAAAGAGAGGCCTAGATGCTTACAATCTCCCTCTTTTTCATGATTGATGGCAACACATTCAAAAATCTCAAACATGGTTAGCTCCAAGATAAATTTGTAGCAATGATAATAATCGATAAGAAAAGATACAATAAAAGGATAGCTCCCCTTAGATCCAAGCACACTTAGGCCTCATTCTTTTTACCTTATCTAGCTTATCTTTGACTTTATGTGAAGAGAATGAGGATTTAAGCAACCACAAGATTTGCATAATATAAGAATAAGCAAGCAACCATACCATACTTAGATCAAGTTAAACACCTAGACATTGAAGTCGTGGCTGCCAATTTGACTGGCTCCGGTGCATGACACTCTTGCTCTGTTTGGTAGACCTTCAAGCAACGGCTTTGAGGGCGCATCGAGACAGGTATGCAGACGAGCCCCCCAAAGATAACGTTGATGAAGCGCAGGCTGTGCAGCCTCATCTCCGTTATCCTTCTCGTCCTGGTTCAAGCGCTCACCACCATTCTAGATCATGGATTGCTCGGTGGGCACGGGATAAGGACCCTTGCCAGCATAGTAGTCCTCGAGTTTTGCTTTGAATACCCTACAGATAGTGAGGTCATGTGCAGACGAGTTATGGAAAGAGAAACAGCCTTCAATGCATGGATGCTCGTTGTCCTTGTCCTTGCGATGAGGGTTGCCAGGTTTTTCATTTCCCTTACCCCCGCCGTCAGCCTTGGGCTTTGACAGGGCTGGAATTGTCCTTGCAGAGCAGCAATAACTTTAGAAGCGAACTCCTTTTTCTTTTTCTTAGAGGCCTTCTTGTCAAAAGGGAACCTCTTCTTCTTCTCGTCAGATTCGTTGATGCTTGGTTGAGGAAAAGCCTTCCCCTCGTCTAGCATTTGTTTCCAAGGGACGACCTCCTCCCTACTGGCATACTCGTCGGCCATGCGGGATGCGTCAGTGGGGGTTAAGCACTCGCTCAACGAAGGTGTAGATGATGGCGTGATCAGGAACATTGGGGATAGAGCTATAGACCTTGGTAAACCTTTTGGTGAAATCCCTTAAAGGTTTCAGTGGGGCCCTGCTTTAGAAGCTTGATCTTCGGGCTTGCCATAACGCTCACAACAACTCCAAAAGTTGCTGACCAAAGCTTCAACAAGTTTTTGCCAGTCATGTGTGGAGCTTGGATGTTGGTTGAAAAACCATGTGCAGGCTCATCCTTCCAAAACCGTAGGCATGTAGTTGGCCATGAGCCGCTGGTAGTTGCCAGCAGCCATGATAACAATGGGAAACGGGAAAGAACTCCTCGGGATTCTTTGAACCATCATACCTCTCAATGTGGTCGGGCTTGAATTTGTTCAATCATTCTATGCTGTGCAGCATTTTGGAGAACACCGAGCAACCAAAGGAAGCCCACGAGCTCTAACAGACACTCTGGAGTCCAAGATACGCAAAGGTGCTTTGTCTTGGAGGTTTGGCGTTGGCTACCGGGCCGGCTAGGCCTAAGTGATGGGGACACGGGGCGGCCCGATCTTCTGGTGAGACTCGAGGGGATAATTTCGATATGGTTGAAGAGGCGATCTTGACGATCCGGCTACCAACCTCGCAAGGATGACAACCTGACAATCGCTAAACCACCAAACTTGCTTGTTATCAACCACGCCAAGAACGTGATTGACCTGACCACGAAGGTCATTTCCTGCAAGCGATCGAAGAACAAGCAAAAAACAAGATAAATGCAATCTGAAATCTCAAATAGAGATGAAGCACACGATACAAAGGTGAAGTTTTGTTTCTCGTCACGGGTGGTGTAGTTGACACACGCGAACATGAGGAGGGACGCACACAAAGTCTACGAAAACACAACAAAACCTGAGGAAATATAAAGGCGACGGCTAGTTTTTATGGTGGAGGGAGGCGGAGGACAGCCAAAGGGGTGGAGGCCAAGGTGGAGGGCGTGCTAGGGTTGCCTCCCATCTCCACAACATAGGCTTGGGCCCTTCCCTCAATTTACAAGGTGCACGGCCCAAACAATGTGACGCGACACCCGATAGATTGTATCTCGTGACTTGTTCTACGAATTCCTGTTGATTTAGGCTGAATTTGGTAGTGGGACTGGATCCATTGGAAAGTTTATATCCTAAGCTTTGCAGAATGGGCTCATTTGCCTCATTTGGACGGCGCATGTGGCCCGAGCGTCCATTTAAGTGATGACTTTTACAGGATGGCCGAACCAGACTTTCGGAAGAGTTTGGCTTGTACTTGGGCTTTCTTGTGCGTGGTGAAGGGTCTTGGATCTTAGTTGTCATGTGTTGGACCTCCCTCTTTGGTGACATGTTTGGCTTGTCCCAAGAATTGAAACCCACTTGATGTTCCTTGTCAACATATCGTCACGGCGTTTCGGCATGTCGGCGTGACATGGATGTCGATGACATCGGCAGCGTTGTAGTGAAAGAAGTGAGAGGCATCGTGTACACATCCATCCTTGTCATGTCCTCATCACTAAGCTTTGACTGCGTGTGGATTAAGTTGATAACTAATCGTGGAACATGTTCTTGTTTTAACTCTATTTTGTAAGATTATCATTTTATCACCCATGAAAGAAAGAAACAACACAACGTGGTCGCTGGTGACATAATGTATATACAAATCAAGAATATTGATGAATTCACATGGTGTTTCATGTGTTTCATCTTGTATTTCATTAACATTTCATACGTGTTGTGTTTCATGAATGTTTCAAACGATGTTTTACGATTGTTTTTCACGATGTTTCACGCAAAACATTCATACCATTGCAACGATATACCGTTTGATAACAACCTACATGGACATTTAAGTACGTACCATATATCGTACCTGTGTGGTTAAGACAGTAGGGTTGTTAAGACAGTAGGGTTGACCCAATCAAACCGCAAGACTTGCAAGCTACTTGCTGGTGCATGCCATGAGCGCGAGAGATGGCACTGCTACTCCTGGAAGCATCAGTTAAACGTTGATCCCATTCGTGGAGACTAGTTCTGAGCGAGCCCGGACTCGCACGCGAGCGGTGACGGTGGAAATTAAAATTACTACTCTGCTGCATTCCTATGTTGGCCCACGACGTATATATGTTTCTTCTGGATTAATTGTTCATTGTACGTAGTACGACAATAAACGTACGTAACTAAAATGGAGTTAGTCGGGCGGATATCTGAAATCATTTTTGTAAATCACAACGCAAAGATTAACTACCATATGAACTAGCTACATATTATTATTGCTATTAGCATAGCAAATCCACACTTTTTAAAGTAAAACGTGCGTACTAATTACTAGCTACATATATATACGTACCCTATGGTGAACGGATTGTGTACGTGTGGATCACCCCAGGGTATGAAACTCGTCATGCTTTTGCTCGACGACGTAAGAGTATCACACGTAATTAAAATGTGTTGGATATGATCTCAGTGGCTAACCAACAAGATTGAGTCCAAATAGGGCTAACTGTTAAAAAAATGGAAAATGTACTGATTTGGTCCCTCAATTATATTCGCTGGACCACTTATGATCACTAAACCTCAATTCCGGACTTGTGACACCCCTCATGTAGCAAAACCGAATCAAATTAGTCCTTTGATCATATTAATGGGTAGTTTTAGATTTTTTTTTTGCTTGTGTAGCATCCATGTAGGTTTTTTGCTGACTTGATGGCCACATGACATCCATCTCATTGCCTTATCTCTCATTTTATCTCTCAAATATCTCATCTCTCAAGTCTTATACCGCTGTTTTAAACGATCAAGCCCGGTTTTGCTACATTAGGGACTCCGCAAGTCCGGTATTGAGGTTAAGGGACCAAACTGGTCCAGCGAGCATAGTTGAGGAATCAAATCGACTTTTTCCAAAAAAAAAATATGACACGTAAATAATAGTAGTAATTCTTATATTAAAGATCTTAGTGTGACGGTTGCTGGACTAAAAGAATCAAGAACTGTTAGGGGTTTAAATTCTCTTCCCTCTCCCTTCCTAATATATTTAATCGTGTGCTACAAATAAAGGTATAGCTAAGATGGGCCAATACTATGCATGAATTGCAGGAACATTTTGCATTAAATATTAATTGATGTTACGAGCCATTTGTTTTGGTTATTGTTACATGTTAACTTGCTTGCTAACGGTCATCGGTAAAGCAACGGTACAAGCCTACCAAATTACGTACATTAATGTTTTACGTGCTCATGTGTTAGGCTAAGTTCACTGTTAATTAAACCCAAAGAAGTTTTATAACAAAATGAAGTCTATCAGGAGGATTTTCTCTCCGCCCGACAAAATTATTTAAATGATCATCATCTTAATTAACTGGGCCCCTTGAGGAGAAGAACATCGATCCTGTGACACGAGTCATACGATGAAGCTGTGATTTTACAATTTCATGATGTTCTCCTTTGCAGACACACGAGCGCAATCCAATAAGAACTTTTCTTATCACAATTCAGTAAGATTTCATATAGAAGTCAGCAGATTTACCCACCTTTATCCCTTCTTTTGAAAACCTCATACCCGGTGAAAGTTTTCTTTCTCTCGTAGCATGTTATCTATAAGTCGATTTTTATTTATTATATATTATATTATGCTAGCCAATTGAATTTCTTAAAGGGAAAGGTTGAATTGGAGGAAAAATTTTAACAAAAAAGAGATAGATATCTCATATACCTGCCTTGTATTGTGTTAGTATGAGAACAGCTTTTCTAAATCCTATTGATCATTAACTTGGATTTTTCTGAGATCTTGGCTACTATTCTGAAATCAATTTCAAATTATTCTACTATTCCGAAACCCAATGAAAATTAAAGGAATTTTATTTGGACCAAGCAGCGGAGAATTTTTTTGAACCGACGAAATTGTTGTCGTATTTTCGTCGCTTTGTTTTTCCTGTAGTGACCATGGAATTTAGAAGGGACCCGGGAGGCGGGAAGGTGCGGTCGCGCACGTCACTGCGAACCGCGCGCGACGACGACCATGGAAGTTGCTTCTCCTCCTGTCTCCTGCATAGCTTGCCCGCACACGCATGCTCCGAAGTCCGAAGCCTGCAAGATATATATGCACCCATAGGCCATAGCTAGGGCCAGGAGAATCTATCTTGGTCACAACTCACAACTCTAAAGATCAGAGTCAGAGGCCAAAGCAGTTTCACCGGCGTCGATGTCGGTAGACAAGAAGCCGGCGCCGTCGCGGCGGCAGCAAGAGGAAGCCGACGGAGCTGGAGAGAACGGCCTCGGCGGCGCCGGCGCCATGGTGAAGGAGGAGGCCAAGGGCGGCGGCGACGGCAGGAAGAAGGAGGCGCGCTACGGCCGGTGCTTCTCCGGGCTGGAGCTCAGCGTCGGGCCGGGCCCGCTCAGGGAGGTGGACGCCGGCAAGCTCAAGGACCAGATCAGGCGGTGGGCCAGGGCCGTCGTGGCCTACGCGCGCCAGCTCAGCTTCCGCGGCTCGTCTCCCAGGTCCAGCACCGCGGCGACGTCGACGGCGAGGTCGCCCTCCTCCCGCCGCCGCGCCACGCCGAGGTCGGCCACCTTCCCGTCCAAGTCCGTCGTCCTCGCTGGTGCCGCCAAGGACGAGCCCGAGCCTCCCCCATGAGGGCTAGCTCTTGATCTTCCATGCATCTCCTCGGCCCTGTAGAGCTATTTGCCGTTTCTTCCTCATGTGGTTCTCTTCCTTTTGCTTAAAGGAAAATTCTTTGATGTGTTCATTCATCATTCTTAAGGTTAATAAATAATAAGATGTCGTGCCCATCTGTTTCTCCTCAACAAGATATAAGATTAGTTGGCTTTATAAGATTAGTCGTTTCATCGTGTCTGGATCTTGACGGAAATATTAGCATTTTCAAGTTTATTTTAATTGAATATAAATCATAAACATGATCAGGCAAGTAATCAGCACAAAACATGAGCATATCTTAGATACACATGCACTACAAACTGTTGGAATAATTAG
>SPJY01033392.1:0-52213 GCA_005191435.1 Raddia distichophylla | reverse complement strand
CTCGCCCGGTCTTCTCCGAGGCTCTTTATACCCCGGTATTTATAATACCGACAGTATTACAACCATGTTTGTTGTACTGTCTCTTGCATGAAATAAAAATGTTATGTGTTTTATGCTATAACACACACACACACACACACAGAGTAAAAGTACTTGGGACTATATGTAGCCTGTGCCTCCATAGCTTCTTTGTAAACAATTAATTACGTAATTATTGCATTCACATCTTTGTATGAAAAATGATAGTGTTGTCGTGCATGTAATTACTTTGTGTATACGAATCTTGGATAAATCCAACGGCATCAAGACATGGAGCACTGACTCCATGGAGTCCCATTCTATATATATAGACACACACACACACACACATAAAGGATGTTACAACTTTTCTTCTTAACGCCTACAATGGTGGTCGCCATGGTAAGTTTAGGGCTCGTACACCATCAGAGCATAGTGATGCCTCAGCCCAAGGGCAGGATGCTCAAAGCTTCAAACAAACTCCAACTCAAACCCCAGCTCCATCCCCAGCTCCACCTCCGCCTACTGATGTAACATCATAATTTTTATTAAAAAAAGTAAAGTATTTTGATGATAAATTATTTGAAATTTTTGGTAGATGTTTAAAATATTTTAACTAAAGTTTAGCTAAAAGCGAAAACTTTCAACTCTCAGGCCTTCTCTCCCTCAGCCCAAAACCTCCCCGGACTCCCTCCTTCCCGCAGCGTTTCCCCCCTTGGCGGCCCAGTTAGTCCCTTGTGGCCCAATTGGCCCACACGCTCCTCCCCTACTCGCTCCGCTGCCGTTCACGCCGCCCGCACCTTGTGCCGCCGTCGCCGTCGCGTTACACGGGAGCCACCTCACACCCACTTGTTGACACGGACGATTACCGTCCTGCCCCTCCTTTTTCCACACCCACTTGGCTAGCCGACGAGCTACTTGCGTCACGGCCTTTTCCTTGCGCGCCATGTTTCGCCGGAGCTGACTCACCTCGCCGCTGATGTCGTGCCCTCTAATACCCGGTCCAAGAGGCACTCTACCCATCTCGTAATCATGCGTTCGCCACCCTTTTCGCACCGAAGTTGAAGCCCCCGTCATCGTCGCTCGAAGTCGAAGTCGAAGCCGAAGGCGCTCTACCTGTATTGTAATCACGTCATCGCCCGCGTCACCCCTCCGCCACCGACGTTGCTCGCCACGAGCCTTCTCGGGCTCATGCCCAACCCAGCTCTTACACCTCCCGGTGACCCCAACGTCCGTCAATCCTTCTTCTATAAAAACCCCATGGAGTCACCTCGAATTTCTCCTCCTTCCACTTTTTCCCTAATTTCTCCATCAGTGGCGAGAGCTCGCGTTGCCGCAATCCCTCCACATGTGAGATCCAAGCTCCTCCAGAGCTTCCCCCAGTCTTTGGGGTTCCCTAGAAATTCCCCCCGTTTCCTTATATTGAAACCTCTTCACTTGAAATTCCCAGGAACACCTCACCAGCATCTTCTTCTCGAAAGACTCGGACCGCGTCGCCGTCGGCTCTGTCCAAACTCCAGCTTACCGAGTTGAGCCCATGGTAGGCTTCCCTGCATCCCCGTGATCCTCCCCGCACCCTCCATTTTGCAGATTAGGCTTTAGGATCACCCTGCCCCGTAGGACCCGTAGTTGCCGCCGTCGTTGAGCTCCGCTCCACACTGACACCCACCGCGAAGCTTTTTCACCCAGTGTTTGTGATTCTTATGCCTATTAGAATTAATCCGCAAGTGCATGGATATCGCAGTAGCTTTCACCCCCGAAGTATTCCAAAGGTATCGATTTCTCACAAAGAATGAGAAGAGTCGAGTTTCTAGTCTTGACTTGGCTGATGGATATGGTGGAATGACGAAAGTGGGGTAAGATATTTCGGGTCGAGAGGTTCTACTAAATGTTACACTAGTCAAGGGTACAAGGACAATCCACACACAATTGCTACTCTGTATTGGAGCTCGACCGATTCACTACAACCCGCTATCAGTTAAAAACACCGACTGGTAATGATCACCCCCGATTGGGCTTGACTATGCTGAGACTAACGGGGCGGATTCCACAAACTGCCTCGCGGATAGCAGTGTTGTCACCACCTACTACCGACCGCTCAGCTGTTGAATCAGGTGTCTACTGGTTACTAACTAGTCTAGACACCACGTCTGTTCCTAGTAATACTACGTATCAAGGACGTCACTTGATACGCACTCCCACTAAACCTGACACTAATATCTATTGTGCCACCTAAGCATAAAGATTTAGCACTCAATATCTAGCATGAGCCTAATACCAACAGAGAGATAATGTATCCGAAATAAACTCGCTTTATAAATAAAGGATGGGAGTAAGTGTTACCGATAGAAGACCTGAGTTAAGCTCCGAAGCTCTAGTGGAGATATGTCGATACATCGACTTCTCCTCAGCACTAACTCTCCTATCTCACCTACTCTACTTCATCAATGGGCAGCGTAATGCTGCTTTGTGTTCTTCTCGCACTTCTCCGTGCTTTGCAAATGAGGAGAGGGGCTCATATTATAGTGCACCGCAAGAAGTGAGGGTGTGCCACATGTGGGTACACGTGTGCTCTTCTCCCCAGCCGAAAGAGTACCTGAGGGAGCATCCAAGGGGGTCGGCCGGCCTGCCGGTCAGCTAACCGGTCTTCGGTCAATTCCAGCCCTCGGTTTCGCATGGGATCCCTATTTGACAGTGTAGATAATTCCTTTGAGGTGGTTTTGGCAGTTGAGGCCGATAGAATTGGCTTTCTTGTGAATCAGGTGATCCTCTCCAATGCAATGTCATCCCTAGGATCAAAACGGCTTGATGTGTATGGTTGGAATGGTCTCCTTTTGTGCTTTTCGAATCTTTGGAGAAAGGGCAACCCTGACTTGGACTAGGTGCCGGTCGGCCTGTTAGGGTTGGGTCGGCTGACCAGGGTTTTTCCTCGCTCTGGGTCCTATTTTGCTCAGTAGGTCCCTGGAGACGCAAACTTAACAAAACTTGTGAAACTTTGTTAATTTGCACAATTTTAGTCCATGTTCCTTCATTTGGGAGCTATGTTGGCAGTCGAAATTGTATGAAAAATTATAGAAATTGACCATAAACACCCAGACCCCTAGCTTTGCCCCATCTCCCTATTACCAAAGCAACCCCTTGCCACCCTCGAAATGTTCTGGAACGCCGCCGTCTCCCGCCACCTTGCTGGAGCAGAACCTCACAACGCGAGGAAGAAGGGTGACATCACCCCGACGTCACCACAGCCCTGAGACACCGCCATGTGGGACCCATTCTCCAGCCGAAGCTAGCCGTCGCGGTGTTTCTCCCCTACCTTGCTGACTGGTGGTCCCAAGGTCCCACGAATTAGCACTAGTGGAGATGCACCCACGTACTACATTTTCCCTTTGCCAAAGGCGTAAAATCACCCAAAGCACCTTCGGGCTAACCTTCGCCGCCCCACTGCCATATGGGCCCAGTTGACCCACCTGGCAGCCTCACGCGCGCACTACCCTCGTGTTGGGCCGCGTCAAACTCCAGTCCACGACGCCGCGCTGTGCTGATCTGTTTAACCCGCGCGCTGTGCTGGATGCTGGCCCAGTACCGGCCTTCTTCACCCGCGCCCAACCCATCAAAGCCGAAGCCTCTTCTCCAGCGAATTATCTATCTTATTATGTAATAAAGATAGTAATGAATTGTTACAAATAGTTTCTGACCTATAAAATTCATGGAAAATTGTTGGTAAAAACTGGATTCAGCTTTGATCTGGGAAAATCTGGGATTTAGCTTAGTGTAGACTGTTTTAAAGAATTTTAGCTTTTGCTTAGCTAATATAAGGCTTAAAATACCACTAGTAATAAACAAAAGGGCTATTTTTGTTATTCTCATATTTTTTACAAGAATATTTGCTGCTGAATATTTCTAATAGGTAGACTACCATTTGCATGTCATGAACATATAAGTCATATTGTCCCAAATTAATATTGTCTAGTTAATATTACACCTTGGATTTTGCTCAAGATGTTGAATATATCAAACCGTCGGGAAATTTGGTAAATAATGATCTTAGTACTGCCATCTTGAAACCATAAGAATGCCTTAGCTAAGTCATGCATCATACTAAAGAATTTTATTTGTATTTATTTTGTCTCTCGGATTTTTCCTAGCGTAATTAGATTACGAGGAACAAGACCCTAAGGAATCTGACAACCTCGCCGACAATCCCCACTACAAGGAGGGCCCAGGCGAGCCAATACTCTAGATCATACTTCATTGCCTATATTTCTGCAATTGATTATACTGTTTAAGCTATAAAAGGGTACGTGCTTTACTTTACTAATTTACTTATTTGCAACTATGTAATGTGTCTAGCTATTTCCTAGTTTGTGTAACTGTGTAAATAAGCACCAACCCCATTCTTGAACTTATTTCCAATTTGTCATTTGTTGCTTAAGGACTTGTTATACTACCTATGATTAATAAATCACTTGAAAATGCTTAGTTGTGGTTGTCTAGGTCATAATGGGTTGATCCTTGCCTACCAACGCTTACGGTATAGACATGATGGATTGATCCTATCAACGTTACAACGACATATCTTAGCTATCAACAAGGTAACAGTATAGTTGATCGCTAAATCCCGACTATCAATGTAATCGATATAGGCGGGAGAATTCTCATGCACTTGGGTGTCAGGTTTGCCTGAGTGCGAATTCTCCTCTGGACAATGATTATTACATTAAATTTTGTTTGTAATTATTGTAATTAGGTCTACACCATTCTCTAAATAGAATGGAAATAAAAAAAGGGAGTCGGGATTCCATTGGATGAATCTTTAAAGAAGACATGACACAGAGGAAGCAAAGGCTAAACGAAGCGCTTTGTTTTGAGCAAAACGGATTCTTATTTCAACGAGGAAAAGAGATATGTTCTGGATAAATTGACAATGCCAACTTGAATTGACTAATTCAGCTCCGCCTATTCCGCATTAATAGGAGTACTACTATGTTTCTGCTTCACGAATATGATATTTTTTTTACATTTCTAATTATAGCAAGCCTTATTCCTATTTTGGCATTTTGGATTTCAGGACATATAGCCCCAGTTAGTGAAGGACCAGAGAAGATTTTTGAGGATCTGAGGATCCTGGCCTTAGTTGAGCTCAAGGGGATCACGCCTCGCTGAGTGGGTGAGTCTGCCGCCACTTAGAAAGACATATTCCTTGCAAGGGTATGGTCTTGCCTCTTGGAGACGGTACGAGGTACCGGTCTGCCTGTTTGTTCGGAGACCATGTCCACTGGGATGGCTTGGGTGTTCCGTGTTTGGGAGCACGAGGTGCTGCCCTGTTGTACCGATGATGTTGATTTGCATATATAGCACAATACGTCTATGATTGGTAAAACGGCTAAGTCCTAGGTTTTTACTATTATTATGGTATTATAAAATTGGCATTTATCGCAAATAAAATAACACGACATCCACCAAAAAGCCTAGTAGCAAAAATTACATCAAGTGAGGGAATTGGCTCCCAAGCACGGCTAGTGTGCTTACCCTCGTGTGAGCATCGTTGAGCCCTAATTTTTATTAGTGGCATTGATGACAAAATTATTTAATATTAAGTGCTAGGGGGTTTTTTTGGTTTTCTCGGAACCCTAGCGAAGACTTGGAGATTTTTTATAAACCCTAATTTAAAGCGTCGACAATTTTCTGAGCTGCTCCAAGATTTCTAGTGCGTGACCGGGCGAGAGAAGAGGTCATGTATAGATTAGGAGTAGTTAGGTTCATTTCCTGTTTTTCGTCGGATTTCAAAAGGGGTTCGAATATCTCGGACTATGCCGGATCTCAACGAATTCTTGAAAACTCGGTTTCCGTAGTCCACCACATCTATAAATACCCAAATATCCCTTTGTGAGATTTCTAGAGAGAGAGAGAAAAGCCCACCTATTTTTCCCCTCTCTTTTTAGCCGAAAATCCCCTCTGTCGGACGGCGTCTGGAAATCCCAGACGGCGTCCGACCAGCCAAAATTCCAAAACAGTGCTCTCTGTCGGACGGCGTCCGGTCGTTACCGGACGGCGTCCGATCAGGTTCAAATTTGAGGTCTTCTCGCTGTCGGACGGCGTCTGAGGGGCGTCCGGTCCGTTGTATCTTCCTCTGTCGGACGGCGTCCGGTTCCCGTCGGACGGCGTCCGGTAGAGGCTAACGGCTAGTCTTTTTGTCCTCTTCCGAGGGGCAACGGCTAGTTTTTCTCTTGGGGCTATAAATACCTACCTAGTGGCTGGCCATTTTGAGGTTTGCTGCTCCATTTCACCTACCACATTCATAGCTCATCAATTAGGTGTTCTAGAGCCATTCCTCCACCCACAAATCATCCAAAGCCAAAATTCATACAACCCCAATACCGAGCTTCATGGAAGTCCTTCGATCCGGCATGATCGGGGCGTTTCGGGCTTATTACTTTTGAAGACGGCATCCTTCGTGGAGGCGTGGGCTTGGGAGTAGGCCTTGGCGTGTGGCTACTCTCGAGTCGGTGTACGGGTGACGGAGTCCACCTCGCCGGAGTGGCGGAACGACTACCGGGGAGTAAGTGAGGCGTGAGGCTCGGGAGCGAGCCGGTCCTTGTACGCAAGGGGTAGCCTCAACGGAGAGTAGGAGTTGCGGCTCCGAACTTCGGTCAAACAAACACCGTGTCACTCTCTCATTTACTTTCCGCATTTACTTCCGTTGCATTCGCTTGTGCTAATTTGTGATGCCATGACTTAGTTGCCTAGTATCTTGTTTATTGCTTCCGCTTACTTGACAATTGCAACTAGGATTGGGTCATTCTTAATATGATGATTAATTAAGAATAATCGAAAAGTATTTAATATTGCCTATTCACCCCCCTCTAGGCCTTAGGATCCTCTTTCACCTCGCTTACATGAAATCTTTTAGGAGATGGCGAGCATGACGACGCCTACAAGCCTCTCGATGAGGAGGACTATCAGGAGGATGATGGATGATATAGGCTATAGGAGAACTCCAGTCGCTTGCCTTCTTGGGTTATGGAAGGCATAGCTTCGGAAGTGCCGCCTCTTGATTGGTTTTCGTTGTATCGGACCCTGATATGGATTCCGCCTTTCGTAATGAAAACTTTGACCAAAATGGTCCCCCCCTCCCCAGAAAAAGGAGCCACTATGTACTTTGAAGGACAACTAGTATCTGTAATAAAGAATATTCGTGGAACCTCCGTATGAAATGATTCATCTCCTTGTAAATTCAGGCTGCGTTAGCAAGATCCTCACCATATCACCTGGGAAGAATTTGCTCAGGCTTTCAGAAATGCTCATGTTCCTAGAGGAGTTTTGGAACGCAAGAGGCGTGAGTTCAAAAATCTATAGCAAGGGACTATGAAAATGACTCAATACCTCAACAAGTTTAACCAGTTGGTACGTTACGCTCCGCGTGACATGGCTAGTGACGAAGACAAGATTTGGTATTTTATGGAAGGAATGGACCCTGAGATCAAGGCTATCAAATCCTCCAATGAATATTACACCTTTCAAGACATGGTTGATAAGGCGTTGGTCTAGGAGGATATCCAACATCAAAGGATTGCTGCTCGCAAAAGAAAGATGGCTATGCAGCCTCAACAACCCAACCCAAGGGGATGATTTGCTCATGCTCCTCCCAATAAGCTGAATCATCCAAATCAGGACAAGAGTGCAATTCCCTGTTGCTTGTCCAGCTTTTCCTCCAACTCGCCCCAACCCAGGAACTCCACCTAGAAAGGATCTGTCAAACATCAGGTGCTTTGCTTGTAATCAGTTTGGGCATTATTCCAACAATTGCCCAAAGAAAACCCAGAACACCATGCCAAATCAAGGACTGAATCAAGCCAACCCTAGTGTCAACCGTGTTCCCCCCCTCCTCCCAAGAACCCTCAAGCAATGGGAAGAGGCCGAGTGAATCATATCACTGCAGAAGAAGCTCAAGAGGACCTAGAAGTTGTGATGGGTACGTTTCTGGTTAATTCTGTACCTGCTAATGCATTATTTTATTCTGGAGCAACGCACTCATTCATATCAAAAGATTTTGTGAAAAACATAAGATGGGAACTATGGGATTAGTAAGGCCACTATTAATTCAATCTCTTGGAAAAGATATCAAAACCTCCTCAGTTTGCTCTCAGTCATAAATTCAAATAAATGGAGAGAAATTTCTGGCTAATCTTATCCTAATTGAATCCCAAGGAATAGAAGTCATTTTAGAATGGATTGGCTAAGCAAATATAAGGGCCAAATTGATTGTGCCAATCGGGGAATCAGTCTAGAAACCCCAAATGGAAATAAAAGTCACTTTGCTTCCAAATTGAACCCACAGGGTCTGATTACCCTAAACAAGATAAAGGGTGTAACTCTAGAGTCTATACCCGTTGCCAAGGAATACCCAGATGTCTTCCCTGAAGAATTAACTGGCATGCCACCTAATAGAGAAGTGAAGTTTTCAATCGATCTGGTGCTCAAAACTACCCCAATTGCCCGGTGTCAAGGAATACCTAGATGTCTTCCCTGAAGAATTTCCTAGCATGCCACATGATTGAGAAGTGGAGTTTTTAATCGATCTGGTGCTTGGAACTGCCCCAATTGCCCTAAGACCATATAGGTTGTATGTCGAATTACTGGCCGAACTTAAGAAGCGGATTGAGGAACTACAGTCAAAAGGATTTACCCGCCCTGGTACTTCACCCTGGGGAGCCCCAGTAATCTTTGTGGCTATGAAAGATAGTTGCTTTGAGGATGTGTGTGGACTATAGAGTTCTAAATGCTGCTACCATAAAAAATAAGCACCCATTGCTAAGAATTGATGATTTCTTTGATCAATTAGAAGGGGCTTGTGTGTTTTCAAAAATTGATTTAAGGTCAGAGGTACCATCAGATTAAAATCAATAAGAAGGATATACCCAAAACATCCTTTGCCACCCGGTATGGATTATATGAGTTCACAGTGATGTCATTCGTATTAACCAATGCCCCTGCTGTATTTATGGCATTAATGAATAAGATATTTATGGAATACTTGGATAAATTCGTAGTGGTTTTTATAGATGATATATTGATTTACTCCAAGAATAAAGAAGAGCATGAGATCCATCTAATGATAGTACTAGAAAAACTCGGAGAACACCAGCTTTATGCTAAATTTGAAAAATGTGCATTCTAGCTGGAAGAAATTTCTTTCCTTGGACATGTGATATCAGCCGGTGGAATAGCTGTTGATCCTAGTAAAGTAAATGATGCATTGAATTGGGAGCCACCTAAAAATGTGACCAAACTAAGAGGATTTCTTGGATTAGCTGGTTATTATCAGAGGTTTATTGCTGATTTTTCCAAGACAACAAAACCATGAACCAACTTTCTAAAGAAAGATAAGAAATACATATGGATCCCAGAATGCCAAAACAGTTTTCAAGAGTTGAGAAAGAGACTAACTACAGCACCGGTCCTTACCCTCCACGATCTCCAGAAAAATTTTGAAGTATGATGTGATACGTCATTGCATGGTATTGGATGTGTTCTCATGCAGGATAAGAAAGTGGTCGCCTATGCATCAAGGCAGTTAAAGCCACATGAGCAAAATTACCCGACCCATTATCTGTAGTTAGCTGCAGTAGTGCATGCATTAAAAATATGGTGGCATTACTTAATTGGAAATAGAACTAAAATATGTACGGATCATAAAAGTTTAAAATATATATTCACTCAACCAGATCTAAACCTAAGACAACAAAGATGGCTAGAATTAATAAAGGATTATGATGTCGAAATTTATTATTATGCGGGGAAAGCCAATGTTGCGGTAATGCATTAATTCAAAAGGCGTATTGCAATAATCTCATGGTTAAAGAGTTTCAACCTTAGTTATACCAAGATTTGGTATGGATGAATATGGAAATAATGACCCCTGAATATCTCAACACTTTAGTGTTGCAACCCACCTTACTGGATCAAATCAAATCTAATCAAGTTAAAGACGTGGAAATAAAAGAAATTAAGGAAAAGATTAAAGAAGGAAAAACCCTGGAATTTCATGAAGATAAAGAAGAAATCATGTGGTTAGGAAAAAGAATTATTGTACCTAAGTATAAAGAGTTAAGGGGATTAATTCAAAAAGCAGCTCATGATTCTCCTCTGTCATTACACCCTGGAAGTACTAAAATGTACTCAAATTTAAAGCAAGCTTATTGGTGGAAGGGTATGAAAAAGTATATACCTAAATATGTGGCGTTGCGTGATATTTGCCAAAGGGTAAAAGGCAAACATCAAAGACCCGCCGGAGTATTGCAACCCTTAAAAATTCCAGAATGGAAGTGGTCTAAAATAGGCATGGATTTTATTGTGGGATTACCTAGATCCCAATCAGGATTTGATTCTATTTAGGTTATCGTAGATCGTCTTACCAAGGTTGACCACTTTATACCAGTACGAACAGACTACTCTGGAGCTAAGCTAGCTGACCTATACATGTCAAAAGTATTATGCCTGCATGGTGTACCAGAAAAGATAGTGTCCGATCGACGAACCCATTTCACCTCAAGGTTTTGGCAAAAACTCCATAAAGCATTGGGAACAAGACTTAACTTCAGTACTTCTTATCACCCACAAACTGATGGCCACACTGAAAGGATCAATCAAATCCTTGAAGATATGCTACGTGCACATGCCTTAGCTAATCAATCAAGTTGGGATAAACAGTTGTGCTATGCTGAATTTGCATACAATAATAGTTATTAGTCAAGTATTCAAATGGCACCATTGAGGCATGGCACGAGATTGGGGAAGCTAACGTGTTTGGACATGAAAGTTTGCAAGCAGCTGAGAAACAAGTCCATGAAGTAAGGCAAAAACTTAAGTAAGCCCAATCTAGCCAAAAGAGTTATGATGACAACCGCCGAAGAGAACTCAGTTTTGTCATCGAAGATTTTGTATACTAAGAGTCTCTCCACTTAAAGGTATGCGTCGTTTTTGACTAAGCGGCAAGTATTGTCACCAAGGTTTATTTGGCCATTCAAGGTTCTAGCCAAAAGAGGTGCAGTGGCATACAAACTAGAGCTACCTGAGCAAATGGCTGGTATATGATGTATTTCATGTGTCCCAATTAAAGAAATGTTTGTGTGTTCTTGAAGCGCAAATCTCCCTAGAACCCCTGGATGTGCAGCAGGATCAATCACTACAAGAAATTTGACCTTCTATGACGAATATCTCGTGACAATGGAGCAATTCGTCAGTAAGTCGTTCTGTTCATGACGTATTCTGGAGGGAAGCATGGCTTAGTGACGAAACTAAAATGTACATCACTAAATTCGTCACAAACTGGTTCAATGCCAATTTTGTGACGAATGCTATATTGCTTAGTGACGATGTGATTTGTCATGAACCAATTCAATAAGTTTATGACATTATTGTTTTGTCATAAGTGATTTTTTGGGAAGATGGCCACCTGTAGGTGGGTCCCACTAGCAACCTGGTTAGTGGGTCCCACACAACATGAGTTTGGAATTTTCTCTATGTGTTTCCAAAAATGAAGTAAATAAGGTAAATAAAATGCTCTGGTTCAATGCCAATTTTGTGACGAATGCTATATTGCTTAGTGACGATGTGATTTGTCGTGAACCAATTCAATAAGTTTATGACATTATTGTTTTGTCATAAGTGATTTTTTAGGAAGATGGCCACCTGTAGGTGGGTCCCACTAGCAACCTGGTTAGTGGGTCCCACATGACATGAGTTTGAAATTTTTTCTATGTGTTTCCAAAAATGAAGTAAATAAGGTAAATAAAATGCTCATAATAATCATAGCTAGACTTTTTTTAAATAAATTATCCATGTCTTAAAATACACTACGATTTTTTTTTGAAATTTTTACGGCTCAAGAACTAATATTAATAGCACAAATATTGCTTTCAAAAAATTTTGAGCATGAAACTCCATCAGAGACCATCATTTCTTTCATATGGCGTCCATTCGTAGCTTTTGTTCATACTGAACTCTCCCAAATCTCCCAAGTTTCAAGGTGACCAATAATTAACTTCACCTTTTATAGGTGAAAATCTGAGGCATCACTCATTTCACATGTTTACTGACCTAGGTAGCTTAATTGAAATTTTCGGGCACCCCTATATTATTTTTAGGAATTAATTATAGTTTTGGTGATTTCCTGTGAAAAAATTAATAATACCTAAATATCCTCCGAAAATCATGAGATTTTGCAGGGGACCAACACATATCATGAGATTTTGCAGGGGACCAACACATATCCATATTGCTTCCCCAAAAATGTTTGAGCATGAAACTCCATCGGAGGACGACATTTCTCTCATATGGCGTCCATTCGTAGCAGATGTTCATAATGAACTCTCCCAAACCTCCGAAGTTTCAAGGTGACCAATAGTTAACTTCACTGAATTAATGATGAAACTCTGAAAATAATAATTTAAAGCGAAACTTAATTTCGGCCAGATAAAATGGCCTGGCCCAACCATCGGCCCACTGCTTTCCGGTGGCCCATTCCAATTGCCCCGCCTGGCATGTCCACAGCCGTCCGATGGAGATCGGCGGCCAGGATTCGCCCGATCCGCAGATATAAGCGCCGCAGTCGGTGGAACCCTAGCGTCCTTTCCCCTCACCCATTCCCGAGCGGCGTCTGCCATCTTCCTCACTCCCTCTTCCCCGATCTCCGCCGGCGAGGCACTGCCCCACATGGCGCCGTCACGGGCCCTTTTCAGCATTTTGCAACGATGCCCTTTTGGCCTTCGTAGATGCACCTATGGTTCGCGGGTAATTACCCGCAAACGCCATCGCTTTTAAGCGTGTTGCCCCCGTGCCGATCTCCGAACCCTAGCCCTTTGGCTCCGTCTCCTCCCCCATCGCGCTACCGTGAGGTCATCCCCTTCCACGCAGGCCGCCGCCGCCTTCCCTCCCCCTGGTACTCACCGACGTCGCCTTTTCCGCCGCCGTCTCCTTCCTCGCAGATCCTCCGCCGCGCCTGCTCCTCCCGCCCCCCCTCTTCTCAGGCGCCGCCCATCCTCTTTCTCTCCTGGTTGTCTCTCCTAGATTGCGCCGGATCGTTGCCGTCGGGCCGGCCCTTTGTCCGTGCTACCCCGGCGGCGCTTGCTCCTCCCGCCGTTGCCCCTTATCGCCGGCCGCCACCTTCGCCGATGGGTCTTGGGCCATCGCCTGCGCTGTTTTCCGCCCATAGGGTTCATGGATCTAGGCGCTGCCGTTGCTACGGCAGTTGGATTGCTGTTTTCCGGCCATAGGGTTCATGGATCTAGGCGCTGCCATTGCTCCGGCGGTTCGATTGGGGCCATCGGCTGCGCTGCCTTCCGCCCAAAGGGTTCATGTATCTAGGCGCTGCCGTAGGTCCTCCGGTGTCTTCTCCAGGCGGTGGCAACGGCACTGCGGCAGGGCATCACCATCAGCTCGCTGCCACCAGCACCACCGCCGCCGCCGCCATTTTGTTACCCGGCATGGAGCCCCTTCGTTTTACATGCTCTGCGTTGTGCCCTCCCCAGGTCCTCGCCTCCTTTTTCGTTTCGGTTGCCGCTCCCAGTTCGTCACCGCGTATCGCTGCTCTTATGGTCTTCGTTGTAATGCGCACAAGGGAGTTAGTGAAAAAATCTAATCGCTGCTCTTATGGTCTTCGTTGTAATGCGCACAAGGGAGTCAGTGGAAACATCTAGCTGCTCGCTCATTACAGTCTCTCGGTCTTCTTAATTTCCAGGGCCTCCTACGAACTACTTTGCAGAATAGGTGGTGCAGATCAGGTAGTTACTTTCTCATTTTTAGATACCTGCTCGGTTCAGGTGTGTATCTATTGATGCTGATTCTGCTTAATTACTATCTCATTTTTAGATACCTGCAAGTGAGAATCTGTGCATTTGTTTCTGCTATATCTTAAACCTTGACATAGTGCATAGTCTGAAGAGGTTTATACCACATTTTATCAGTGAGGAATGCGGTTGTGGCCAACTCTAATTCTGTGCACTTACAGAAATACTCTTTTGCTACTATATATGTTTGTTTTCATCTATTAGTGATAGCCAACTCTAATTCTGTGCACTTACAGGAACCATCTAACACCGAACCAAGGGTCGAATCAGCACACGCAGCAACCACACCAGCATCTGAAGCAAGTGGCTTACCTGATACACGTAAAGGCAAGAGGTATGTGCATTGACAGTTACAATCTGTATGCTGTTCTGCTGTGCACAAGATAGTAATGTATTTTGTTTCAGAGTTGATGCCCAATCCATGCCTCCAAACACAGCCATGACAAAGAGGAAGCTATTCTAGGCTGCTGACAAAAAAAACAGCTACGAAACTTTTAGTCACATCTCCGCTGATAGAGGTTCAATGAAGCATTTATTGGCTGTTTCAGTTCCTTTGCTAATCCAACACTCCTTGTATCGCGTAGAAATAAGTGGTAATACTCTAAATGACGACGCTAGCACTATGAACAAAGTATGGTTATGTATACTAAGCACCGTCAAAAAATTATTATTGTATATTATGTTGTGCGCGTCATCTATGTTTGATTCACTAACTTATATGCGGGTCAGCTAACGCGCGAATGCGCGTTTCTACCGCTAGTTTATTTGAACTCTGCTTGGCTATCTTTTTTTATTTGGGAAGTAAGCAACCTGTGTAATATTTCAACTTAGTTGATGCAACATTAACCTCACACCTTTAGTTGATGCAGCATTTACTTCACCACTTTATCTATGTTTATGATTATTTGACTTACATCTATCATTTTTTTTATAGATCAACCTTTTGACCGCCAACCTGATCAAGCAAGGCAATAGGAGTGTAGCAACTAGAGTTGGAAGGTATAAGAGAAAAGCATTGCATTGTAGTATATAGTTTAATTGTTTCATATGAGTTGTCAATAACCAGTGTGAACCGTGGGTGTTCAGATAGTAGATAACTCATGAATGTCTCTTCATATGTAATTCTTTTGTTTGTTCAGAACTAGCAAAGAGCTGCCAATGAGCAATGTACATGTATTTCTAGTGTCCTGCTATTATTAATTAATTAATGTATTAATTAATGTATTTCTCTGTATGAGAAAATGGGTCTAATTTTCATGCGCCAAATGGGTCTGGCCCATAAGAAAAAACCCCTCACCATTGGAAATGGGCTCACAGCCCAAATAACAAGGCATGAAATTAAGCCCAAACTGGTTTTATGACGATTAAATTCGTCACAACCTGTGTGCCATGTCATCTACCATGTCAATTGCCATGTTAACATCCACGTCATCTAGCCACGTCATTGTCCATGTGGCAATGCCATGATACGGTTTGTGACGTTTTTTATGACGATATTGAGCGTCACAGATGTTTGTGACGATAATGCGATTGTCATAAAATCTATGACGTTTTTCACTGTTTCGTCATAGAAAGTGTTTAGAGACGCACCTTCTGTCACGATGGGATTTTTTTCACTGAGACGTCATTGATCGTGTTTCGTGACATAAAAACCCATGTTTGTGACGTTTTCTGAACGTCATAGAAGGCTAAATCTCTTGTAGTTATATATGATGTTTCCACTTTTTACCCCTCACTATAGAAAAACGAAGTGTTTTCGTCGGCCGATCATAATTTCGTCAGTCTAAACAAACGATGAAAATACAATAACAATTTCATCAGTTCGAAGCACCAATGAAATATGTTATAATTTTGTCGGTTTGGGCCGACGAAATTACGGTGCCGACGCTTCGTGTACGGGCTGGATGACGTGCTCGTATTTTCGTCGGTTCGAGTCGTCAAAATTACAGTGCACCCGCGGTGTGGAGGACGATGTGGCAGTATTTCCGCAGTTCAAGCAGACGAAATTAGAGTCGAAAACTCTGAGACGGACGACCGGCGCGCCGGACTCGCGCGTTGCGCATGCAGCGCGCGAGCAGCTGCAAGTGCGGGCGCATGCAGTGCACATGCACGCACGAGCAGCAGCTAAGTGTGGTGCAGCTAGGCACTGTAGCATGCAGGTGGGTCCCACGGCCTTTTTTTTTTTCGGCACTAAATGATGCTGACGAATCACCCTATGTACGCCATGATCATAATGAAGGATCACTTGTAAAAACAAAATATGTTAGCAAATAAGTCCACCTATGTTGTACAGTTTTGTAATGCATATGTTAGCAAATATTTTTCTATAATTTATACTCCTTCTGTTGATTGTTATTTGATGCTTTTGACTTTTGGACACACTTTTCACTATTTGTTTTATCATTAAATGTACTTTAAGCATGACTTACTTTTTTGCATGTTTGCACTAAATTTTTTAATAAAACGAATGTTCAAAGGCGTGTTAAAGAGTCAAAGGCGTCAAATAAAAAAACGCCCAAGCCATGTGTTTGTACAATTTTGATGAAGCTAGGTAGGTATAAATACTTTTGCGTCCTTTCCTGTAGACAATGAACATTCGGTGGAGACCCCCATCACGCTGGCGATGTCCCCGAGCTCCTCCTCCTCAACGGCGACCACCCGCGCGCCAGTGATGTCCCTGAGCTCAACGTCCTCGGTGGAGACCCCCCGCGCGCCGGTGATGTCCCCGAGCTCCTCCACGTCGACAACGACCACCCACGCACCGGCAACGTCCCCAAGATCCTCCTCCTCGGCGGTGACCCCCAGCGCGCCGGCGTTGTCCCCGAAGTCCTCTTCCTCGACAGCTACCCCCCACGCGCCGGCGGCGTCCCAGATCTCGTCACCGTAGGTGGAGACCCCCTGCACGCCAGCGACGTCCCCAACCTTCTCCACCTCGACGACGACCACCCGCGCACCCGCGAAGTCCCCAAGCTCCTCCTCGACGCCGGCTAGTTACTGATGTATTGTATTGTTAAAAGACTGAATATATTTTAGTGATTGTCTTATTAGATTCTCATATACTACTGTTACTAATCTGCTACCGATGTGTGAATCATGTTATTAATTGCATTGATGATATTTATTTTCTACATTAGCAACTAGTCGAATTTTTACAAGAGAACTAGTCAAATTGTTGTCTGAATTATGATATTTTGTTGTGTGTATCATGATATTAATTTAGTTATTATTTATTTTCTACATTACCAACTAGTCGTATTGTTAACAAGAGGAACTAGTCGAAATATTGTGTGAATCTATTTTTCTACATTAGCATGACGATGATGCATTTAACACTAGCTAATAACAAGCAAAATGTCGAATTTTTACCTGCGTTCGTTGTTCATTATTTTTAATGCCTTCTTCTAGAGTTAGAAACAATGATGGATGGCTATGGTTATGATGCTGATGAGGTCTTGCGATCTTTTATTGCGGGATATGATTCGTATAATTCGGGGGAGCGCGAACCCCTCTTGGATGAGGCCGTCGAGGTTGCAGAGCCCGACAAGGCAAATCAATAGGTAAATATTACATATGCATATGTCATCGGTTCCACTATCATGTATAGATGATATTCTGAACATTTCATGGTTATACTATACTTTCAGACCGATCAACCGAGCAGGCAAGCACGCTACAAGGTCCCAGCAAGAAGTCAAGGGCAAGGCACGTGGTCACCGAAGTCGGCGGGGATGGTGCACCTATTGCACCCACCACTGCAATTGCGCCGTTCAATTCAGCATGCGGCATCCATGTTAGGGACCACGTGCCCATTAGAATAGTGAAGTGGGAGCAGGTCCCTACAGACATGAAGAACATGCTCTGGGCAGATATGAAGGAGCAATTCACATTCCCTGAAGGTACCGAAGAGAATGTCAAACGTTACGCATTTAGGAAGATGGCCATCGCATTTCAGACTTTCAAAAAGAAGTTGAACCAGGAGTATGTCCAAAAGGACGAGACGCCGGACTTCAACAAGTACCCAAAGTTGGAAGAACACTGGGATGTGTTCGTGGAATACAAGAAATCTCAAGAAGGTCAAAATATGAGTGAGAAGAACAAGAGGAATGCAGCCAAGAAGGTTGACCACCATCAGCTGGGACCTGGTGGTTACCGTAGTGCTTTACCTTAATGGGAGAGGTGGGAATAGGAGCTGTTGGCGAAGGGTGTCGTACCCATAACATTGCAGTGGCCAACGAAAAGAGAAAGGGACTGGTTCTATGCTCACGGCGGCCGCGTTTATGATGACGGGAAGGCGGTGTTTGGCCCCGAGCTGAGGGAAGTGGCCACAAGGCTTGTTGAATTGTTTGAGGAGAAATCCCAAGGTACCTTCATGCCAAACAGGGAGAACGAAGAGCTAACAAGGGCCCTACAAAACTCGGAGCACCCTGCGCGTACACGAGGTAAAGGCGTGATCTCATGGAGGATTGGATTCTCTGAGGACATCGAGACCTATAGGAGTAGTCAGAGAGGCAAGGCTTGACAGGCACTGCAGATGCAAATGCAGTTAGCCGGCACGCTCGAGCAAGCAAAAAGAGACATGGAAGAGGGGATACAGGAAGAGATTCGTAAACAGGTCCAGTTAGCCGTGAGCCAGCAGCTAGAGTCGGGCCAGGGACCCCCTCCGCACGATGGAGCAGCTGCACTTCAGGTCGGCTCGAAGGGGAATTGGGATACTTTCCTGTTGACGACATCAGGCAGCTGACACCTTGTGAGCTGCTTTTTGAAGTGTGAAACCTCACGATCAAGGCAACTGATGGCATGGCTCACCCAGTGGAGCCGCTTGCTAGATTTACTCTATTTACTATCCTGTGCTTGAGGGAGACTTCTCTTGAATTTCTGTGGTATTACTTTTGGTATTCTTGTTGTTTGAGGTGTGCAGGACATCTACGGAGATTTTGGGGAGGTTTCTTCACATTTGAGTTCGGACTGTCCGAGGGGTGTCACGGACAGTCCGAACCTACTTCCGCAGCGCCGCTGAGGATTGAATTTGGTGGTCACGCCTATTCACCCCCCCCCTCTAGGCGTCATCTCGGTCCTTTCAGATTCACCCCCAACATCTCCTATAGAACAACCCGATGTAAGTCCAAGTCCATCACCTCCTCGGCCAGTAGCTCCCAAGAAGGTGATAGCCAAACCAAGAAAGACTGCTCGGCCACCAACTCCCAAGAAGCTAGTACCACTTCCAAAGTTGTCATACGAAAAGACAGCAGAGGAGCTCAATGAGGAAGTAAAAGAACATGTTGCTGCACATCTAAAAAAATTCACCTCCCAAGAAGATTCAGCCATTTACAGACGAATGGTACAGATCCATGGCAACAATTAAAAATCTGAAGGATTCAAAAGACAAACCTCTTGTATTAGACTACGAGCGGACATTGTCAAAGGGCAAGAAAAGGAACAAGGCAAGTGAGCAATCAGCTGAGCAGAAAGCCATGGAGATGACAAAATTCTTCGAAGAATGGACTTGCTCCAAAGCAAGAAATGGGCACAAAGGATATCGAGTATGCGGAAGTGACAAGATGGAAATTCTACAAAGGTGGGGCTTTGGTTAAGCGGGAGAACCTTGTCCAGCTACGAACAAAGATGCGTCAATTCCATGATTGGTATTTGGAAGCGTACAACAATGGTCTAGTTGCGTTTGCTGTCAAGTACATGCAAGAAGATTTTTTTCCACGGGGAAGGTTCATTTTTTATCTTATGGGAGGTGATGTGCGAACTCTACCGGACCGATGCCCTCGACGTGGGCCTGATGAGATGTTGGGTTCTGTAAGTGTTTTCTTTGCAGAAATCCCTAGGGCTATACTATCTTGCTAGCACAATTAACTAAATATCCATCTTATGCAGAATGGAGATACAAAGATTTAGAAGGAAAAGAATATTTGACAGAGGATTCATCGACCCCTTAAAAGTCAACCAGAAGATGGTCATGGACTCGCCAACAATCACAGAGAACACAGTTTACGACGCTCTCATGGGTCAAAATTTTCATTCACACATATATCTACCATGGAACTATGAGTATGTGATTTCGCACTGACTTGTTATAGTCCTTTTTCATAACGTGATGTTACAACTAATTAATTAGATACAATGATATATATTTTTATGTATAGTTATCATTGGATCCTTGTGATTATCGAGCTAAATCGTAGCCTAATCACAATTTTCGACTAGTTAAGGCATCCAGTTAGCCGATACCAAAGCATGATCGACTTGCTGAACCGGTATTCCTATTACTTTCAAGACAGCACCAATTCTATTTCCTTTCAATTTAAATAAATTCCAATCATTAAAAGTTCGTAATCATGTATGTAGTGCATTCGAAAGGTTCTGTGCGACGATTGAGGGGGAATTTAGACAATAGTTTGGTCTTGTACATGCCTCTAAGGTAATTAATGTTAGCTTTTAGTTAGGTGGTTTATAACTTTTCATGCACCCATTTCACCCATGTTATCTTTTTTGTCCACAGATCTTACGTCAGCCGCCCTACATAAATTTATGTGGCTACTATGTATGTGAGTTCTTGCACACCCAAACTGGAGCCATTAGCAGCCATATGGATGAACGAGGTTTAGAACTCTCGCCAGAGCGGGTCGGAGCAATGCAAGAACAACTCATCGGCTTTATTCTCGATGAGATCATAAATCCCCGTGGCGAGTTTCACGACCCCGTTAATAGGTTTGGCCTTCCTATACGGGCTAGTCAAGTGTCGGGATCGACATCTACTGCAACCAAGAGCGATGCATGTAAAAAAATCCCAATAAACGGATCGAACATGTGCATGTACTTATTATTTGAATTGTTCACATATGTGTACTTATATATTTGCTCCCTAGCTAGATAGCTAGCCGTTGTGACATATATTAGTTGCAATTAAATATGTTAATTAAGTTCCCCAAAACCGTTTTCTAATTGGGCAAGGGGGGATTCCATCCGATTTTGATAGTTGAAGGGTGCGAAAGATCTTTTTTAA
The DNA here is from genome assembly GCA_005191435.1 of Raddia distichophylla. NCBI lineage: Eukaryota > Viridiplantae > Streptophyta > Magnoliopsida > Poales > Poaceae > Raddia > Raddia distichophylla. The sequence continues at coordinate 31,336 of SPJY01033392.1, read as the reverse complement.
AATTCAAGGGGGGTAATCTGCACCTTTGCAAGAGTTGAGGGGGTTATCTACACTTTTTCCTAAGCTAAAAGAAAAGTACCACCTCTTTCAAATTCGAGGCGTATGCAGGAGTGTTGCATCTGAAAGTAAATATGAAAGGAAAATTTAAAGTGTAGGTCTTGCAAATATCGTTGTAATTGTAACTTGTACCCTGGTTATGATAATATGTCGACATCCTGAAGAACTACATCCATCCATGGTCAGAAGACAACCAAGAAAGCACATGGTGCAAAGGCGAAGTCAAGATATAAGGATAAAAGGAGATCAAGGAGACAACAAGATATTGAAAAGTGTGTCAAATCAAATTAAGGAGAAACATGGCAGTGTAAATCAGAGACTTGAAAGTAAATTGTGCAATAGAAGACACAACGACCAAGAACAAGGTGATCTAAAAACCCAAGAGAAAGAGAAAACACTGCATGCACAAATAATTGATTGATTGTTGTGAACTCGCACGACATAGACAATCTCAAAGACAATGGAAAGCATTGGACTTAGATGGACATAGTGGAAAGACTAAAGAACCTCTAAAAGAAAAAAAGGATTTTGTTGTAATATGAGATGTGTTGTATAGCCGAGCCAAGCTGAGCCAAAGCCACGGGTGGTTCTTTTGCTACGATTAGCAAGCAAAATACAACCAGATTTCGAGGCTTCCAAAGAGAGGATGAAGCAGTGACCGGCCCAACAAAAATCCAAAGAAAAGAGGCCCATGTTGGAGGGGTGAAATCCATGCGGCATCTGAATTCAGTGGTGCCTAGACAATGAAGTCCAGCACGGAAGAATCGGAGAGGCTCCATGTGAGGATCAGAAAGGGACGGTGAAATGAGAGGACAAGCATGATGACGACGACGACCTCTAGACGTCATCGGTGGCTGCCCCTGGGACCCAAGATGTGTCGTCCCGAAGGCAGCGGCAGGGTTTTGAGACCTGCCGACCTGGCACTCTGATATCATCTTATGAATATGAATAAGAGATGTTTTCATGTGTAGGCCGAGGCTTCTATATATATAGGTTATAGAGGAGAGTCGTATAAGGCAAGAACTCTATTCCTATGAGGACATGAACTCCAGATAGACATGAACTCGTAATCATAGTAATATATCCTAATATATCTCGAACAAAGGGAATCTCTAAAAGATGCTCTAAATTAACTGGCTCAGTTGTCATTCAGATTCTAATGCTGGTTTGATATTTGTTCTTCAGGTAAAGCTAGATTTCTCTTGCTTCAAGGGCATCTGCGATGATATGGATTTTGGCTGCAGATTGGCAAAAGAGGAATCTGTGATAGTGTTGCCAGGTACAAATTCTCTGTATGTTTTGAGTTGAGATTTCATGCCAAAAAAAACTTGCTGTTTCTTTGTTCTTACATAAGTAAATAGATGGTTTTCCTGCACACATGTATCACACATATCTCCCCCTTTCCTCAGTCATCCAACTTATGTCCCAAGTTGAAGGCAACCTTGCAACTCAAAGCCCAAACATATTAAATAAATAAATATATGTTCTGGAAACTATATGGGATCCCCCAACTTTCTCTAGCTATTACAATTTGATGATTAGCTCAACTAGATCATTGTTTTTTGCCCAGATAACAGTTCTATTGCAATTTAAAATGGTTAGCTTTACAAATTTCGTAACTGTTTTTCTACAGCACAAAACATAGAAAATGATGAAATTTTCAGAATGTAAAGCAAAATATATACATCTTTCCATTATTACCATTGTTTATTTCAGCTAGCATCTGAGCTTAGTTTTCAGCACAAGACAATAGCTACCATTGGTAACCAAATATTGAACAGTAAGCTTACCAGAACCGTAGCTTTCAGTCTACTCAACCAAACATGATCATGATGAAACACTCTACAGAGAGTTTAGATAGAGCTCTACAATCTTTCTAGTATGGTTATTCCCAATGGTTATTTAGCAAAGAAATTACTTTGATGTATGCAATCTGTTAGCTACAACCTCAAAGGCGCAAACTGAAAGACAGGACCTCAGGAGTCGAGAATGAACATACAAATGCACACGAACTACAATTTGAGAATGTGCACCTGTACTGGTACTCTGTTGCTCAATTCTGCCCTGATGTAAATGAAAATTTTGCAGGTAGTGCACTAGCAATGAAGGGTTGGATTCGCATCACCTTTGCCATTGATCTAGCATCTCTTCAGGATGGCCTTCAAAGGATCAAATCCTTCTGCGAGAGGCATGGTAAAGTGGGATCCTAATTCCTAAGCACAAATATGGCTGAGCTAGTTCACGGTTGCGGTGAATCGGCAACTAGCGTTGGGTCACCCAAGTGTTGCTGGCAATAAATATTTGTCCTGCTTGACTAAGACTGATTCTTGTGCACGTCATATAATAAAAAAATTATGCATTTTGCAATAATTTGTTGTCATGGTTTACTTCAATATGATGTGTATTGGGAATAGAACACATTTATTTGTAAATTTGCGTGCCCATTTATTTTTAAATGTGCATGCCATTTTTCTTTATGCTGAACACCTCCATTTGCTAGCATGTTTAACCTTTTTCCTGGCCATTTGATACTTAATATTATTCATTTAGCTTATGGTTGGATCAACGTCAGTTGGAACAAATGGCTCCATGATTTCAAAAGTTTCAAATTTTAAGGAGGAACCTATTAAAACAAGCAGTTTAAAATAAAGACCATCCTTCCTAACAGAAGATCCGATATGCTGCACTCATCGGTACCACATATCCTTTGGTTTTAGCGGTTGTACTTTGACCTTCTGTTGGCGGTTATTTTGTACCGATTTGGCCACCAACATTTCTTATAAAATGATGATCCCGGGATATCCACAAGGGCAGTTTGTTTAAACGAACGGAGTTCCATTAGCTTTGGTGAATTTTGTATGTAGGAACCAAAGTGAGCAATTTGGGGTGAAATTCACCCAAGTAGTGGGCCGGCTGGCCCACCCTATGCTGGTTGGCCCCACTTGACAGACTTGAGTCGGAGACTCCCTCTCACATGCAAGAAAACACAAATTGATGTATGTGACATGTTGGATCAACGTCGGTTGGAACAAATGGCTGGACGGGGGTGTCACTTGGATCAATTGACCCACATCCTGCATGAGTGACACATTTACACTAAATAACCGACATGAGGATCTAGAGGCGAGCATCCGCACCAGCTACTCTATTTTCACCCTCTATTTCACTATTAGTTACTCCCTCTATCCTTCCCTCTAAATTTTCTTCACATTTTACACTGCACTCTAAAAGATTCCTATCCTTCATTAGACACTATCCAAAGCTATAGTATTTTAGAGTCCCTACTACGGATGCTCGGTACATCGGAGGGCTAGGGACACGGTCCCTGGCCCGGCAGGCCCCACCCTAGGCCAGCGGGCGTGACTTCCACTCCACGTTGCCTCGAATGCCCATATAATTGTCTCTTGGATCAATCTAGGCCGTTCGGAGCAAAGACAGTGGATCCAAGGGCCAGCTCACCTCCCCTAGGCCGGTCGGCCCCACCTGTAAGCTAGACTGCCTCAACTAGTTCGAATAGCCCCTGAGACATCTTAACACTATAAATAGGGGTGCTTATCTTGTTTATGGGCACAAAGAAGTGAAGGAAAGGAGAAGTGAAGCTATGCCACTGTAAAATAGGGAGAGGAGAGGTAGTAGTGCTGGGTAGGTGCTGCAGCTATTGGCGCTCGGTCACTTGTACTTCGGGGATGGAACTTGCCTTCGAGTGAAAGTCTCCTTTTCATCGGGCAACACTGTAACTCTACTCTCTTATTTGCATAGTATCATTTAGTCTATTCTGTTCTTCTGCTGAGTGCCTTGTTAACACTAGAATAAGAAAGGTCTTCTCTTTCGTTGTGCTTTTATTAAGTGCACTGGTAAAATTTGTGGTGTGTAGTGTACACATGGTGTCTAGACTAAAGATTACCTTCAGGGGCGGAGCCAGAAATTTTATTCGCTGGGGGCCAATAGAAAAACTATTCCATTTAAACCAAAATATCGAAAGGATAATTTAGGAATTTAGGCATTCAATTGTACCAAAAATACATGCAAAATATATGTAATAAGAATAAGATAAACTAACCCATTTGATGTTTACTTAAGTCGTGCTCGTTGACGCTTCATTGCATTGAAATCATCTATAAGTGCATCAGTTTTGAACTCTAGAGCTATCTCCGTCTCAATGTAGATTATCAAACAATTTCTAAGAAATTCATCCTTCATTTTGTTTCGAAGTCTTGTCTTCACAAGCTTCATGGCAGAAAAAACATGTTCTGTTGTTGCAGTTGAAACAGGCAAATTAAGGATAAGTCGAATTAACCTGCGATTAAACATGAATATTGGATTAGTCATTAGTCTGTTGACAATAAATGATGTTGAAGTCAAGGTTGGAACATAAGTACAAAACGAGATTACCTATCTATCAAATTATAATCTTTAGATTTTTCCTGTCTCCACAAGCTTTTGGCAACGATCACCATGGTTGACAAATCCTAGAACTCATTATTTCGTAGCACATCGAGCTCATAATGTTGCAATTGACACCTCAAGTTAATCCTTTCCCTGCTCTGAAAAATCTAAAGGATAAAACTTTGTGGCTAACAGGCACACATCATCAATTTTGAATGACCTATATGAGTTCCTTGGATCCAAAGAGCTACATATAATAAGTAGCTCAATTGTTTGTTCACTAAACCTATTGTTTAACTCTTGTAGCTGCTAGTCAACGTCAACTGTAAATATATCATATTGATAATGATGTTGAACCGAAGTCTCATCATATCTACGGAATCGAATAAAATCAACAAAAAAACTCCTCATGTCAGGAACAAAAATCTCATGTTTATTGCAAAATTCCACAACATCACTTAAGAGTTTACTCCGACCATCATCCCTTAACTTTTGAATTAGTCCCTTTGTAGTAGCAATATCATGCATAGCATTCACAATATCTTGTTCCTTCTGCTGTAACGTTTTACAAAGCAAATTAGTAATTGACATAAGTTCTTTCATAACGTGCAAAATAAATACAAAATCAAATGACATCATAGTCTTAACGGCACCAGCGGATTTTGCTCGAGCTGAAGTAGAAGTACCTGGCCCTTTACTCGAAGCAATATCTTTTAGAACTAAAAATGCACCCTTGTATAATCTTATAAGGCTGCAAACAGAACTAAAATGAGAGCTCCATCTAGTTTCACCTGGTCATTGTAAAGCTCTAACTTGGTTGGCTCAACTTCCTATCTTAAGCTCGTTAAGCTCAGTCAAATTCTGCATTTCAGCTACTTGATTATCCCTCGATTCGTCATTTCTCTTGCATGAAGAAGCAACTGTATTGACAATAATGGCTAGATGTTCGAAGAAATTATGAACCTCGGTCACTTCTTTTGATGCAGCAGCACGGGCTAGCTGTAATTGGTGCGCAAAACAGTTAACATAATATGCATAAGGGCATTGTTCCATAATTTTTCTTTGAAGGCCATTCCATTCTCCACGTATATTGCTTGCACCATCATATCCTTGTCCGTGAATGTTTTGAACATCTAAACTATGATTAGATAAAACTAAGTAAAGTTCTTCCTTGAGAGTGGAGGCGGTAGTATCATGAACATGTACTAGATCCAAGAAACGTTCTCGAAAAAAACTGCCCTTGTCAACAAAGCAAACAACAAGTGACATCTGCTCTCTCTTAGTTTCATATCTTGCTTCATCAACAATCAAGAAAAAATTTGCATCTCTGATTTTTTTCTAATAGAAATTTGCACATTAGTAGCAATGACATGCATGATTTCTTTTTGTATATTCGGTGATGTGTACTTAGCCTTACCTGGAGCATTACCAAGGACAACTTCAATGACCTTCTCATCATATGAAGCCAAAAGTTTGACCATCTCAAGAAAATTCCCTTGATTATTTGAATTAGGCCCCTCATCATTCCCCCGGAAAGCACAGGCTTGAAAAGCTAACCATTTTGAAGTATCAATAGCCGTGTAAATAGCCTTGGAGCATCAAAAAATGTTGATTGTCAATGTTAGAAAACAAATAGCAAAAATTAAAAAAAAAATACGAAACTTGGTAGTTAGCTATATTTCGACATGACGAACAAGATCAACGTTCAGATCAGTCATTAGACATCTCGGATTTCAAAAATCCGTGGAGTGTACGGAGATATCTGTGCACTCGAGTTCACACTAGCTATTCTTTATATAACTTTTTAAATACCTCGACAAACTTGCAAAACTACTTGTCCATCATTGGCTTTCGCTGATGAGAGGGGAATGACAAGATTGTTGGGTCATAGCATAGCCTTCTTGCTCCCTAAACTTTCAACAGTGGGTTGTGCTTGAGAAGTTTCTTCAGCCTCCTCTTCATCGTGTGCCTCCTCGTTAGACTCGAGGGTGACCTACTTCTGCTTTCTTGTATCTTTAGGGTATGGTGTGTCTCGGATAGATTTACCCGATCTTGTGGACACTGCATTGGCATTTTATTTCAGGTGTACTTCCGGTTGCCCCGGGAGTTTACCCATGGTTGGATTAGGCAGAGATGCAGCCAGTTGGGCTATTTCAGTTTCTAGCATTTTGTTAAAACTCAACTGGTTTTGAATAGCAGAGGAAAAAGATTTGAATTTTGAATCTATGTTTTCCAGGATCTTGTAATCAGCAAGGAACTTTTTATAATATTATCATTGATTTTAGCCTGACCTAATACAATATCTTTGAAAGAAGGTTCATTGCGGCTGAAATTTTTGTTACCTTTTTGTTGCCTATTGTCGAAGGAGAAATTGGGCTTGGAGCTCCATCCTAGAGTGAAGCCTTGCTGTTGAGGTTGAAACCCATTGTTGTTGGTGAAATGAACGTCCTCGAGTTGTGTTTCAGTACAATTGTTGCCCGAGTGACTCGTGTTTCCACAAACTTCATAGGTCATACGAGAGTCGACGGATTGGGCAGTGTTGGACGCAGTGGTCTCTAGCTTCCTCATGAGCAGGTCCATCTTGGTAGTGAGCATGTGCACTCCTTCAATTTGGTGGACTCCTCGCATACGTGTTTGGAGTCGTTGATCGCTCCACCTCTGGTTGGAGACTATCTTATTCATAAGTGTCAGTGTAGTGCTTACGCTCAGGGAGAAGAAAGCTCCGCCAGAGGCGGTGTCGAGGTGCTCACGGGCTGTTTGGTTGAGCACATGGTAGAAACTCTGAATGATAAACCAATCTTGCATCCCATGATGAGGGCATGCTAGGATGTACTCCTAGAGACATTCCTATGCTTCCTGGATAGTTGCATCCGTATGCTACTAGAAACTCAAGATCTTATTTCTTAGGATATTGGTCTTGTCTAGCGGAAAATATTTGACGAGGAAAGCATTTGAACACTTCTCTCAAGCTGAAAAAGTCTCTTTGTAGGCATAGCACCACTGCTTTGACTTCCCCACAACTGAGAATGGAAACAGGCGAAGGCGAACAATGCCAATGGACGCATCCTTGATGGTTAAGGTGCTAGAATTCTCCAGAATGTAATAGAGATGAGCAATGGCGTCCTTAGAGAACTTTCCACATAACAAGCTGCCTTGAACCATGTTGATCAGTGCCGACTACAGCTGAAAGTTTTCGCCTCCCACATTGGTAGTTGGTCCCGTAGGAACATTGGTGCTGGAGAGAACGAAGAACATAAGGATCGTCTTCTCGGCCATTTTGGGTTTTGGAGTTGACGTGGATGGGGCCGAAGGCTGACGGCTGATTGGAACCTTAAAGAGTCTTGGAGATGGTGGCGTAACCCTTGGTCGGACTCTCCGTATGAGTGCCTCTGGGTTATTCTAGAAATTAGCCGGAAGCTTGAATCTAGTGATGCACTGCTCTACTTGCTGCACAATAAAAACAGAGCAAGGTAAGCCCGCTAAAATTAGCAATAGGTTAATTTAATAGAAACTCTAGCTTATTCACGATATCTTAATGTGCTTGCTTCTCCGGCAACGACGCCTGAAAGCTTGTTGGCGGTCCTTAGCCTAGCAAAGTTTAATCCGCAAGCGTATGGATACCATTGTAGTTTTCACTCAAGAGTATTGCAGAATATTGATTTCTATGAGGAAACAAGGTGGAGAATATTGTGAATAAAGGATATGTTCCATACCAATTAAGATATCAGCTAAAATATAGCGAGGGTAGGGATAGAATAAGAGTGATAATTGATGGAAGACAACACAGACTCAAACTAAAAGGTAATAGAGCGGTTTAGTAAGTTGGGAGGACAATGAGACGAGATTAGGTTCCTAGGGTGAATCAATCTTTATTACTATGATCCAGCATAAAGGTCCTAAGCCAGTGTCACTCTAGTGGGGGATAGAATCATTCGTTCAACTCTACTCAGTTCAGAGCTGGTGGTCTCGCCACCACCCGCTATCACTTGAGAATCCCAGACGATTATGGCCATCCCCATTTGGCTCTGCTGAGACAACCCAAACGTGGTGGATTTCGAGGGATGCATAGGCACTATCACCACCCGCTACCTATCACACAAACCAGGGGATTGAGCGTTGATCAAATTAGTACTAACCCTAGGCACCTCGCACACAACTAACACTAATATCTCCCCTGGGTTCTTGGAAAAACAACCTTCCTTAGTGAAGTATGTCTCACTAAGATATCGGACATGGTACCCCGCAAAAACAAACGAATAAGAGGAGTCTACTTTTACACTAAAGCAAGTCCGCAACAAGAATATAATAATTAAAGTACATGCTTAAATGTAAATGTTTTTTAAATAAAGAATGACTATTGATATTGCATAAGTCTTACAAAGAAGAAAGGATACAAGAGCCGTACCAGAACTTACAAAGGTTTCTCCAGAACCCCGAGACTAACTCGACTCGATTCTAAGTCCCAACTACACTAAGATAACTCTAAGATGGAAAGTGAGTGGAAAATGAGCTCCTTCTTGGTGTTGCCTCAAATCTGGCCGAAGTACGCCTATTTATAGTGCATTGGAGGCTTAGGGGTAGTTGCAGGCTAGGAGTGAAGTCGGTGGATGCCAAGGCTAGGTCGGTCGGCCCCTTAGATTCACCAACGTTGCATCCCGCGACTCAAATTTGCTCTTGGAGGCAGTTGCATGCTGTCCTGAGTTGGTTGCATGAGGGGCACGGCCTGCATGGGGTCGGCCAGCCTGGGGGCTTGGCCACTCGGACCTCCGATGCACCGACTTGACTCCTTGGATGGCTAGAATGTCTTCCCTACTCGGTTGTTTGACAATTGTCATGCGTGTAGGCCATTCAATCCAAGTGACACTTCCATCTTGCCCTTAATCTCAACCAACGTTGATCCAACATTTCACGTAGCTCCACAAGCGCTTATGTGCATACATGTAATGGAGGCGGCTCAAAGCTGACATGATGGGGGCGACAGGCCTAGGTGTGGTCGGCCGGTCCCACACTTGTGTGGTTTTTGCTCCATTTTCTGTTGATCCCTGCTCTCAAATAAACATCAAAAATTATGGAACTTTATTAGTTAAAATAAAATGTTGCATAGAACTTAGTATGATCCCCATTTTTACCGAACAGTTGACGAAAAAAATTAGAGTTTAATGACTGCAAACAATAATTTGATGCCACTCATATTTTTTCCAAAAATTGATTTCTAAAAAATTAGGTGAACTATTAAATAAATTTGCTTTCTGCAAAACAAACCTTAACCTTTCCCTTGGATTAACCTTCGCATGCATTTGGCAATTGATTAGTGATTATTTTATATATACTCATCCTTGGGTTCAATTGCGAGGCTACTCATTCCAACGAGCAGGTTTAGATTCTTAGTGCTACTACTTTGGATGATGCTGAAACTGATGGCAATCACTTCACTGACGGTGTTCGGGACGTGGATTACCCCGACGCCTAGGATTGCTACTACTGTTTGCCTATTGGATCGTGTTGTAATTCCTTTTGGTTTATATTATGTATTTCAGAATTCCACTATTGTATGACCTATGTGCCAGAATTTTGTCGCACTCTAATGTAATAATTGAATTTTTAATGACGATGGTTATGATCCAAATTTTATAATCAGTGTTTGCTAGCTACTGATTAAGGGTCTAGTACATATAAAACACAGTAGAGGCCTGATTCCTTTTTGCGGGTCCCGATAGGCGGCAACCTCATGTGGCCGTGGCGTGGCGAGGTTGTTGGCGGTGGCGGTGGCAGCGACAAAGTGAGCTTGTTGGTGACGGCGATGTCATGTTTGGCGATACCAAACTCGCAGGAGTTGGTAGCGAGCTATCTGGCGAAACAACGAGTTTATGGGTGGGTAGCCTCATGGTTGTGAAGGCGAGCATGTGAGCTACAATGTGGTGCAGGCAGCGTCCTTGCGTGCAGCAGTGATGGCCCAGCTAGTAGCGCGGCGATTTTGTGGGCGACGAGAACTAACTGGCACGATGGAGGAACATGGCGACGAGGGCATGTAACATTCCAATTTGGGGCTAATTCAAAAATTTCTCGAATTTCAAAATTCATTTGAATTTTGCGCTGACACATGGGCCCCATTCCCTCTCTTCTCTCTCTTCCTCTCCTCTCTCCCTCTCTTTTCCCCTGCCCGGTGGCCTTGCCACCGCATGGCCTGCTGCTGCCTCTGACTCAGCCGCGCGCCGCACCTCCTCTACCACGCTGCGCCGCTCGCGCCATCATCACCGAGCCGCTCCCCTCGCGTCGTGCCGTGCCGTGCCGCGTTGCTTCAGCCCTGCCGCGCCGTATGCCACACCCGTCTTGTCGCCGCACCGTTTGCTCACCCGAGCCGCTGTGTGCGCCTTCGGGCCGGCACCCTTGCTCCGCGCCTATATAACAGTGAGTGTCCCCGCCGGCCCCGATTTTCCCACTTCCCCAAATCTCACCGCGCCGGCGCCGGAGATCATCCTATCGAATCCATGAGCCTAAGGCCAATTCCTTCCGTCTCGAGCTACTAAACCTTGCCCTAACCTCTTCGCCTCGACCAATTTCAGCGGAGGCGCTCGGAGTTGCCGTGACGTTGCCGCCCCTGTTTCGGCCGCCATCGGGCTCCTCGTCGCCCACCGCCTCCGCTCCTTCGCACGCTCGTTCGTGAGCCCGATGAGCCCCATCGGTACCCCCTTGAGCTCCCCGTTCAGTTTCATAGCGTGTAGGTCAGTAGCATGTGCAGGCAACTCCGGCGAGCCTTCGGCTCCGCCGCCACCGTCGCGCCGCCATGTCCGGTCACCTCCGGCCTCGACGAGGGCATCATTAGAAACGTAGGAAGCTATAGATGCCGGAGCGCTTCGCTTGCCGCCACCATCGGCCACGTCACCCGATCGAAGGAGGATGATGACCACCAGCTTTCCGATCCGCTCCAAGATTCGTGCAGGCAGTAATGTTGGGAGTCGCTGATCTGCTGGTCCCAGCTGCCAGTTAGTCCTCATGCGCGCTAGGTTAAATTGTGGAGTGAGTCGCTGACGTGTGGGCCCTGGACCCACCGCGCAGGTTAAGTGGAGGCGCTGCTGGGCACGACGCGAGCTGCGCGCGAATGCGCTCCGCCGAATTACGCCTTCGCGAATGGGCCGTGGGCCACATCCGAGGATGGGCCAGCTCATTCGCTGGGTTGGTCCGAAGCGAATAACCATTTTCAGCGATTTTTTCGGTTAATTAACTCCAGAAATTGTTAAAGAATTATCTAAAATAGTTAGAAGCTCCCAAAAATTCTAGAAAAATTTACATAAATAGCTTAGGTTATTTTTTGATTTTATAAAATTATGAAAACGACCACTGTAATAGGAGAATGGCACTGTTTAGTTAAAATAGTAGATTTCTCATATAGAAAATGTTTAAACTACATTTAAGGTGAATTTATTAAAAATAAATAATGAGTCTGACCTTATAAAATCATAAGAAATTAGAATAAGGGTTGCAAGGACATTAATAATTAGAGAAAGCTACAAAATATTATTCTTGCAAAATTTGTTTATTAGGGAAATTAAATTCCTAATTATCCGCAAATCTTAATAGATCCTATATTAAGCCCAATGGGAATGGACTTTACAAAAATGCATTAAAATACCTTATAACTTAAAATTTCACTTTGTATTTAGGAGCACTTCGAAAAGACGCACTCCGATAATCCTAACCTCGTATGTAAGTGCAACAACCCAATTTCTAAACCCAGCTTAGTATCATTGTCATGCTGCCATCATCATAATTTGGTTCTTAAAAAAAAATTTATGAAAGTGCATACAACAATCATGTTCTATGGTGGAGAAATTAAAACTTTTCTAAAACTTGCCGTGAGCTCACTGACCAAGCTCTATTGGATAACCTCTATTACCCATCCTTAGCTTGCTGAGTTCGGTATTAGGCTCTGCTCGCCTCATGGAGTGCAAGGAATCTAAACTAGTGAAGTAGCTAAACCGGTTGTGGACTAGTGGACCAACCTTACTTTAGTTGTCTCAGACGTAGCCGTGGACCGGTGGACTGAACTTATTCTATTTTTCTCAGAACAGGAATCCATATGATCTTCATTCCGTTGGCCAAATTGGGCGGTGCACAGACAGCTGCAGTCTACCCGATTTCTCATCTAGAACCTTACGAAATGCCACTCTATGACCAGTGGGACCTGGACCCACTCGTCATTGGGACACCCTATCACTATAAAACCTCCTCTCCAACCTCACCACCCAGCCATCTCCCTCATTTCTCCCACGTTCAGCCCAAGAACAGCAGCAATAGTAGATTGGCTGTTCATCTTTCTCCTCCATCTTCTCTTCAAATCTGCCACCAAAATACAAGGATTCACCTAGAGTGTGGCATACCGTTGGATAGCTGAGATCGCTGGCTACGCATCCATCACCATGGTAAGCACATGCACAAAGGTTGTTATGGTTCTTGGCCCTTTTCTCTTCGCTGCTGAGTTTTGGACAGCAGCGTGCTGATTCTGTGTTCCTTATCTTTGTGCCATTTCCATCCATATCCAGGCCACGGGATAAGCAAGATTAGTTCCCCCACTTGCTAAGCTTCGTGTACATCCAAGTTACCCTTGCATACACAAGGATTTGGGTGAGTTCCTTCCCATTTTCGTTACTCTTCTGTCAGTGAGATGCAGCAGCAAGAACTCACGTTCTTCCTCTTCTTGCTGCCATGATTTTTGTACCCAAGATTCAGGAGAGAATGGAGATCATCCTAGTGAGTTAGAGAAGGTAGATAACCTTCCATTCCTATAGCTACTTGGAGGAGAAGGCCATCAACACAGCGAGGAGGAGAAGAGCAGCAGATCCAGCAAGAACTACTAAGTCCAAAGCCCTTGTTTCAGCCTCTTTCCAGCGCAGCAGTGCAGTAAATAAATTCTATAAAATCAACCATAGCTCGGATGAAAAAGTCGTCTACATGAGAATTGTGCGCCAGAAAATTCTCTTTAACTTTCGTGTCGAGGGAGAGGACAGTCGAGTACATCTTCAGCCCCAAAAGCTGCGCTCCCCAGGCAGTAGACCAGGTGGGCGACCTGTCCGACCAGCCATAGTTAAGCTAACCAGGGTCTCGCCTTAGAGAGCTATGATATGGCCCAACCGACCAGAAAAAACCGTTCATCAGTAGGAAAACCACCTCCACTAGCAAGGACTCATTTTCCGATCAGCCATGACCATTTCCGAGCAGTCTCGAGCAACCCGGAGCAGCTTTAGCACCCCAACTTCAAAATGCCGTATCTCACTCGTCCGAACTCGGAATTCAGTGATTCTTTTTGCATAATTTGCATTAGCTCATGTACTTTCCGAATCTTCAATCATAATTTGTGTTTCTTTTCTCTATATTTTATTTGGTTCTTATTGGTGTTATTGCTACTAAAAACGATAGGAACCGACGTGCCGAAGGAGAACAAGGTCCTTCCTGAGGAGAACTACGTGAGCGGCAACCAGCAGCAACCAGGCACTATATAACTCTCTCATTTGTCATATTGATCCTATTTACCTCAATGCTTTACAAATGTGCTTATTTTGATAAACTTGATTGCAAACTTGCATGCGAGTACTTTTGGTAAAATTGCTATATCAGGTGGAATATTAGCTATAGACCTACTTGCTGCATTGAACCTCCTTGATGACTTTGACACTCTCATCCATTGTTAGCCTAAGATAGAAACATACTTATAGTAAATATTGGTGACATAGCTCGACAACGTAGTTAGGCTTAGCTGTGCTTAACGCATTAGTATAGACGATGGTGGGAATGATTTACCAACTACTCAAAATTTGGGAAACTGTTTGGGCAATTCGGAGAGGCTGTCTCTGAGGTTTTGGTGTAAAATGGTAACTAAAAGTGTGTGTTTTCGACTTGGGCGAATGGTTGTGGAGACCGGTGCTATTGCACGAGAGTCGGCTTTGTGGTTGAATCACCCAGGTTAGTAAGGACCTGTAACTTTGTTGGAACTAGAACCAAGAATTAATGTACAAGCCACATGTGCCTTTATGGGAAGGCCCTGGTGCAATAAGTTGTTAGTTCTAGCAACGAACCGCTGGGTGGAAAAAGAATGAGAAAGAGAAAGAGAAAGAAAGAAAAATTGTGGAGGCGATGGAGTATGGGTTTAGCAGCGGGCATTGCTAGTCAAGCTTGCTCGTTTGGCCCCGGGCTAGCTAAGCTCGGTATCTGCTAGGCAACAAAGGTGAGTTTACTGTATTAGGGGAGCTACCCCTATACACTAATCTGGATCCTTGGAGCGGTTCATTGTTAGACCTAGCAATGTAAAGACCTTGTCATGAACTCTCAAACAGGTACCTTGGTACTGCGTGACATGGCTGGCATGGTGAGATGTTTATGTCATGTGGGTAAAGTTGTGCGACCTCTGCAGAGTGTACAAACTGTTCGAACAGCCGTGTCCACGGATAAGGACGACTTGGGAAATTTTCACAGCACTGTAGTCTTGTGTTTTAAAATGGTTTGGGATTTGCATGGATGGGCAATCCATCAGAAAACCCAGTCGGCAAGGGTACTGCCGCCGTTTTCGTTTTAGGGCAACTAGCCCAACTTTTATGGATGGGTAATCCATGCATCCTAGTGGATGGATGATCCATGGGACGTTAAGGACAATAAGGGTATTGTTGTATTGATCTGTTGTACTTACTCATGATCAATATGGTTCTTTCTTATCAACTCAAATGCTCTTATAAAATTCGGTTATAAATGCTTTTCAATCTACATATATGTTATCTCTTGCAAAATGTTGCTTTATGCTATAAAATGAACCTATGGCCTTCTACTAGGAGCCTCTCATGAACGGGTCATATTACCCTAATGTGCGAGTACCTTCTGTACTCAACCATTTTGCTGCAATTTCAGGATGTGAAGATGAATCCATGCTTGAGTACTACTACCAAGTTGGATGTGACGACGCTAGTGGGTGATGCGATGTTCTACACTCCCAGTCGGTTGCCTATGGGATGTTGGAGGCATACCACGCTGGATATTATGCTATTTATGTTTTTTCCGCTGCCACTATGTTATTCGAACTTAATTCCGCTGCCATTCTGAAGTACTTAAAACTTTTGGACCTTGTATGGACAGCAATCCAATATATGTGATGTATGCTTCCTATTATCGCGATGTATGTGTTGTGATGCCACTTGATGTATGAACATGTATGTTAGCCACTTATTGTCCTGGGGGCTAACATAGAGCATGTTGGGCGCCTAGTTTTGCCTTCGTTTCGATTGAGCTTACATGTCTATGTTGCCAAGTGCTAACTGAGACTTAACATGTGATTTTAGACTTAACATGTGATTTTTCCGACCTCGGTGGATCATATGTTATTCAGTTGGTGGACAACAAGCTTGCTGAGAGCTCAACCGAGCCGAGAGCGAATGGGTGGGGGTAAGCCGAGCCCCATTCTTTCCTCTCCGCCCCCTTCAATAGTGCAGGGGGGATAGGATTGCAGAACGTCGCGCGGTGTATGGCAACTATTTCTGTTATGATGTTACATGGAATATATGCATTGATCTGCTAATTACATGAAGATATACCATATCCTCGGATCGCTTCTTGCGGCGCAAGGCACGTGTAACCCGAGTAATCTTCAACCCTAATCAGCCGACTTGGATCGCCCCCTATCTGTTCCCTTATGGGCCTTCTAGAGGATACCCGGGGCCCATGTAGTCCACAGTAGCCCCCGAGTGCTTTACGATCGAGTCAGATGCTTGGCCGACTGGTTTTTCCCATATCTCCTGTAATCTGAAAAGAGATTGTAAAGAACTCAAGAATTTTTAAGTTTTTGTGTTGAAACAACGCCTAGATTGGCTATACCAAACTCCAGACCACTCGGCCCATTGGGCACGTTATTTCAGCAAGAGAATTCGGCTCCTGGGCATCCACTCTTGCAATACAAGAGCAGCTATTGACCCATCATGGGGCATGCCTTAAGCCACGCCGTTACAACTTCTGTCTTGCAGCATGCTGTAACCTTAACGTTTCAAAAAGTATCAGCGTCAGGCGCCTGGTCTCAACTTGTAAGAACCAGCACTTGGCCCAACATGGGGCGCACCTTTCAGCCGAGCGGTACCTGTCCCCACCAGGGAAGGGATCAGCATAGGCCCCTCAGGGCGTACCAATTGGACGCAATTTTGCCGAGAGGTACTTGTATCCGGGTAGCGGTATACAACTGGCGACCTTATAAAGGCATACCTCAAGAAATTGAATCCAAATTTCACCAACACCCAACCTTGAGCATGCAAAGTTGGCTAGTGACCCAACATGGGGTATGCCGTGAAATATTTTTAACTTTGGCGCTGCCGGTGATATGCCCTCCAGGGTGCACCGAGGCCGAATTAGGCTCGATTTCAACACATTGCCACCATCAGCGGCGTGTTAAAAAGCCTGTTAAGGGGGTTGCCCTTTGCAATTTTAGCCCAAGCCCAATTAGGGGGAGACGAAGCGTTTTCGCGCCCTTTTCTCACACAGCCGAAGTGGTACGTGTCTCTGTCGAAAACCGTATTCGTATCCACTTCCGTCCCATCATCATGATGGTTTTACTGTGTTTGAAACGAATTACAAGGCGCGACCCTTGGGCTTCCTCTGTGTATAAAAGAAATCCCAGGGGCAGAGTACTACTTCACCTTCAGCTTTCGATTTTTCGAGTCTTTGTCTTCTTAGCGATACCCATAAATCCCCATCTCTTCTCTTCCAAGAGCAATGGCTAACATCATGGAGTTGATCGAGAGGTGGGTCGCTGTGGCCAGGGCAGAAGCGGAGGCAAAGGCCGCCGCCAAGGCTCGCGAAGATGAGCTCTGGCGGGATTTTGCCCTGATGAGGGCGGAAGTCCAGGCGGAAGAGTCCATTAGGGTTCTGATCCGCGGATTTCCTCAGCTCTACAAGGTGCGCTTCCCCCTCAAGGACGCACTAGTCGCAGCCCTCTTCGCCAACGAGGGTTATTAGAATCCTCCCGCCGGGGGGCTTCTTCTTTTGATCCTCTGCGAGCCAGCGACGAGCCTTAGCTCGATGTGCTGAGCCGCGGAAAATGTAATCAGGCCCAAGTGCCTTTTAATGAAAATCTTTTGAGTAATCAAGGTATCCTTCTCTTTGTCTTGAATCTGCGGCACTGCCTCTTCCAGATTTGGTCTCGAATCCGCAACATTGCTTCGTCCGAGTAGTTAGGCTCGTCCGCTCCTAGACCGGCAGTCGGCATTTAACGCAGACCTCCCGGGGGGAATCACTCGGGCGACCGAGTGATTATCGGGCCCCTCGCGGAAAGGCCGCATCCAACGCTAGACTAAGGCCCGACCCAGAATGCGAAGCTTTGCCCGTTGCGATAAATTAGGAACAGAGAAACGAAATTAATCCACCCTGCCCCTTTTTCGCGCCAGTCAGTTAGCTTCTCCAGAAAGCTCCGCCGCTAGGGTTTGTTTCCATCACTCCTCCGCCACCATCCGTCTCCGATTGCAATGGCTCCGCCATCTCCCTCCGCCCCTAAGGCTGCTCAGAGCGGGAAGAAATGCGTGAAGTCCATTACGACCGAACGGAGGCTACAAAAGCTTGTCTCCCTTGGCGTGCTCCCCTCTGAAGATTTTGTATCTTGGCGCGCCGCCGTCGGCGAATCCTGCCCCACCCCTCGCCCGGACGAGGAAGTGGTCTTCGAATCCTTCTTCCTCCGCAGCTTCGGTCTTCCTTGTTCTCCTTTCTTTCGAGGACTGCTGCATTTTTATGGGATCGAGGTTTCGCACTTGAACCCCAATTCCATCTTTTAGATTGCAAGGGATTACTGCATTTTTACGGGATCGAGGTTTCGCATTTGAACCCCAATTCCATCTTCCAGATCGCGATTTTCATCTATATCTATGAGGTCTATTTGGGGATTGCTCCTTATTTCGACCTATTCAGATTTCTTTATCTTCTCAAGCCCTTTCCCAACAAGAACTCACCCAAAGCCGGCGGCGGCGCGGGGTTTCAATTGTATGATGGCCCTTTCCCAACAAGAACTCGCCCGGCCACGTAGAAGACTCCAACACTATCCGAGGTATAAATCCCGAACAACTCCGAACCTTCACCAAAATAATGCTCCTTGTATGATGGTCGTTGAGACTTGCCTTCGAATGTAGCACTGGAGGCGAGGCAGAAGGCCCTGGAGGAGAAATCGGCCAAAGAGCTAGAAGGTAATTCTCCACAAGTGACTCTCCCTGGCTCAGCCTCGTGTGATCCAACTGGTTCGTCTCATGCTATTGGTTTTTCAGAATGCCGACAACCAGATCGCCATTCAAATGCCTGGATAAAAAACTCCTTGGCAACCCTCAACAATTGCTGCCACACCACCGTAAATAAATCCTGTGAACAACGCTTCTGGAGGATAACCCAAGAACGAAGCCTGTGGATAATTTGGTAAATAACCTATAAAGGAGAATAAATAGCTTTTCTATTAAATGTCATATCATTCTTGTACAGCCAAAGCGACCAGCAAGTCACAGCCGCTCCTAACAGGACTAGTGGTTTCAGATCTTTCCGAATACCCCAAAGCTAGCTACCAAACAGCACTATGAGGTCTAGGTAATCCTGACGCCACATGTACGAAAGACCAGATTGAACAGGCAAAATTAGGGCTGGAAAAATAGCTCGCGGCTCGGCTCAGACTCGGCTCGGAGGTGCTACCGAGCTCGAGCCGAGCCCACTTTTGGGGCTCGAAAAAATAGTGTGAGCCGAGCTAGGCTTGACTCGTTTTTGACCAGGCCTGGTCTGGCTCGACTCGGCTCGTTGGCATCTTTTGAACGTGAAGCATCTTTGGCTCGTGGCTCGGCTCAGCTCGGAGGTGTTACCGGGCTCGAGCCGAGCCCACTTTTGGGGCTCGCCAAAATGGCGAGCCGAGCTTGGATCGACTCGTTTTTAACCGAGCTTGGCTGAGCCAGGCTCGGCTCGGCTCGTTTCCACCCCTAGGGAAAATGACAATAAAAATAGGTGTTTAATTGTCTCGTCATTACGACAAAACCAACAATTCTTACTGCCATGAGAGTTACGTTTAGCTAAATTATCTTTTGTCAGAACAACACCTCGTTGTAAGTACCACAAGAAGATCTTAATTTTGAAGGGTGCTTTCATTTCCCATAAAAAATTATTAATATTGGGGGCATCACAATGAATCAAAGCTAGATAATGTGATTTCATCGAGAATTGTCCATTCCGTTGTAAATTCCTGCGAAATTCATCTCGTTCTTGCGTTAGCACAATATTTGCATGCGTGAAAACAACTCATTCCAAGCTACTAATTTCGATCCTATAAGATCTCTGCGCCTGGTAATTTTTGGAGGAACACAACTAAGAACTTCTACAATTGTATCTTGTTTATATCGAGCTAAAAAGTACAAACCAGGATACTATTCTTTCAAGGTCGCATTTCCCAACCATTTATCCTCCCAGAACCTTATTTCAGAACCATCTTTTATTATGAAGGTTCCAAAACGAAGAAAATCCAATTTTACCTTCATAAGACTAGCCCAAAAATGTGTCCCCACTCTTCCACTGAACCTGTGAAAGAGACATAGATCCTAAGTATTTATTTTGTAAAATCTGTTGCCACATCCCATCTGAAGTGAGTAACTTAAAAAGCCATTTGCTAAGCAAAGCAGTGTTTTTAATATCTAAATCTTCTATACCTAGACCTCGTTGTTCTCTAGGTAGACATAAAACACTCCATTTAGCTAGGCAGTACTTTCTGTTCTGTCCATCATTTTGCCAATAAAATCGAGACCGGAAGTAATCCAATATTTTAAGAACTCCTCTAGGCATTGCGAAAAAAATCATATACAAGGGTAAGATACTAAGCACCAAATTTATCAGTGTAAGACGCCCACCTATGGAAAGTTGTTTGCCTCTCCAACTACTAAGTCTTTTCTCAAAGTGTTCTTCTACTTTTCTCCAATCGGTGTTACTTAGCTTCATATAATGAATAGATATGCCTAAATAACTTAGTGGAAATTCTCCCAATTCACATCCAAACAAATCCATATACTCTTTCTCTACATTCTTTGCTTCTCCAAAACAGAACAGTTCACTTTTGTCAAACTTAATCTTAAGACCTCATAGTTGCCCAAATGCACAAAGCAGTAACTTCATGTTTTGAGCTTTTTCCATAAAAAGAACTGTGTCACCAGCTTAATTTAGAATAGAGAAACCACCATCCACAAGGTCTGGCACTACCCCCAAATATTTGACCATTTGTTTCTGGCTCGATTATGAGAACCGCTAACATATCAGCTATAATCTGAAAAAGTATTGGGGATAAAGGATCTCCTTGTCGAAGACCTTTTTTTGTTTGAAAATAACGCCCGACCTCATCATTCACATTAATCGCAACACTTCCACCTGAAACAAAAGACTCAACCCAAGATATCAATTTTGGTGAGAAACCTTTCATTCGAAGTGCTTGCCGTAGGCCTTTTCAAAATCAATTTTAAAAATCACCCCATTTTGTTTCTTATGATGTAATTCATGCACCGTTTCATTCAAAATGATGACACCCTCTAGGATATTACGTACTCGCATGAAGGCGGTCTGAGTGGGACTAATAATTTGATCCGCAATCGAATTAATTCTACAAAAGGTCACCTTAGTGAAGATTTTAAAGCTGACATTTAATAAACAAATCGACATGTATTGTTGAATCCTGTTAGCTTCCTGAATCTTTGGGATAAGAGAGATCACCCAAAGTTAAGGATAAACAATGGCAAATTAAGCTTATGATATAACTCAACTGGGAACCCATCAGGACTAGCAGCTTTATTATTTTCCATCTCAAATACCACATCCTTAACTTCCTTTTCCGTGAAAGGTGATATTAGAAATTCATGTTCAGCATGAGTGACCTCAGGAATATCATCATTCCTTGATTCGACCAAAGTAAATGAATTCTCTTCGGGAGCCCCAAATAAACCTTTATAAAAGCTGGTGATGAACGATTTAAGAATTACTTGCCCCTCAATCTTTCCCTCTTCTTGAGTATGACATCCTAACAAAATTATTAGGTGTCCCAAGTGTTTTTAAAAGAGATAAAACATAAGGTAAAATTTGGTTATATTATTTGTGTAGATAAAACCTATTATAGCTATTATTTAATGATCCGATAGGCTGTTTGACGCATAAGCCTTGCTTAAAATTGGGATGGGGCGGTGTCAACACATGCCCTAGGATCCAAAATATATGTTTAACCTTTTCCTAATTTTTAGGCAACCCGAAAATTCGGATTAAGCCCAAAAAGGTCTTATTTTGAAGGTATCTCGCATGGAATAATGAGGAATACTTTCCCAAAAAATCTCCAAAACTTAGGGTGTCTTGTAGAAGCTTTAAGCGACCTACTACCCAAGTTTCGGCCGAAATCTTCAAGTGGAAGTCGGATTCCCAATTTGACAAGCCCTGAATTCTATTCCGAGTCGGATTCAATTTCCTAAACCTTTCCTATTTCAACCTTGTCGAATCCACCCCTCCCAAGCACTATATAAAATCCCCATAACCCCCCTCCCCGGATAACTACAACTCGTAGAGCTTCATGGTTGGAGCCCTAGCCACAAAACCCTAACCCCCACCATCTTTTGGGGTATTTCTCTCTGTCCAAGACACATCCCGAAGATCCAAGGCAAGGATGTCGTGGAGCTCGTCGAGACGGTGAAGATGGATATATCGAACGTCACAATTGGTGAAGAAACAGAGGAGTCATGTGTTGCCAAAATTTTGGGCGATCTGGAGGCCGCCGTCAGCGACCTCACAGACAGCGTCGCCGGCGCGACCCGCGGTGCCGCCGCCGCACCCAGCGCTGCTCCACCCCATGACGCTGACGAGTGGACCGGACAAAGCCGTGGGCCCTGCTGGTTAGTTGCAGCCGCCGTCACCCCTGGTTGCTACCTGCCACACGTCCCTTCGCAGCTCCACCGCCGCTGCCTTGTCCGAACAGTGGGGTCCGCCAGTCAGCGTCGTGCGCCGCTGACGGGTGGGACCCACCTGTCCGCGCCGGATGCTGCGCGCGCTCACTGGGCCGCTTTGGGCCGAGACAAGAGAAAGAGGAGTTGGGCCCAGTTAGAGTTTAAATCCTTTTCTATTTTCTTGGGAATTTCTATTTATTATGAAACTTCTCGAAATTGTTTAGGGAGTTCCCAAGCTCCAATTCAGGTGATTCCAGAGCCATTAATTTATGAATAATTCCTAGAATTTTAACATATTTTTATTATTATATTTTCAATGCTTGGATCTACTATTTCCTTTGGTTTCCTCGATCTACGTGTAGATAACGTATTTTTGAAATTGGATTCTATTGCCGGGAATTTCCATATGAGATCCGCAAAGCTCCGAATTCTTCGAAGGCAAGCAATAGTTTGCATATTCCTCTCCCATGTTTTACAATTCCACTTTGTGTATTTATGTTTATAATTGCTACTCTTGCATACATATTAGACTAGTCTATGAGTATCTGACCATGTTAATCTTTCACTATCATGTTGTAGCCTTGATTGATGAACCCCTCTATTTGCTCCTTAGCCTATCCTTTGATTAGATGCTAGGTTTGCATTGGTTATACACTTATTAAAATGAGAAGGTGGAGTCGAGGTTTCGATGTGTTTTGATTAAACCCTAAGAAACTAAAATCAATGTGTGGTTCGTTAGAGGAGACCCTGTCGAGATGGTTTCTGGGTTGTGGCTGTGGTATGGAGATCTCCTCTGCTAAGGACTCAAGCTTGTGACATGGTAGACCAAACCAAATAGTATAGCCACTTGTGCCTTTGGCCCTGGCTTAGTACCCTGCGAAACCTACTAACCACTTGCTCGTAGACTAGCCGGTTATGGTTCGATACTTTTTCCCTAGGGTAAGGCTAGCTACTTTACCTGAGAGGTAGGTTCATTCTTAAGACCGAATGGCTTAAATGGGAACGCCCCGGGTGGTTCCCACAAGTAGTAGGCGCCCTACCGCGGCGGGCACCGGTAGGGCCGGGGAAACAAAAAGAAAAGGCAGGCGAAGTGGTAGGCGTAGTAGGCTGGAAAGGCCTTGTACCATATCTCCTTTGGGATGAGACAGGGCTTATGGGGAATGTGTACACACTCTGCAGAGTTAAAACTATCATGATAGCCGTGTCCACTGTCATGGACGGGGCTAGAGGTTTTCACATGTAGTCCCACCATTTTCATAATTGAACTTAACTAGTGTAGGCTGGGATTGGTCTGGTGTGAGGATTGACCTTCCTTTGATGATTGTTGGTAATGTCTTAAGATCATGCGTTCACTTAATTGAAACTTGACAACCAAAATTTGTTTAGTAATAGGTTGTGTAAAATAACCCTTCCCTCCATCCTTTTCCTTTGCATACATTGTTAAGGATCGTTTGCCGGGTAGCCGCATACTCATTATACCTATCGCGGTTAATTTTATTATTGAGGTTGCAAATCTGATCAGGACCAGGAGGGTCCGAACTCAGGTGTGTAGAACTAGCTGCGAGTGTTCGGGTCAATTGTTTGGATATCATCGCTAAAGGTTGCTGCTGCTCTGATGTTCCTTTTTATTTGTTCTTAAAGTTTGATAATACCTGTCTTATTGTAATAGCATATGATGATACCTTATAATACTCCGTTATTTTAAATAATAATGGAATGCCGGCGAGGATAATCATTGTCCATCATGACGTACTAGTCTGGGCCTAGTATCAGACCATGGTGTCGGATTCCCTGTGGAGACGCAGGGTTGTGACATTGATCAAGGGAGAAAATTCTTTTCTTCCTATGTTTACCATTGGCCACCATCTGGAAGTATTTGGTGTTATTATCACCCAACAAAATGTCTTTCACTTTTGCACGTTGGTAATACTTAATTTCCTCCTCACGAAGAAGTATCGTGAACTGATCCTACATTAAATGAGCTGGCCTCTCTCAGAATCAGTCAACTCACGTACCTCCGCCGCAATATCCAGCTCATTAATCTTAGACTGTAGACTGGCTTTTTGTTGTTTATATGTGAAGCCCATCCCCGAAGATATTTGCGTACTGCACTTATTTTGTTATTCCACCTTTGAACTGAGTTTTTGTGCTTTGACCGGCTGCTTCCAAATTTCTACAACCCTGTCATAGAAATCTTCTCAGGTAAACCAACTAAGTTTAAATCTAAACTGTTTTTGGTGTCCCATGAAAGCTGTCATGCCAGAACCAAGAAACAAACGCGTATGGTCAGAAACTGTCGCGACCCCGGCTTCATCAGGATCCACTCATGATCGATTGCTAGTCCTAGAGATCAATGCTAGCAACTCATGAGCGACAATTGTCGAACATCATCACACAATTAACTATGAAAATAACATATTATGCAAAATTAATTGTAGCTCAACCACTTATTACAATAATTTTATTAAGACCATATAATATAGTTTAGAGTGCGAAAATCCAAATATGCAGTGCAAATAAAGTATGACGATGCTCTAATACAACCCTTGAGCGATAGCTAATCTTGGTTAAAATCCGGCACATAATCCTCCTGATCCTGTAGACAAAACGAACCTGAGTCTTCTCCTGAATAAAAATATCTTCGTGGTTCGTATAGTGAGTACACGGCGACCCAGTAAGAATCCTTATAATGATTGCAAGGATATAAACAAGAACAGGATGGCTATTTTGCATAAACACCTATTCTAATCAAATTAATTAAAGTGTTGTAAAAACATTTGTAGAACAATTAATAATGATAAGATTATCAAAGTAATACACAGAGCTCGGCTTCCAAAGCCCCTCTGCAGAACTGCACAAGTTTTGAATAACTCGAACAAAACCAACCCATCAAGTTATTGATTAACACATGAGACTACCATGTACGACCTTCCTCACCTCCCATGACCGTGGGAACTGCTATCATGATAGATTTAACCTCTGTAGAGTGTAGCACACTTTACCCATAAGCATATCGGTACTTTTATGTCTTACATCTTCCTTTGGAGCCTAGACCAAGTAAAGATACAAGGCGATTAATTAGTTCCTTTTGTTAACACCGATACCCCCTATAAGGTTTTGACAACTCGGGTTTCCCTCTTGAACCAACAGACCGCAGCCCGATCTTTTCAAAGTATTGTGTGCTAACAGTTTTCCCTAACTACTAAGTCAAGATTAGCGCATGTTGCCCGACATGCTAGAGTTAGCACTTATAGTTGCACTTGTATAGTTTGGACAGATAAGCACACGTTAAGGGTCCTTAGACCAAGGTGACTACCTCCACCACAATCTTCAATCCACAAAACCACCCGACTTGTCACCTGTAGTCAACACACGCCATGTAGGTTTTAGGTTATTGAAGTAACTCAGCACCTCCAATTATACCAAGTTGCAAGAGTAATTAAATGATGAATAACCAAAACAACTACCAACCCATGAGCACTAGTATCTATGCACAAGAATAGGCTAGAAAGTACTAATGGCAACAATAAATAGGCTAAATTCACAAGGTAGATGACTCAGTGTGAATAAATAGGATTCTAACCCTTCCCTTCATTCATGCAAGAGAAAAGTGAATAAAACAATCAACGCGTTGGTTTTGCAAAATATCCGGCACATAATCCTCCTGATCCTGTAGACAAAACGAACCTGAGTCTTCTCCTGAATAAAAATATCTTCGTGGTTCGTATAGTGAGTACACGGCGACCCAGTAAAAATCCTTATAATGATTGCAAGGATATAAACAAGAACAGGATGGCTATTTTGCATAAACACCTATTCTAATCAAATTAATTAAAGTGTTGTAAAAACATTTGTAGAACAATTAATAATGATAAGATTATCAAAGTAATACACAGAGCTCGGCTTCCAAAGCCCCTCTGCAGAACTGCACAAGTTTCGAATAACTCGAACAAAACCAACCCATCAGGTTATTGATTAACACATGAGACTACCATGTACAACCTTCCTCACCTCCCATGACCGTGGGAACGGCTATCATGATAGATTTAACCTCCGTAGAGTGTAGCACACTTTACCCATAAGCATAGTGGTACTTTTTTGTCTTACCTCTTCCTTTGGAGTCTAGACCAAGTAAAGATACAAGGCGATTAATTAGTTCCTTCTGTTAACACCGATACCCCCATAAGGTTTTGACAACTCGGGTCTCCCTCTTGAACCAACAGACCATAGCCCGATCTTCTCAAAGTATTGTGTGCTAACAGTTTTCCCTAACTACTAAGTCAAGATTAGCGCATGTTGGCCGACATGCTAGAGTTAGCACTTATGGTTAGGCTGTTCGGTTGGGCCATCAGGGAGTGGGCCATGGCAATGGGCCATGATTTTATCCCCGACAACTACCTCCACCAGAATCCTCAATTCACAAAACCACTCGACTTGCCACCTTTAGACAACACACGCCATGTAGGTTTTAGTTGATTAGGTTATTAAAAGTAACTCAACACCTCTAATTATACCAAGTCACAAGAATAATTAATAAATGAATAACCTAAACAACTACCAACCCATGAGCACTAGCAACTACGCACAAGGATAGGCTAGGAAATACTAAGACAATAATAAATAGGCTAAATTCACAGGATAGATGACTCAGTGCGAATATAATAGGCGTCTAACCCTTCCCATCATTTCATGCATGAGAAAAGTAAATAAAAGGATTTTTTTTCATACATGCCATTACGAAGTTTGCTTATATCGGATATGCCATCGCAAAATAGATATTATTATAGATGCCACTAGTTTTGCAAAAATCTATCACAGATGCCATTTTCAGGCTTTTTTTGAGTTTTTTGTATTTTACGCGGGCCAAATAGGCCAAATACGAAAGAAATACGGCATCTGACACGTGGGGCCCACTTGTCACCCTCTCCCCTCCTCCTTCCAGCCACCTCCTTCCTCCTTCCACCCAACTTCCCAGGCGACCTCGGTGGTGTGAGCTCGGCGGTGGTGGCGCGAGCTCGGCACAGCCGCCACCACGCCGTGGCGGTGGCGTGAGGCGCAATGGCGGTTGCGGGCGAGCTCGGAGGCTGCTGCGGGCGACCTCAGCGGCGCGGCGCGGTGGCGTGATGTCATGACGGCAGCAGAGGCGGCGGCAGCGGCGTGATGGCAACGACGACAGTGGAGAGGATGGAGAAATGAGAAGGAAGAAAGGGCCAAGTGTATGACGTGTGGGTCCCACATGTCAGGGTGTATTTTCCCTGCATTTTTATTTGGTATACGTCATAAATGCTAAAGAGTCTCCGAGAGTGGCATCTGTGATAGATTTTTGCAAAACTAGTGGTATCTATAATAATATCGACTTTGCAATGGCATATCCGATACAAGCGAACTTCGTAATGGCATGTATGAAAAAAAGCTTAAATAAAAACAATAATCAGGTAAGTTTTGCAAAATAGGAGAGAAAGACGCAATCTATCTTGCCTTGATAGTACTCCGGGTCTTGGGATGCTCCTCCAAATTGCTCCTAAAAAACCCTCGAACAGTGCACATAGATGTGATTTACACGTCGATGAAAATGCATAAGAACAGAAAAATATTCAGAAGAACATATAGTTCAACAGAATATATAAACTTTTAGGCTATTTATGGGATTTAATGGATCAGGAATCATCCAATTTGGAGTTCGGATGCTCCCTAAATAATTCCTAGAAGTTTTGGATAAATCAGAAATCTCAGGAAAGATTAAACCGGGTTAACTGAAGAAAAACCGGCGGAACCGGGCGAGTGGGCAACGCTACGCGCAGCGCGAGCGACATGTGGCGGGCTGTTGAAGGAAACCTAGGGCGAGAGGGGGTGAATCAGACGCTTAATTCAAGTTTTAACCTTTGTTTGCGGGATTGATTGGGTCGGTTTTTACCCAAGCTACCATAAATCCCTATGAGCTAGATTGGGAAGCATTGGCACAATAATCAACAGAGAAAAGGTGGCTCGATGGCTCACACAAGAAATGCACAATATGAAGTACTAGAGGATGCAAGAGACGAGGAGACGCAAAGCGAGTTGTTTACCGAAGTTCGGTGCTCAATACATGAACACCTACGTCTCCGTTGAGGAAACTTCTCATACAGAGAAGTCAGGACCCTTTCGTCCCTAGCTCTCAATCCATTCGTGGTAACTCTTCACCAACACATGGTAGGCGAACTCCAAACCTTCACACGTAGACGAGTTCTTCCACATGCGGAAGCTCCTCACACCCGCGGTGCCGACACACGGCCCCGACCCCGACTCCCGACACACAGAGGGTTTTGTACACAGCCTCCAACAAATGAAGGCAACGCACTTCCGACACATGGAAGTGACCCCCGACACACGGAGGGTTTCGGTCGATGTAGTCGTTCGGTTGATACAGTCCGTGGCGTGGCGACGATCTCCTCGGCGATGAAGTCCCAAGAGCATAAGACAGCAGACCGTCCCTCACCACCACCCCTTCTCTCCCACCATGGAGCTAGGCCAAGACCTCCATGGGAAAAAGGGTAAGACTTGCGGATGGATGAGATGAGGTAGGGGCACCTTCTTCTTCCTCTTCCTCTCTCCTCCCTCTCTCTCCCTCAATCTCTCAAGCACATGGAACCCTAGATGGAGGTGGGAACCATGGGAGGAGCTCTCAAGGGTGGCTAGGGCAAAGGGTGGCTGCAAAACGAGTATCTCACCCTTTCCCCGTGCTGGTGGCTCCTATTTATAGGTACAAGGCGAAACCCTAAGAATGGACAGTCCAGATTGAATTTCCTGTGATGCAGCCTAATCCGTTGGACCCGACGGTGGTCGGACCCAGTCCGATAGTAGGGTTGCATTTGGGGACTTAGCCACTGACACGTTCATTCATCGGACCCAGTCCGACGGGGTTAGTTTTTCGCAGACCACTTCATTTTGGCTATCCCTTTCTCCCTTGATGTCTTGCCTAGGGTTTTATCCCATGTTTGTTGACTTGTGAACTCGGCGGGAACATTTGGACACTTAGGCGGGAAGTTTCGCACCCAAAGGAAATATCTGGCTTTGAGACTTAAAGGCTATGAAACTTCGGACAGCTGGCTACCCCCTGGAGTCTCCTAGACTTATCCTGAACTATTTCGAAGACGAATGAGAATAAGAGACTGGAGATGTTCTCTGTGGGACCCTATAGTCAGAGATACGATGATCGGCAGACATGTTGACCCTAGGCTACACACACGCAAGAAATCAAAAGAACTAGGAAACAAATGTCCTTAATCTTGACGTGATCTAGCTCTACAGCCCAGTTGCCATCATTTACCAAAATCATTCAGCCCATGGGAGGCTTGATCTTACAGTTGTGATAGGTGGGTGCGGACATGGGGCAACGGCAGTGGCGACGCGTGGTAGCGGCAGCGCAAACGCGCACGCGCGGGCGGGAACGGGCGCGGTGCGGACACGTGGAGACGGGCGACGGCGACGACCAATATGGAGGCGACGCGTGGCACGGGGGGACCGACGCGTGGGCACGGGGCGCTGGCGCGAGGCGTCGATGACTGAACAGATGGCGTGCGGGGATTGGGCGGCGCGGTTTGCAGGGCAGCGCACGATCGGCGGCGGCGGCACCAGCGCTAGCGAAATCCGGCGAGCTATTCTGGGTGCAAATCTTCACCAAAACCGGAGATCCATATATCCATCTTGACCGTCTCGACGAGCTCTACCTGATGGTGCCATCTACTCTCGAGTTTGAGCTAGGCACAGAGGGGAATACCTCAAAAACTCCTCGGCGACTAGGGTTTTGGCTGCTAGGGTTTGCGATATGGGGTTTGTCGAGTTGTGGACTTGAGGGGGTCTTGGGGGGGCATTTATAGTGGTGGTGGGCGACCTAGGTCAGGCCTTATGGTGGGGGAACTTGAATTGGGCTCTAATTCTATTTTGAGTAGGATTAAGACTCTCCCAAATTAGGAAAATACCCAAATCCGTGAATTTTGGCCTAGGCTTTTATCTTAGCACGAGATTAGGCTTCTAGAAACTCTCCTCCAAAGTTGGGCTTGGTCGCCCATGTTTGCTCATCATTTCATGGGTTTGACGAGCTCCCGGCAGAACGGCAACACTTCATGTAATCATGAGCGAGCCTTGAGCTTTGGGCTTGAAATTTGTAGGGTGGCTAAATGATGGCTTCTAAGAATTACTGAAATTCCATAGAATTTTCCTAAAAGGTTTCCTAGGGGTCATGGCTTAAACCTAATTTAACATAATTTAAAATAGGGTTTTGTATATAACAATTCCCCTTTATTTAGTTTTAAGGTTTCGAAAATACAAGTGATATAGATAAAATAGAGGATGTCACAAATCAACATAGATATAATGTAATTTTTTGTGCTTCTTTGTTGTATGATGAAACAATTCCATCATTTCAATGGTAGATTCATACTTTTTTTAATACTACTGGAAAAGCTTCAAAGGTAATGTTTTTATTTTTTAAGTTTTATTTGCAGTTGTAAGCTATGAAAAAAATATATTAAACTATTGTTTTTTAGGTAGTTATGACAAATCAAAGACGCAACCATGAGCAAAGCAACAAAGAATGTCTTTCCAAACACTACGCATAGGTTATGTGTGTGACACATGTATTAGAATGCCGCAAAATATCTTAGTCATGTTTTTAGTGTCTCAAAAGATTTTAAACGTGATTTTGGTCTTTGTGTGTATGACTGTGAAAATGAAGAAGAAAAGGGTGCTTAGTGATACATGCTTACAAAGTATGATCTATCTAGTAACAAATGGTTGACTGGGTTGTTTGCAATACATGAAAAATGGGCACTTGTGTATGGCCGTCAATTCTTTTATGCAGACATGATCAAGAAGTACCTAGATCCGAAAACAAGGCTGCTTGATTTTTTTTGATCATTGGGAGCGATTTGTGGAAGACCGTCGTCATTTGGTAAAGTTTTTGAAGTAGAGTA
>SPJY01033365.1:1798747-1885137 GCA_005191435.1 Raddia distichophylla | reverse complement strand
TCTCGCCGCTCCCTTAGCCTGCGCCGCCTCAGCTCAGGACATGAGGACGGCCACGGAGACGACGCGGGCTCACCTTGCTGCTCTCCTCCACGCCCTGCCTCGCCATGTCCTCCCCGGCGCCGGTGGCCCACGCCCTCGCCCCCGCCCTGCTGGTCTCCTCCGTGTCTTGCCTCGCGGCCTCCCCAACGCCGCCGATGGCCCGCTCCCTCGCGGCCGTGCCCCCTTCCTCCCGTGCTTTCCCCTCTACAGATCGGGTCCGGCATCGCCGCGGTCCGTCGATGTCGAATCTGTCCACGGGACGTGCCTCGCTACCTCCCCGACGGCGCCGGTGGCCCACCCCCTCACGGCCGTCCCCCCTTCCTCCTCCGTCGCTGTCCTTTCTCCTGTAGATCTCCTCGCCGCCATGGGCGGCTCCCTGTTCTTGCTTCTCCCGACGGTCGCTCCAGCGAGGATGGTCCCCACGACGGTGGGCAGCAGGGCCTCCAAAATCTTCAGGTTTTGCAAATGGGGGTGCCTCAATTGCAGCGAAGGCCCAGCCTAAGAGTGCAAAAGGTACAGACATCAGGTGAGATCCAATGCTATTCTTCAGCTGTTCTGGAAATGACTTTTTATGCATCCGTGTTCTGAGTTATGCTGGTTCTGTGTTACTTTAGAGGGGTGATCCCGCGAGAGAAGCATGACTGTTACAGAAAAAAACGGATGGGGCTTCTCAAATGTCGCTCAGGCTTTCATGTGTTATTTGTTTGTTCGATTACTGCTGATATATACAGAATCTTATGCCCTGTTATTTCGTGAAATGGATGGTGGATGGTGTAGTTCTTGGTTAGTATTTCATCGTATGACCGCGTGACGAATAGATATAGAGGTGTCGAGTTTGAGCAACCGTCCGCGTCTTTTTAGTGTTGCGTATGTTATATGCGTGTCGTGTAATGCTCATGCGGTTGTGTTCCTTGGTCGATCGAAACTTTAATATGGAGGTCAAGCGCTACCGCCATGTGCAGATATAAAAAATTAAACAAGGGTTGGACCGTGCGCTAGATTAAATTACGTTGGTGTGCAGGACTGATTGAATTAAGCGTTATGCCCAGATATACAAAATAAACTAAGTTACGTTGGTATGTCCAACTGATTGAGTTAGGCAAAAAAAACTTTGGATTTCTATTCTTCGAGTTCATTGATGTTCTATTGCTTTCCAATTTTCCAAAAGGTTATGCAATGCGCTGTATGATTTTTGTTATGCGGTGCTATCATTTCAGCTCGGTTAGCATGGAGCATTTGCAGGTGTGGCTGCATGCTAGATTGAATTAGGGTGGTGTGCAGGAGTGATTGAATTAGGCGCTGTGCGCAGGTATACAAAATAAACTAAATTGCGTTGGTATGTAGAACTGATTGAGTTACGCCAAAAAAAATTCAGATTTCTGTTCTTCGGGTTTATTGATGTTCCATTGCTTTCTCATTTTTCAAGAGGCTGTGCAATGCGCTATATGATTTTTGTTGTGCGCTGTTATCATTTCAGGTCGGTTACCGTGGAGCATTTGCAGATGTATTCGAACTCGGTCTCCAGGTTTGTCTTCTTAGTTAAATTTGTCGGTTTCGTCTATGCATCCAAGGTAGGATGCTACGTTATTTGTTCGTGTATGTCTTTTGTGCAGTGCACAACGCGCAATTAGAGGTTGCATACACACTTCTTCATAGCAGGCCGGTTGTTTGCTTACCGATTTAGCTCATCGAATTGTGCTTTGCTTTTATTTGGTGCTCGCATCTTTGCTTTTAACGTTGTTTGGTCATGGGTGACGCATGCTGTATTGTCTACCGGTTCAATTCCCTCTTTAAAAACCATGTTCAGTTACATGTAAGGGCAACGTGGGCATGAGGTTACAAATGCAATCACCTATACTAGCCTTTTGCGCGAAGACCTCACTATTTAACACCGACAGATCACACAAGGTACTTCAAATGGAACAAGCTCAAAGTAACATGGTATGATTTGCTTGGGATGTGCTACTATTAAACAGATGAGAGATGGCTTATGTCATTGCTCTGTTTAGCAGAGCAATTTTGGCTGCAGAGCCAGTTTTAGCCTCCATCTAGATTATGGGGGTTAGAGCTTGGTTTACTATGTGATGATTTGTGTGCCATACTCTTTATGTGAGAAAGAATATAAGTTATATTTTAGCCAGCTTATGCCATCATTTCTGCATCCTGTAGCTGCACATTTTGTCACACAAATATGATTTGATATGATTTGCTGTTAGTTATTACCATCAAAGGTCAGCATTTATGTCTACTAGCATGGTATCTTTCCAGCGGTATATAAGCAGAGTTTTCTACCTGCGTGATGTTTCATTTTCTAGCATAGTTAGACATGGCCAACCTACTATGCCCTTTTGCCTTTTCGATTTTTTTTTTGAACAGAAATATGTATTAATGACGTTTCTATTCGATAGTCATTTCTTTGTCGTTACAGGATTTAATCTGCTTATTGCTCACAGATTGCTGAACACCTACAAGAACACAACTGAAATAGCTATACAAAATAAGTTCATCTTCTATATTGGATGTGAACGATGGCTTCTTTATGTTTGGAAGTTCAGGTGATGAGGAGGCACATAATGAGTGCACTGGCAAAAGTGTAAAGCATGATCCATAGCTTTTAATCACTGTATTTGGTTTTATATTGTTTTCGATATATTATGTGATATGTTATAAGCCTTCTGATTCAAGTTGGCTCATCGAACTGACATGATCCCTTCCGAATCAGACCTCTCATTGTTTTAGTATATATCTATGGTTTCATGCCTCTCATTGCCTACCTACTTACAGCATACAGGACAATTTGGGCGTGTCCACAGAGGACGGGAAATCTTCCTCTTACGAGACCAAAGAAGTTAACAGAACAAGGGTTTGACTTTGTTGTGCATGACCACAGCAAATGATATCGTTAGAAACTATTATGAAATCTTCCTTACATACACACCTCCATATTGTATCCATATATATGAAGAGACTCTTTTTATGCTACAAAAATGGATTTGTGTGCATAGCCTCATCCAATGTATACTGTATTTACTCTTTGCTGTGTTCATGGTTATGGTTTTGTATATAACATGGGTCTTCCAATGCTTCCGAACCGGCGGGCCATGGGCCCGCTTATTCAACTAGTAAATATTACAAACACTAGAACGAGCAGCGTTTCATCGCCACGTGGCCCTCCCCGCGCGCAGCGCTCGCTCGCAGCTAGCTCGACGCTCGTGTCGCGTGCGTTTCGTCGCCACGTAGGCCTCCCCGCGCGCACCGCTCGACCTCGCTGTGCTGCTCGCTGCCGGCTCGCACGGCTGGCTCGGCGCGACGTAGCCACGTCACGCGGCTAGTATCTTACACGGCAGGTAATCGAATATCCTTGCTGAGCACATGGTAAGTTGGTTTCTCTTTCTCAGCTGCTTTACGACTCAATGCCTCATCGTGCATGACAGCAAGCAATAGCACGTCTCATGTCTCACACACCAGCAAGTGATAGCTCATGCTGAAGATTTTACTCGTTAAGCTAAGCTAGCCCCATGCATGAATATACCTTGTTTGTTTTCAGCTTAAATTAAATATTAAATAAAAAATATTGTTTTTTATAAACCGAATGGTGCAATATTATGTTTTATTTTTTATGTGATTTTAAATAGTTCTTTTTAAATCTTTTAAAGTAATTTTCCATAACTTTTTGTACTCTTTAAAACACCTTTTAAGAGGCCACAACCTTTTTAGATTAAAGTTTTCAGCAATTTTCAGCTCAAACAAACAAGGATCAGAAACAACACAGATCACTGTCACTTTCACGAAATGCTTTCCGTTTGACAGCGTCATGCAGCTACACTATTGCATCTCAAATCACATCGTTTTCGTCGATCTACATGCTTTCTCCCTTCGATTAAGTCAGCAGCAGCAAAAGAGACGGGTGGACGGTTCTTTTAAAAAGAACAGGCCTAACTTTTTATTAGCGACATTGGTCAATGAACACCAACTCTGAAGAAAACAAGTCCAAGACAACTATGCCCAGGGTTTACCATCTCATGTTTCGTATCTAGACTTCTTTAAAGACGAGTCCTTTGTCCTGGATATCCCACAGCAACAAAAATATTTGAGAAATTATACATGGTTTACAGAAACAAGACCAGTAAAATTGATTAATTGGCCTAGAGACCCACTGCTCTAGGCTTTACAATCATGCAACTTAATGGCGATGCCTTCTGATTAGTACACATAAGGTAGGATCCTCCACGGCACAAGCTTGCAGTACTCTGCCCAGATTTCCTTGTACTTCTGCGAGCACCTTGCTTCATCTCTTCGTTCCCTCCATATCAGCAAGATGAACAAGTAGGTGGGGTAGAAGTATGGGATCACAGAACTGTGCAAAATGCGTCAGAGATGTAGGTTACTCATAATTTCATACTCACTGGATAAGAGAATTGTGTCGTAAGGGTGATTGAAAGTCACCTGGCACCACAAGGCAAACTGAAAGAGAGTGCTAGCAGCAGATCTCCTAGGTAATTACAGTGCCTTGCAATACCCCTATATTGGAGAAAAAAAGGGTTCTGTTATTTTACAACCCAAAACACTCAAGATGGAAATATGCATCAAGAGCTTGAGCAATCAGACATATCTACGAAAAACACTGTTCTATAATCATGTAGAATGATCTACCACGGAAGAAAATCATGTGTGCATTGGCTGCTTAACTACTCACCGACATTTTTTCCTTGCATTTTTCTTCATACAACTAACTACAACTAAATTTTTGGACAAAAAAAGCATACAGTGGCTCTATGTGACACTGTCGAAATAGTCCACAGCACAACCTCTAGTCCACAAAATATAGAGAATAAGTAGTTTTTAGTTGACTAACAAGAAAACACGCATGCATCCCACAGGAAGCATGTACCTTACCAGTAGCCAGATACAAGTAGCTTTCCCCCAACAACTTTTGGGGGTTTACCCCAAATAAGAGCTTTAGGATCCTTCTTGAAGACATGTTTTTGTTTGTTGGCTCCTCTGAACACTAGATAGCTATGTACCAAATGGAGTAGAGCATGGTCAAACAAATCAGAATTAGCAGTAAACAGGTTATACATCATGAGTGTAGATATAACAAAAGCAGATTCCTGAGACAGGAAGAGTACCCTATGAGAAAAATGAAGCAGTCAGTGACAGCAGCCAAAAGGGGCAATTCCACCTTGTTTCCCAAAAGCCACCAACCCTGGTAAGTCATAAGCTTTGATAAATATCTTAGTTGTCAACCCATTGGCTCAATGAAAGAGACAGCAATACTTTTACATGTTATTGCAAATGTAAAAAAGAACTTATAAATGAAATAAAACATAAAATAAATTTGTGATTGTGAGATATCAAATTATCAACAAATATCAATATATCATACACCTGAATAGTGAAGGTAAAAGGGATGAAAACTAGATCACCAAACACAAGCATGAAACCCAGCTTTTCTGCAATAATGTCCCATCTGGAAAATAATGATAAACAGAATCAGATAAATGGAAAAATAACAAAGTATGGCGATAGTGTGCTTACGTTGAGGTCATGAATTCTTCATGAACGAAGTAATCTATAATATACCACTGCATGAAGAAACAGAATTACTTTCACAAATGACATGGTAGACAATGATTGAATAAGATGAATTACTTTCACAAACGACATGGTAGAGAATGATTGAACAAGATAGTCATGTCCAATACCGCACAGAAGAACTGGTAGAGAATGACTGAAAGATTAGCTGAACCAGCTAAATAGCTCTTTGCAAGCAAAGAGAGGTTGATAAATAACCATGCCATCATTCCAGCTCTTACAAAAAAGAATCTGCAATAATGAAAAGAAAACAAGATTATTGCTGCATCAGAGTTTCCTCCAATTCCTTGTAGCTGGAGAGAGAGATAAACAACAGGAAGTTCTTGCAGATGAATATATGGTTTACTTTAGCTTGCATTCACTGTAATTACCACCACA
Source organism: Raddia distichophylla (assembly GCA_005191435.1). Lineage (NCBI taxonomy): Eukaryota > Viridiplantae > Streptophyta > Magnoliopsida > Poales > Poaceae > Raddia > Raddia distichophylla. Next base: position 1,879,125 of record SPJY01033365.1, on the reverse strand, counting down.
ATTTATCAATGATTCACAAATTGAGGAGTCAATAAATGAAACTGAGAAATATCTATGTAGCATATCTAACTACATCCACCCAATATATAATGTAACTTCATTTGCACTTGTAATCTGCATCCATCTACTTAGAAAAATGAACACCTTCCTCATTTTAGTCAGTTAATTGCACAACTAACAATCAATGTGCATACCACTCAAGCCAACTTGGTACTATTCAATATACTACAGGCAATTAGCCATGATAAACAAATCGAGACTAAATTTTTGACAAAAATCGAGGAGACAAAAAATAAAACTGACAAATAGCTACGCAGCATATCTAGCTATATATCCACTGATATATAATGTAATTTCATTCGCACTTATAATCTGCAGTGTCTACTTAGAAAAACGAACACCTTACTCGTTTTAGCCAGTTAATTGAACAATAAAGAATCACTACGCATACCACTCAATCCACTTGGTACTCTTCAATAGATTACAGGTAATTAGGCACGAAACTGGTTAATGTCAGTAACTCAGTATTAAAAAACTTTTCATTAATTTGTCAAAGAGTTAAAAGGACCATTAGTCTATAAACAGCAGTGGTTGCAAATTGCAACAGGCAACCAGATAGCCACACACACAATTCTCACAGAAAATCATATTCAAACTTTCACAAGCAAGATGAAAAAAAGAAAGAAACGCCTAACATACTTGAGATCAACTCCCATGAAATGAGGATTAAGCTGCACACCCAACCACCTATTAGACAAAGTGATGGAAAAGTGTCAGTATCAAAAAATGGAAAAAAATAAAATAAAAAAAGACAGCTGCAATAAAATTGCACCAGCTAATTTCCTAGACTGAAAAAATAAATGAAACTTGGAAGTTCCTGATTGCGTGATGTTTCAACATATACACGAATAAAAAGATCGCTGGCATAAAAAACAAGTCACTGTATTTTCTTGAACTACATCAAATATAACCTCTCAAAAGTAGTACCAGTCTTGTATGAACATCCCAGTAACATGTGGCTTCAAAGAGGAACTTTGATGGAGGGACCTTAAGCCAACATAATAGAGCATGAAAGAAACCTATAATCCAATGGCACAAAATTAGGGTCAATAAAAAAATCATGGTATTTAACTTGTTGAATGTGTGACTAGATATATATTGCTCCCTCCAGAAGTCCGGATCCATAATTCCTGTCGTTTTGGACAGCGACACGGTCTTCAAAACATAACTTAGACCATTGTTTTCTATTAGAATGTGTATAGCGAAATCAACAAATATACAATTTTATTAAGTATTCTTTAAGATTAATCTATATATTTGATCTCCACAGTTCCAAACTAAAAATTTTAAAAGTTATTGATAGCCAAAGTTCTAAAAGTTTGACCTCAACCTTGTCCAAAACGACAGGAATTATGGAACCGGAGGGAGTAGTAAATACTGCCTGCCAAAATTTTAATAGCATTGGCCAAATAAATGTCATGTAAGATCAAAGGGGGTCCAAATTTTTATTTTGATGCATGTGGGAGCCAGGCTCTCACTCTTTGTTTGTTTCCGTCAATGATGCCACAAATGAAAACCGAGCTGTCTCCATCAATCAATCTACCACTAAGATACATGGGCAGCCCGTAGACCCTTACATTAGATGGTTGTGAAGTAATACTACTCCAAAAGAACTAACTGAATCTTCAACATTGGAAGCTACAGCTGCATCAAGCAGATTTTGCAGGACAAGGTTGTTTTGTTGGGGAGTTTTCGGCCAAACTAGAGCAACAGAAGATTTGAAAATGAGCCAGAAATTCAAATGGTACACCGGCACATGATAGCAAGAAAGACATCATCTAGAACTTATTTGGCTTGTATATTTCCTTTGCATATAGACATACAGGTTTTCCTATTACTATTATCATTAGGAATAAGTCTATCTTACATACCTGAACTATTGAGAAAGTCCACTTAACCCTCCAAACTATGAAATGGTCCATTTTAAATGTCTCAACTATGAAGCCACAACAAATAACCGCTCAAGGCGGTTTCGCTATTTCTAATTTGACCCTCAATTATATAAAAGGTCAAATGAATTGCAAAACGGCAAAAAAAATTTTTATAAAGCATTCAATTCCTTTTAGGATGTTTAGCTATGAGAAGGCACCTACAATGACACTAAAAATGAAGGTCGCTGACAACAGCTCGACTCCCCTGTCGGCTACGACCTGCATGGATCGGCAAACAATATATTGGTCAATAAGCTACATACCCTGAATGCGACTGTATCCTCAGAGATTTCATGAATACGTGAGAATTAAAAGACACAGAGACTACTAACAGTGGGAGATATCCATCCCGTCCATACACCAATTGTAGATAGCCCCAAGAGCAACAGGAGGGAGAGAAGACCTGCACACGTGCATTAGTTGGGTATGGAGAACAACGAGTGATGTAGGTGCCTTAAGAATTCAGAAATTGGCCGTAAGAGCGTGGGCTACTAGCTCAGCCGCAGCAGAAGTACCATTGCAGCGGTAGTAGAGGCGGGACGAATCGGGGAGGACGGCGCCGGCGACGAGCTTCCCGGGAAGGATGGCGCCGGCGGCGGCGAGGTAGCCGAGGTAGGAGAGGAGCACCACGACCTGCACAGAGTAGGCACACAAACTCCGGTGTCTAAGCAACCGCGTAGCAAAGGCGAGCAATGCGGGCGCGGGCGCGGGCGAGGGACCAACCGCGCTCCGGGAGGGCACCAGCGCGGGAAGCACGGCGGCGGCGGCGGCGGAGGCGGCCTCCATTGTGCTCAGAGTCAACGATCGAGGTGGATACCTAGCGAGTCCACTTCCCCTCCACGGCTCCACGGAACTCTCAAGCCATTACTGGGCCTTTGAGGGCCAGGGCCAAATCGAGCCCCCGACTGGTTCGTCTCGTCAGATTCCCTCGCCTATTTTTTTTTTTTTTCCTTTTCGTTTCTGAAATCAGATCCCATGACCTACTTTTCCCCCTTTATTTATCACAAGGGCCCGACTGGTTCGTCTCGTCAGATCCCCTCGCTTCTTCTTCTTCTTTTTTTTTTTTTGACCTTTTTCGTTTTTGAAATCAGATCCCATGATCTACTTTCCGCCCTTTATTTATCACAAGAGCTTTTCCGTATATTCCAACTTTGAATTCATTCTGCTATTTGGTCTGATTTGCTGAAGGTCAGATGCCTATGTGTTAAGAATAAAGCTTAAAAGGTAGCATGATGGAAATAGTATTTGTTTTTGGCATGATACATGGTTATATGACAAACCTTTGGTTGAGAAGTTTCCAGAGCTATATAATATGTCTGCTCGGAGCAGTATGTTTCAGTTGCCTATTGTAATGGCAAGGACTGGATCATTAATTTTAAAAAATGGCTTTCATAGGGGCTTCATGAGAAGCGGCTTGAAATTGAAACAAAAGCTAGGGGGGTCCCTTGATTATTGAGAATGATTATGTGAAATGGTTGTTAAATGAGAAAGATTTTCAGTGTTAATTCCATGTAAAAGCTTTGCCACACAAATGATCAAGTTCACAAGGGTGGGCTTTTTAAACCCTTTTTTTTGGAGAGGCATAATCCCCATGAAAATCTAGATGTTTTGTGTGGTTGATAAAAGAAAATGCTCTTTTAACTAAGTCTAATCTCAAAAAAAGGGGTTGAAATGGCAATCCAATATGTGAATTCTGCAGCAACATTAAAACCTCAAGTCATTTATTTTAACTGTCATATAGCCAAGTTAACATGGAGTTTATCTGGGGCAGTATTAGAAATGGGAAAGTAAAATAATCACTGCTCATAAATCCTTAAGGTGCCTTGGGTTGGCATCTGCTTGTCGGTCGTTATGGATGCTAAGAAATTTTTCATGCTTTGATGAAAGTAGAGTCAATAACCCCCTAGTTGCTCTTTACATTACGTGCTCTCTGCTTCAATGCTGGGATGTAGTTCTCTTTTCCGATGGTTGGCCATTTCTTGGCGCAGATGCTGCCTGTTTTTCTACCTAGTTCTGATTTTCCAGCCATTTTGTCTATTTTGGCAGGTGATTGCTTGGTACGGTGTATCTGTGTTGCTGGTTGTTCCGCTTCTGCTGTTCTCTGTGTAAAACTGGTGTTTTCATTTTTTTTTTTTAGGCCTCGTTCAATTCAACGTATGGTACCTTTGCGCAATACTGTAGCAATTTTTTTACTTTTATATAGCCTATATGTTGTGATAATTTGTAAAGTTTTTTTTGTGACTTTAGTATTCCTTCCAAAGATTGTAAAACTATTATTTATTTATTTTTTTAATAATCTTTAGATCTCATTTCAAGTGCTCTCAATTTGCTACAGTAATACGCCAACGCAACGATACGCTGAAAAGAACAAGGCCTTAGTCAAAGAAATGGAGGTCGGGTGTGAGCCCTTTCCAAAAAAAAAATCACATGTTATATAGCTGCATCACGTGCTTTTCCGATCAAACACGTGACCAAGCATTATTTAAGGATCTACGCTGATGTACAGGAGGCCTCCTTGATTCGCGATTCGATTAAAGTCAAGAGTTAGGAATATTTATAAAAGACATAAAAAGACTAAAAATCATCTAAAATATTTTTAATATCTTTGAGAACCCCACCCCCTCCCACCAAAAAGACCCGAAAAAACTATTAGAAAATGTTGTGATGGATAGCCCGTTTAAAAAAAAATTGGTTAAACCGAACAAAATAAAATCAAACCACACGAATCAAATAAAAAATGGCCTTAATCTTCATGAAATGGTACAGCACGGCGGATGCGTGTTGAACGAATGGGACCAGTCAGTTATCCCATACAAGAGAGAAGATATTCCGATGCTGCCAGAGTCTGAAAAATGGTAGCATCAATCGGGCATGCACGCACATCATGTACAAGCTAGGCTCTATGGTATCATAGCAGCTACAGTGTACGTACCGTACAAGCGTTTCAGTACGTGTTCTGGGGGTTGAATCGCCGCCTGGCGTCGCGCTTGTAGTAGGGCGTGTCGTCGATGGTCCTCCTCACGTACTCCATGAAAGGCTGGGGCGTGCGAGGAGAGAGCTGGCCGTCTGCTGGGGACGCTGGATCAGGCGCAGCACCTGGGCTGGCTGCTTGTAGCGGTGATGGTGATGGTGGTGTGGGCACGGCCTGTCTCGATGGTGCTTGCCTGCTCGGTTTCTCCAGCGACTTCATGAAGAGCGCGACTGTGACTACTGGTACAACGATGCATGTGAGGACAACGGCTAATGTTGTTAAGCCTGACGATGATGATGGCTCTCTTCTTCCTCCAGTGTCATAGGTAACCTCAACTTCTTCAGTCTGGCCTGTAGAACGGGTAAAACAATGGCTTCAGGTAATGATCACATTGCAGCCCTTTGACGGCAAGTGGAATCAGTTCATGCAGATGCTGTTATGTCAACTTGGGTTGACATCAAGTTTACAGATCGACAAAAAGGTGGTCAAGGAACCTAGATGATGGTCACCACATCCACCATGATACGCTAATTCTAGGCATTAAACCTATTACGAGAATTTTACAAATAAGATAGAATGCCGTACCAGTGGCCGGAAGAACTATGGTGACCTTGTCAGAGAAAGGTTGCCTTTTGAGCGCTTCAACCTGCAAAGGATAACAGTCAGTACAAGTTTAACTGTTTTTTATATAAAAAATTGCTTCCTTGTCAGCTGGGAGGACTTGGGACTCACTCGGTAAACAATTTGACCAGGAACACCCTTGTTCTCATTTGTATCAAAACGACTGACTGACATTGAATCTTCAGCAGTCCAGAATAACTCAACATCTGGAGCACGATAATAATAGCCAAAGCATTAGAAACAACACAGCCAAGGATCTAAGAGCATGTCTAACCATTCCTAAAGAGTGGACTTAGCACTATTCATCAGCTTTTCCTCTCTTATTTTATTGCTGCAGTGCTAACTACACCCTAAGTTAGGGTACCATTGGACTTGCCCTAAGTTTAAAAACTAGTCTCTCGTACCAGTATTCCCACCAATAGTAATGATACTATGATTGCAGCTTGGACTCAAAATTAACTGCATGAGATAGCCAATAGTCAGTTGAAAATTTTAAAAATGACGTGCATGCGTGAAAGAGGAAGGGGGAGGGTGGCTACCTTTCCAGGTTCTTTAATGTAAAATCCTTTGACAAACAAGGCATGCGCAGATCCTGTCACCTTTGGATCTTCTTTTAGATTTGCATGAACTATGATATGTAAAAATCCTTCCTTTGGATTCAACTTAACAGGCAACAGTTGTGCAGGTGAGTATGGATGAAATAGGCAGTACGATTTTTTGGTAACAAGGTCACTCCATGGTTCAGCAAACCTGAGGGACATTGAAAAGTACGGTTTTAACATATCCCCCAAAAATATGGCGGTACAGGTTGTATACCCGGTGATGGGGAACCTACCCAACAAAAGAAGGTTCAACCTTGCAATCAAACGGGACATTTATCTGATTCACAGTGGACTCGGAGCTGTGCCCAGCTGAATCACTTCTTTTGACAAGGGAATAAAAGGTTAGATTCAATGAACATAAGTAAAACCAAGAGCATCCAAATTCCAAAACATACAAAAAAGGTTGAATGCATTTCTTCCATAACAAAGAACTGGAGGCGGTAATAGGTCAAACCATCTATGAAGACACAGATCATAGTCTAAAACAGAACGGTTGGTGTAGTATTTATTACAATTATATGCCCCCCCCACCCACCCACCACCACTCCCTGATTACTATATTTGCTCAATTTGTGATCTGATGCATGTTATATGCTACCCCCTATATGTACAGGTACATGTAAAACCTCTAACTTCAGATCACAATCTGCAGCAGCGAATGAATGAATGTTGACATAAAACAGCATTACGCCATTAGGGGCTAGGCCCCCCTTTTGTAATGATACTACTCCACGGGTACCTTGCAGACTTGCAGTATTTGAATATAGTGTAACATAAGTTCATATGTAATTGCAATGCCAGGACAGATTATCTACCCAGTAACATTAGAATAGCGTTGGTTTACAAAGATATAAACCAACAAATATGTGAAAAGGTATGAAGGTGATATGAGCAACACAAACCTCAATCTGACAGAGAACTTGTATCCATTAGGTGGGCTTGCAGCATTAGTTAGCATCTCTGCAGGAGCATCAACAACTATCTGGTTCACTTTGAGCACAGTGACAGTTGTTTGCAGCTTCAGGTTTGGCTCTTTGAAGATTACTGTTTAAAAAGGGAATTTATCAGAAAAAAGAATCAGGAAACAATGGCATCTACACTAATAGTCTAGTGTACTCATCACATGCAGATTCTTAATTACATACCTTCTCCTATACCTTCACCACGTGCCTGTGCTTCACCAGTCATTCGATTAACATGGATTACTGTCTCATTGCTACTTAACCACTGGCCTGATCCGCGCACATCCATGCCTAAAATAGGACCATAACAATTGTCACTATCAGCTGGTACATAAAGCAGGATATTAAGTATGCTGCACATTTTTTTCTCTCTTTTTTTTCTTTTTGTGATGCCTTTTGCACCTTTAAACATGTATTAGCTATAGACTACCTGTTGCTGGCCTACCTATGACTAAGTATGCAACCAACCTTGACCCATTCGAAAATTTTCCAAAAGACAAGACCATTATGCAAAACAAAACATGTGGCACAAAAACACCATAAAGAATGTTAAACATGGTGAAAATGATGAACAAAAAAATTGGAAAAACTAAAAGTAAGAAAATGGTTCCAGTGAACATACGGTCACCGATAATGGTAAAGTTCAGGTGCTGGCCAGAATGAATGACCACATCCCTTGGATACATTTGTGCACCAACAGATACCTAAGAGAGTGAAATATGTTAGTCAAGAGATCATGAATACATTGCTGTTTATATTCAATCGAAAGAAAAAGGAATTTTTTGGTCCGTAATTCTGCTGATATTCAACCAAATGAAAAAAGACTTTTTTTGTCTGACATTCTGCGGATTTTATGGCTGTCAATTTTTATTAGGATTTATTGGTAGTGTGTGCGATTGGTTCCAGTGTTCCACCCGAAGAATACAAACTAGTCATATTGGGACATGAATAAACAGTTTACATAATTGTGTGATTCAATTCGAGTTTAAATAGCTACAAATCGATAATATATCAAAAGTAGGAAGAAATGACACTAGAATAGTAACATTACTTTACCATTATGAAATCTGCTTTCTTGGAAATATGGCTAATGTGCAACCTTATAAGAGCAGTGCCATGACTTCTCGCCTTCAAACAAGAACAAAACATAAAGCAGTTTGCATAAAAGAGTGATTAGTTAAACATGTTCGTCTTACAATATTCCTGAATTATCAGAAACCAAGCATTACAATAAGAAACCTTTAAGAGCTTCCCATACAAAATACAATCCAAGAAAAAACTTGAAGGTTGAGTTTAGTGCAGGCAACTAACACACATACCTGTAGCACGAAACGTTCATGTGCACCATATGTACCATTGCCATCTTTTGGCACAAGAATGGACACAATATCAGGATAATTTGTCTCAATCTTGACAGGCTCTATTCCAAGTGCTTCACTGAAGATATAACCTAGTGGTAGGGGAAAACAGATAAAAATGTTAAGAGATATATATTTGGGCTGTGTATATGGGCCTGGCCCGTCCCTTTACTGATTAGGGTTCTATCCTTTTCCCATTTTGCCCTTGTACTCAGTATATATACTAGCCCTTTGGCCCCATATGAATAGAAGTGCTATTCCTAACTAACATGGTATCAGAGATTTAGGTTAGGGTTTTGTTTACCTCTCTAGCCGATCCAATCCGTGTGTTGCACTTGCGCGCTCTCTCATCACACCGGATCCTCTACACGGCCGTAACCTATGCCGTCGGATCTGTTGCTCTAGCTGTCGCTGGCTCCGTCGCCCGAAGTGCCGACGCGCCGCCGCCGAATCTGCTGCTCTAAGCCGTCACCAGCTCCATCGCCCGTGGTGCCGACGTTGTAGCCAAACTCCGTGTCGAGGAGACTTCTCCATCAGTTCTTACTCTTCAACCACCGGCTTCGACTTTTATTGGTTCTCAGTCGTCTTCTTCCGCATCCTCGTCATCTTCCGAAGTGACGACGAAGACTGGTACTTACTGCACCTATTGTGACAAGGATGGTTATGCGGAGCAGTTTTGGTACAAGGACATTGCTCGTCGTTGTTCAGCACAGTTCAGATGCCTCTACTCAGATTCTTATGCAATTGCGTCACATGGCTGCCTCTTCACCCTCGGGTTCTGCTGCTTCTAGTCTTCTACTGAGACACCAGGTACATCACCATGTATTCTTGACTCAGGTGTGTTCATCCCTTAACCACACCATTGACTGTTTAGACGGCAGACGGTACCTCTCTTCCTGTCACAGGACGAGGCACTCTTTTGTCATTTTTTTTATGTACCATCTGTTTCTCATCTTCCTAATCTAAATATGCAACTTATTTCTGTCGGCCAGCTTACTGATCTAGGTTGTGTTATCTTCGATACTGACCGTCACACTGGTCCCCTGGTTGGTACTGGCCCTCGACGCCATGACTCGCAGCGTCTCTGGGAGCTTGACTGGCTTCGTCCTTCTTCCGCTGCTCCTACCAGTCTCTCCGTCTCCGCTGCTTCCTCCACAGCGTTTTCTAGTTCGATGGCATCCTCGTTTAGGACATCTATGTGGTTCTCGTTTATCTTCTTTAGATCGTCGTGGTCTTTTAGGGTCTGTGTCTGGTCCTGTTCATCTCGATTGTGCAGGTTGCAACCTTGGTAAACAGGTGTAACTCGCTTATCCCACAAGTGAGTCTGTGTTAACTCATCCGTTTGATCTTGTTCATTCATAAATACTACATCATTTTTATAGATGATTTTTCTCGCCATACTTGGATATATTTTATGTCTTCTCATAGTGAGGTTTTGTCTATCTATAAAATTTTGCCACCATGATTTGTACTTCGTTTGACTCCTATTCATGTTTTTATACCTGATTCTACAGGGGAGTATCTTTCCGGGCATATTTGTGGTTTTCTCGCTGAGCAGGGCACTCTGTCTCAGCTTCTTGTCTTGGTGCCCATGCTCAAAATGTTGTGGAGCGTAAGCATCGTCATCTTCTTGAAACCGCACATGCTCTCATGATTGCTTCTTCTGTTCCACCTCACTTCTGGACTGAGGTTGTCTCTTCTGCTTGCCATCTCATCAATCTTCAGCCTTCATTTGTTCTTCTGGACACCTAGCAGACTACTCTGATCTTCGATCTTTTGGGTGTGTCTACTATGTTCTTCTCGCTCCACGTGAACGCACTAAACTGACTACCCAGTCAGTTGAGTGTGTTTTTCTAAGATACATTGATGAGCATAAGGGCTATCGTTGTTGGGATCATACTAGTTATCGGATGCGGATTTTTCGAGACATTACTTTTGATGAGTCTAGTTCTTTCTATCCTCGTCCTTCTTTTCCATCCTCTACCGTTGAATCCCTCTCTTTCTTAAGTTTTCTTGGTACTCCTATTTTACTCTTCCTATTCCACCGACTGTGCCCACCTCCCGTGTCTACCACGTCTTCACAGCCTTCTAAGTACACTGATTCTCTTCCTCCGGAGTCTAGTGTTCCTTCTCCCCCTACAGAGACAGATATCTGTTCTCCACCAGTTTCAACTGATTTTGTTCCTCCTCATCCTTTCTTTTACACTCGCTGTCAGCATCCGTTGAGGTTTCTCTTGTTGATTCGTCTTCTGAGGGGTCGGCTTCTACCTCCAAACCATATGCTCTTCGTGTTTGTCGTTCTATTCGACCTCTTGAGCGGTTTGGTTTTGCCGGTGCTGCCTCTGCTGCGCGAGCTTCTTATCGTGATGCTGTGGTTCATCCAGAGTGGCAGCATGCAATGGCCGAGGAGATTTCTGCGCTTGAGCGTAATAGCACTTGGAAAATTATCTCTCTTCCGTTCCATATTCGTCCTATCACATTCAAGTGGGTTTAAAAGATTAAGACTGGCTCTGGTGGTTCTCTTGAGCGTTATAAAGCTCGTCTTGTGGCTCGTGATTTTCAGCAGGAGCCTAGTGTTGATTATGACGAGACCTATGCTCCTGTGGCTCACATGACCACTATCAAGACGCTGTTTGCTGTAGCCTTTGTTCGTACGTGGCCTATCTATCAACTTCATGTTCAAAATGCCTTTCTTAATGGAGAACTGCATGAGGTTTTCATGCGGCCTCTACTTGGGTATTTTGTTTCTGATGGCAAGGTTCTTCGCCTCCGTCGTGCTTTATATGGACTTAAACAACCTCATAGAGTTTGGTTTCAGTGCTTCTCTACAGTGGTTACTGCTGCTGGCTTTTCTGTCAGCGACCATGATCCTGCGTTGTTTGTCCATACCTCATCGTGTGGGCGCACTCTTGATCTGGCTTTTCTCTATGTTGATGATATGATCATTATCGGTGATGACTCAGTTTATTTATTTTGTCAAGGCTCGTCTCAATGATACGTTTAGTATGTCTAATTTGAGTCTCATTCGTTATTTCCTTGGGATTGAGGTTATCTCTACATCATAGGGTATCTTTTTATCTTAAGAGAAGTATATTAGGAAAGAAAAAGTACCAAAATGGTCCCTCAACTACGCTCGTTGGACCACTTTGGTCCCTAAACTCGAATACCGGACTTGATTGACCCTTGAACTATCAAAACCGGACCAAATTGATCCTTTGACTGGTCAGCAGGGTGGTTTTGGGGCGATTTTGCACGCGTGGCGTGGTTTCAGTGACATGGCTGCCACCTGGCTACCACATGGTTGCCACACCCTATTTGTCCCTGTCTCCCCTATAATCTCTCCTCTCACTTCTCTCTCTCCCCTAAAGACGCCTCCCTCTCCACGGGTTGGATGCACGCACGATCTCTGCCGCCGTAGCCGTCGTGGGGGAGCTCCACGCCACGCCGCCGTCGTCGTCGCACCGAGTTCCTCCCCGCCGTCATCCTGCGCGCGAGGTTGTGTCGCCGCCACCGACGAGCTGGACGCACCCGCGAGCTCCGCCGCCGCAGTCATCGCGGGGGAGCTCCCCACTGTCGCCATCGTCGCACCGAGGAGCTCCGCCTCGCCACCGTCCTGCACGCGAGGTTGCGCCGCTGTTGCAGCCGTTGTGGGGGAGCGCTGCCGCTGCAGTCGTTGTGGGGGAGCTCCGCCGTCACAGCCGTCACGCCCGGGAGCTTGCCCCTCCGCCGCCATGCCCGCGAGGTAGCGCCGCTGCCGTCATCCTCCCTCGTGCTGCATCCTCCCTCGCGCGGTGCCGGGCGCGGCGGAAGAACAGGGTCGTCATCGCGGGCTCTCTCTGGCGAAGCTCTTGCAAATCTAATGAGGGAGAGAGATCAGGGAGGCTACCGAGATACTCTAGATGCAAGGAATCGAAGGAAGGCTTATCGATCTCAACGAATTTTAAGATCAAGTGGATCGGGATGTTAGGACCGACGATGGGGGAAAATCCTCTCCGGCAAGCTCCAGTCCGATTCCCCGGGTATGGGAGTTCTTGAGAGGGGTAGGGAGCTTGGACCGGCGGAGGGGCGGCGCGAGCCCGATGCTGGAGACGGCGGAGACGACCAGGCACGACTCCACGGCTTGGAGCGTCGGCTGAGATGGCCGGGCGCGGCGCCCGGCGGAGACGACCAGGCGCGTCGTCCTGGCGTGGAGCGGCGGCAGAGATGGCCAAGGTGCGCCCCCGGCTTGACTGTGGTGGAGATGGCCGGGGCGTGGCGCCCGGCCTAGCGGCAGCCCGTGAGCTCGGTGGTCGTCGTCGTTGGGGAGGGATTAGAGAGGAAAGTGGGAGAGGAGAGAGATTACAGGAGTGAAAGAAAGAGAGGATGAAGACCAAGTGGCAGCTATGTGGCAGCCACGTCACCGAAACCACACCACACGTAAAATCGCTCCAAAACGACCCTGCTGACCGGTTAAAGGATCAATTTGGTCCGGTTTTGATAGTTCAATGGTCAATCAAGTCCGGTATTTGGGTTTAGGGACCAAAATGGTCCAACGAGTATAGTTGAGGGACCATTTTGGTACTTTTTCCTATTAGGAATCTTCTTGATCAGGCTTCTCTTATTGTATCTTTTTATCTCAAGAGAAGTATATTGGGCATCTTCTTGATCGGGCTTCTCTTACTGATGATCGCACTGCTGAGACTCCTATGGAGCTCAATCTTTAGCTTTGACCTACTGATGGGGAACCTCTCCGATCCTTACTCGATGTCGTCACCTCGTTGGTAGTCTTGTCTATCTTGGTGTCACCTATCCCGATATCTCTTATGTTGTTTATATTTTGGTCAGTTCATCTTTGCTCCTATTCAGCTCCACTATAGTCATCTTCTTCGTGTCTTGTGCTACTCGCGTGACACTATCTCTCGTCTTTTCTTTTCTCGCTCCAACTCTTTACACCTTCGTGCTTATTCTGATTCTACCTGGGCTGGGGATCCTTCTGATCACCGCTCTCTTTCTGCTTATTGTGTTTTTCTTGACTCTCTCATTGCTTGGAAGACTAAAAAGGAGAAGGCAGTCGAGTTGCGTGCTATGGCTCTATTGACGACAGAGGTTACCTGACTGCGTTGGTTACTTGAGGATTTTGGTGTTTTTGTTGCTACGCCGACCCCTATTTTATCTGACAGTACTGGAGCTATTGGTAGCCAAGGATCCAATGAAGCATGAGCTCACCAAACATATTGGTGTTGATGTTTCTTATATGAGATCGCGGGTTCAAGAGCAGGTTGTGGCTCTTCACTACACAGACTTGATAGCATCACTATTCTTCTCTCCAAACTCAGTGTTGTTGATCCACCATGAGTTTGAGGTGGGTGTTAGAGATATATATTTGGGCTGTGTATATGGGGCTGGCCCATCCCTTTACTGTATTAGGGTTTTCTGTCATTTTCCCTTTTTGCCCTTGTACTCTGTATATATACTGGCCCTTTGGCCCCCATATGAATACAAGTGCTATTCCAAACAAAAAAACATGTCAATTAAAATATAAAAAAGAAATAAAACAATTAATACTGGTAAATTTATTATTGATTTACCTAATTCATCTGCATATTTTATGTCCAGTTCAACTTTATCATTTATAGAAAGATAGGCCATCTGGATTGACGATTCTCCAGCAGCTACCCGTACTTGTGCAACCTGAACAATAATGATCAAGACATGAAGATGAGGTGCATTCTTATTTGTTTGCTAAAATTCATACAAATGCAAAGAGAATGATTGTTAATCCCATGGTGTCAGGAGTTCGTGACCAGTTATAAAACACCTGAGACAGTGACAGTTCTAGTTTTAAAAGCATAACCTCACCTCACTGCATGTAATCTATTTTTAGGCTTTCTTTGGCATTGCAAGCACTTTTATTTTGGCATGTAACAACTAACCTCTATGGCTCTATTTTAGAGCCAAACATAGATATTTTGTAGAACATTTCCCATAAGGCCATAAGTACTTCATCCAAAGCAAATCGAAGCACAAACAGTAATGATATACTGGCCCTTACTCGCATGGCATGACAAAAGTAGGGTATAATTACTTTTCAAAACTACCCAGCAGCAAAAATTCAGAGTGGCCTTTATGTCCTAAATGATTTCAACCATACCAAGCGCAATATTATTGGAAGATGCAAGAGATTGAAACATCATAATATCACATTAAAGGATAGAGATCTTGAAAGAACACACCAGGGACAATATTATTGGAAGATGCAAAAGATGGAGACATCAATAACACGACTATACAAAATAGAGATATTGAAAGGAAAGGAATATCTAGTAATATGTGATCTCTATTTTGCAATCTGAACAAAATAATACAAGTCAACATCTAACCTCAGCAACTCGTAGACATGATGCTATTTCGGTTCGTCCAGTTGAGTGATCTTTGGCCTGAATACAATCAATTGCACCACTTTCTGCCGTCCGAATTTTACTTCCATCAATAATATTAGATTTTTGCTTAACAGGATCACTTCTGCCACTGCCCCTTAGAAGAGAATATCCAATAGAACTCTCCAGGTCATGTGAGTCTGGTTCTCTAAATGAATTAACCGATCTAGGCAAAAGATCTGTACTAGTATAAAAGGGTGGGAATAACCATGTTATAGGAAGTCCAAGCGCAAGGGGAGGATCTGGCACCACCAAAATTGTCTTGGAGGCATTGTATGATACAGATCCAGGACTGCCAGGTAGCA
This sequence comes from Raddia distichophylla, assembly GCA_005191435.1. Classification (NCBI taxonomy): domain Eukaryota; kingdom Viridiplantae; phylum Streptophyta; class Magnoliopsida; order Poales; family Poaceae; genus Raddia; species Raddia distichophylla. Next base: position 1,863,899 of record SPJY01033365.1, on the reverse strand, counting down.
GGAAATCACAAGTAACTGAAACAGAAATTTTTGTTTTCCCTGCAGATCTGACACAAGAAAAAAAAACAATGGGGTCAGTTCTTGCACCTGATTTACCATGTAAGAGTGTTCGTTTTAGTGTTTTAAACAACATTTTTTAATTAAAAAAGAGCACACCAAAAACTCCTTCACCACGTTTAAAAAATTTTGCCTATAGTAGTGACTTTTGACTATTTTGACACAGCATTTTTTTAACCAACAATTTGTTCCCTTCTATATGAAAATTGGGTATCAATAAAAGCATTCTTTCACTAGGTTTAAAAAGGGTTAGAAAACTGAATTCTACACCACATATAAACAGGCCATCGTCAAGTCAATATATTATTTCATAATTTCATGCGGTACCTTCCAATCACATGATTGATAAAAGTATTTCTACTTCCAATGGAAAACCATGGATAACTTTTTCCTTCTGGATATACCACTTGATCAAGTCCATGTTGCCAAGACCTAGCTGATTGGAATATCACCACCTAAGGCAGAACAGTTTGTTGGTGCATGGTATTTTCAAATAAAACATCTGACACCTTTATACAAAACAATAAAACAAATATTGTGAATTTCTCACCTTCTCGTCTGCTATCATCCAAGTGTAACTTTGACAAGCTTCGTAAAAGGAAAATAGATCTCCCTGAGCAGCATATGTAACATTAGATACAAGCAGCAAAAACTTGCGAGATGACATTAGATACCCTACCTTAGGAAGAGTAGGGTAGATTGGCATGCTACAACCAACACAAATACGGTCACTTTGAGTACTCAACATCATAGCAACTGGAATATCCACCTCAACTCTTCCAAAAGCTTCACAAATGAAGGTACCTCCATTTGCCAAAACAGCTGCACGTACAGTCTAATGGTGCAATATCTCAGTTCAATGAATATTAACTGATCAAAACTCAAAAAGTTAATGCAAGTTTCAAGCATCAAACGTCATAAAATATTGTTCCAAACAAGGCGCTGAATGCAAATGAACAAAGTATTATATTGTAAGTAAACGATTAAAAGGATCACACATGCATGTAGTACATTGTAAAAATGCCTCAGGGTATGACTTACAGAGTTTCCTACAGTTTTTGCAGACAGCTTTCCGGTGCCACTTTGAACTTCTACAGTTTCAACGTTCAGACTTGTGTACTCAATGGAAACACCAATTTTCGGACCACCTTTAACAGAAAGCTAAACAGAAGAAACAAAACACTTAGGGCCCTTTTAGTTATTTACAAAGTACGTTAAAAACTTAAATGCTAGTGATTTGTCACCATAATTGCTAGCAGTTTAACCATTCCCCAGGAGAACATTATAACAGAGTGAATGTGCAAACGGCCGACACATGTTCAAAAAAAGAATTGAAGTATTAATGATTACCACAAAAGAGGCACCAGGTGTGAGGTAGATGTACTCAGGATGTATTTGCAGTGGTTTGTACACTTCAACCTTCACAACCTGACTCAAAACTCTTTGTCCAGAATGTTGCTTAGTACTGACCTGCAGATTGGACATAATGAGAGCTGCTGACCAATATACAACTGAAACCAATTATAATATCCATCAGCAACTTACATAAAGAGATGTTGTGCCAGTTTTTGCAGCTTTAATTGAAAATGTTGGCCCATCCAATGACTCCCTTGGATTAGTAAGCTCCAGAATCTCATCACCAAGATGCACCTCAATTCCCATGTATTTATACTGCAAAGAAGAAGAAAAATTAATGAATTGGAAAGATAGTGATGGCAATGGCAAAAAATGAAACGCATGAAAGGCCAAAAGAAAAAAGATGCCCACTCAGTAGACATGTTACAAATATTTGAGATGAAAAAGGATCATAAAAAATTTAAAACAAATGTCAGCTGCAAAAATCAGATTGGACTAGCTATATAACTTCGGAGTTTACATAAAGTATATACTGCGGTTAACTGAATATACACTCTCAAGTGCAAAGATAAATAGGATACCATAAAAGGTGTCCAAATAAAAAGAACATCAAAATTTCATATCCAAAAAAGCAAGGATTAAACTAAAACAGTAACACACAAACAATGGAGGAAAAAACTGAAGAATTGTTGGCCCATAAGCTCACACGAACAGCAAGCAAAACTCTCACAAGATCTCACACTAATGTTCACTTAGGAAGCAATTGAGGTTCACTATATTGCAGCTACAGTATTCATTGAACTAGTCCTCAAGCTTGGCTTACAAGTACTCCTACATGTTCTATTTATAGGCTAAGCTGACCTTAGCTCAGCCCATATATGCAGAACATTCTAATATTTGAGTCCTAGTAACAGCTAACCGCTTCTAGTATCTACTATCTAGTAGTACATCCAAGTTCTACTAGTATCTACTATCTAGTAGTACATCCAAGTTCTGCAGAACATTTGAATGTTCTAGATGCTACTAGCATCTCCCTGCAGATACCAACTAGCTACTCCTATCTTCTAGTAAGTGTCAAGATTATATCTAAAAAGAATTGAGTGCATAGAGGAAGCAGCAAGGACCTGGGAATCTCCAAAAACTTGTCCATCTTGGGTTCCAGCTGAAATTTGGAAATCTTTTGTGCTTCCTTCCTAGAAATAAAACAAACAGGGGGTGTAAAAAAATAGACTGAGCATCTGAGGAAAATAAAGTTGCAACAAAAAAAACAAAAAACCCTGTACCATAAGGCTGATGTGTTCTTCTGACATTATCTGAACCCAATCAACATTTGCAACTCTAACCTGCAGTAGCATACAACACCACATGCAAGGTACCATCAAATTGAAATGCAATAAACAAAAAGATTAGTACACTTGTATTGCTGAGAGAATTTGATGAGAGCTAATGCACCCATTAGTGGCAACCGTTGTATACCAAAAGATTTCATTATCACACGAGAATGCTAAATGAAAACGATGACTCCATGGAGGTTGGTTGCCTTTATGAGTTATGACCAAATGAAAATGGCAGGTACATACAAAAGGCATTTGGTTGATAAAATGTATTAAAATAAGAAGAGAAGTGTCAAAAGAAATGTACCAGAGAATCAGTCGTTGCTCTAGGAGAAAGACCAATGTCCTGGATAGTCACAATAGCATTGCCTAAGCCTCTAGCACCAACAATCAACTGAGAACATAGGGCCTTTCCTGGATGTTGAACTATTTGCACCACATGTGTGTCATTTGTAGAGGCATCTAGAAAGCATGTACCACCACTGACAGCTAAATTTTCCTGTAGCACAAATACATCAAAGAAGATAGCAAAATGTAATTTAGCTATATATGTTGGATTACATGATAATGATATAGGAGTTGCCATTACATACCTGTGCTTCAGGATGGAAAACTAACAGCACATACTCTGGAGTGACTCTTAAGGATGAAACAATCTGTTTGCAATCCATAATGAGAGAGATAAAAGCTATAGCAAAATCATGGAAAATCATTATGGCCCAAAAAGAAACCCATTCTATTACCTGCAATTGAATAGCATCTGTGAGCTTATCGTGTGAGCTTTGAAGAAGTACGTGCTCTTCTTCATGGGTTTTGCCAGCAATCTTGGAACAAAAGCCGATGATTGTAGCACGAACAGTGCACTGGAAAGTTCAAATATTGGAAAAGGGCAAAGTCAGTAATCCAGTTTTCAAGACAATAATTAGATTGTGTTAGGTCCCTAACACACTGTACTATGTATTATTCAAAATGTTGGTATACAGCCACAATATTTATAAAATCATAGCATCACTAATATGTAAACAATAAGAACAAAATATGAGTGCTATTGCTAATGAAGAATAATGACACGCATGGAGTTGATGTTAAAAAACAAGTTCAAAACGTAGGTACGACCCATGAGAGAATTTGCCATGTGAACTGTGCTAACCAGTCCTGTTGAGTTCTGTAGGATAAGGAACCTCTCCCAAGATGACTGGTCTAACATTTCAGCATCTTTGGCTTCATCCACGTAAGCAAGTCCTTCACATCCAGTGAATTCCCATCTCAGGCAAAGAGAAGAAGAATTGGCGAAAAATCTGCCATTTTCATGTACACCAGCAGCAGCTAGACGTATGCTTCTCCCATTTGATAAGACAACAGGAGATTCTTGTAGTTTATTAGGACTACGGTCAGCTTTGCTTGCGACTTCCAAAACATCAAGTCGGTTTTCTGCCAAAGTATCAAAAATGGGGAAGATGTATCACGCATAGTAAGCTTTACAATGAAGACAACAAAAAATCATAATGAACATATTACAATTGATGATTCACACAGGATTATCAATAAGAATGACAGGATAGTACCATTTTCATTTGCAATCAATGTTATTTCTGACAGAAAGTCACAAATAACTGTGAACTCCGATTGGGCTACAGCAGGCACATAATGATTTTTCCCAATCATGTTTCCACGTGAGAACAGCAGTTTCTAAGGAAAAGATATGACAAATTGAACATATTCAGTTAGGAAGCACCAAAGCAATGCACGAGAATTGATGGCGACATTGCAAATGCATGTGGACATAATTGTTTCAAGGGATGAATTGAATTGAAAGTGCATACATCATTTCATAAACTTACAAAGTTCCCTTTGCTGTGGCAAGATACTCGGTATAGCCGAGTAGATAATTTTTGCACAATCAAATTAACATTATATTTTTCCGATTGCCCAATAACATCAACAGTTTCGACAGAATCAGCCGTTTTGTCCCACTGTTCAGGCCCACCAAAGAGAAATACATCCATGGTTGACCCAGGAACTAAGTACAGCTCTTCAGGGGAGTTCTTATCCATATTCTGAATTCCATTCTGTACCCGAGATAAGTCAACCCAATAGCCACCATACTGGTTTCCATTTCCCGCTTGAAGTACCACAAGAGGATAATATGCAGATATTTTCGAGGTGGACTTCAGAAAAATAGGTCCATTAAAAGTCGCAAAATATAAGTCTGACTCAAAGGAAAATGTTGCGACTATTGTCGCTTGACCAGCAGCAGATGCATTTAGAGATATCCAGGCACAAGGATTGCCATATTTTGCCCAAGAATCAGTATAACGTTTTAAAGCCTCAATGTTTGAAGTTTCAGCTGTGTCAGCAACTTCAAAAGAGTCATTCTCTGATAGTAGACTCCATCTTATAAAAGCAGTCAAATAGTCACATCGTGAGAATGAATGTCCTGCAAAGACAAACATCGTGAATAGTTATTAGAAAGAACAAAAAAGGAATTAGTTAGGTGCGCTCTCACACAAAATAGCTAGTTGATGTTATGTTAATCACCATCAGATGTTTTTAATGTCACAGCAGCATGAAGTTGTGTTCCAACAGGCACCTCCACAGGAAAGATAGGCAAAATAGCCAACACTGAAGGAGTGGATACTTCAATAGTGATCTACACGGTCAACAAAAATAATGAGCAGGAAAAGTAAGTAAAATAATCACGAAGATGAAAAATTAAGGTCTTTAAAGGGGAAAAAATCCTCATGAGCAAGCAACTCAAAATGAAACTACAAATAGAAGAAACAATAATCAATTACAGTATAAGCATACTTATTTGACCAAATGATTGAATACATAAGCAGATATCAAATGTGGGGTCTGTGCTTACATAAATGAACAAGTGCACATAAATGCTAGTAGTAATCTCCATCCTATTATATATTATTGTTTAACCTATTCAAGTTAAAATTGCATTTCAGTCAAAAACCCTTCGCATATGCAGGTGCAATATAAAGAAAGGAAGGGAAAAAAAGGGAAAAAGACATTTTTCCTATTGAAGCTCAATGTAAAAACCTCTACCACGAAAGTATAAACCACACAGATAACAAGTAGTTCAGTACTACATAGTGCGAATATAATAATGAAAATCTAGCTAGACATAGCATTATCCATCAAATCATGATGATCTGTACTGCATGTTGTGCATCAAAATTGTGGAGCTTACATTTTTAAAGTAGGTAGAATACATATCAGGAGTTCATGAGAGATTAAAAGGACAGTAGATATTTGTGTACCTCATCAAAATTCAGGGAATCAAAAGCAGAAACTACTCTGATGACAGCTCGACCAGTCTTTCTTGCATGCACGATATGAGAGTCAGACACAGAAGCAACATAGTCATCAGAGGAAAATAACTTGTAGTCTTCCAGTATTTTACCACAACCTTCAATTATATGCAAGACAATATCAACCAATTCAATTTACAAACAAAATGTGGATTGTGTGTGTGTGTGTGTGAGAGAGAGAGAGAGAGAGCAAAGATATCACAATGTCAACCTCCAGATGCCTTCAGCTCAATTTCTTGATGAACTCCAGGGACCCATGGAAGGTGAATAATGTTAGAGTTTTCCATTCTGCCATCCCAGGTTGCCTTCACTTTACTGCAGACATTAACTTCTTGTGCAAGCTTGAGAACCTGGAATGGAATGTGCCAATCAGGCAATCAGAAACCTTGATGCTAGTACACACATACAAGCTTGTTGCACATAGCATCCTAATGGCCTTTAACATACAAGTATGCGTCACCCCAACAAAAAAGTTCGTGTATGCATGGAATGTACCTTTGCTGGTCCAGATGCCTCTGTTCGGTAAATTAAGGAGGCAACTAAATATCCTTTTCCCTGGGAAACAGGTGTTAGCAATCTAGAAGTATGCACTTCGTAGGAACCAATAGCATTTTCGGAAACCCATGATAAGTTCCAGAATTTCATTGTACTGCTCTCCAGTTTAAGCTCGTTTTCCTACGAACAAAAATTAAGGTATTAATAAACTGAAGAGGACTCAATGTCGATAACAATATCTGAACAATGATTCAATGAAATGTTACACTCATAATCAAACAGCCAAAACTCTCTATAGCGAGTTGAATTTCATTTCCTGACATAGGGTAAGTAACCTTCTCGAAAGCTTTCACTCTCGCATCCTAGAGTTTCTAAGTTGATGAAGCTGCCTACATGCAGAAGCATTTACTAAAGGATGCATCAGTATCTTACTTAGTTATATGTATCAATGAAGAAAAGCAGGATCTAAAGAGTAAACAATGAGTAAGTTTGAAACTTTTAAGCATCCAGGTGAATAAAATAGAGGTATATGTGTCATGTTAAAAAAAATGGTACTTAGTGGCACTTAGGCGCTCTGTGGCAGCCTCCTGCAGTCCTGCCACGATATTGGCAATGTTGGCCAGCAAGGTGGGGAGGCCAACTAGGTGATTCTGATTGATCAAAGGCAGTGCTTAGGTAGCAAGGCAGCCCTAGTTAGTGCAGACAAGTCAGGCATGGAGGCAAGTGCGGAAGCAAGGTAAGCAACCATAGAGGATGGGCAAGGAGGAGGAGGGAGTGCAGGGAAGATACAATAGCAGCTGATAAGAAACTGTGGCGGAGATGCTCATGTAGAGAAGACAGAGTAGATAGCGAAATAAAAAAATAAGGCAGCCCAGCACTTAACATACGTTATAAACTCTATTCTAGGGCTCCATGCTCACCTCAATCAACAAACTTCAATCCTCATGGCCCAAAGGCAGGTTGGCAGCAAATGGCACAATCCACCTCGCTGCCGTTGCCCCTGCCCCCAGCACCTTGAAGAAGGATCTGTAAGGTTACCCTTCCTCCACAACCACCTTGCCTCCTCACTGGCCAGAGGTGCTGCCTCCCCACCCCACCCCACCCACCCAACTGGAAGGTACCACATCAGCAATCCAGGCACAGGTTTGCCGGTTGCCACTCGACTTGCTCCTGGTGAACACTGGGTATGTGCAGGTCACACGCATGCAAATATTTGATGTGAACATGCATTATCCAGGTGCAAACATGCATGGCATCACCAATTTTTTTAGTTGACTTATTATGGGTATGCATCTAGAAGCTGGCATTTAAGGGTTGGCCATGTAATTTAACTTGCTTATTGATGAGGCAGGCCGTGGTTACTGTTCACAGGGGGCGGGAAAAAAATTCAAATTTGCAGGCTGGTGCAGCCGTGGGCAGGGGAGCTAGCTTGGTTAACACACTGATGCGGGCCATTGATGATGCTCCTGATGGGGATGCTCTTATTGACGAGTTTATGTGGAATTTAAACTAGAGTTGCCATTTGCTATGATAGTTTTATCGTAGGTATGTACTGATTTTATATAAAAATATCAGTAAATCATTGATCAAATATCATTCAAAAAACTTCAAATTATGTAAACACAGTTTCACAGGCCATTTGTAAAGTAGCCACTGAAAGAATGTTCATGCTGATCTAATCATTATTTTTGCATCCAATAGAAAGAAATAAATAGACATGAAAATCAATACATCAAATGAATATTACCTCAGTAATAAATATATGTCTAGCATCGAATCCCTCTGCAAAAGCTTTCACATAGGCTATATATTTTTGTCCAGGAAAAACATACCAAACTTCTGAGGATGGAATATTTGTTATTCCATGAATATGAGCAGAATCATCCACAATGGGAATTAGATAAAGGAAGAGGGTCCGTGGAATAACAACATGTAAAGACGATATTTGTTCATGACCAGAAACTCTTGTGTCTTCAACAACAACATCAGTAAATCCCAGACTCAAAGCATGCAAGATACCCAAGGAACTATCCATTTGGGCCACAGAAGAGTTTGTCACATGCCAATGATGATATTGCGATGGTAAATTGACCACTAGTGAGAATGTTGAAAGGGATAGACAATGTTAGCTTTCAGAAGCAGGGATGCGATAAAGGAAGTATGGGGAGAAAAATTCTAACAATGAGATCACACAATAGATGCTACTGAACCAAAATACAGTATCTAAGGCATATCTGAACCTTTTCTTCACTTTTTTCGCTGGATAACTGTGTATGGTTAATGAAAATTGTTCTTCTAAACTTCTAAATCATTGTTCTATTGTGATGTGTTATAATACATGACATCACATCACATTTCACTTTTCTGATTAAGTGAAACAGGTTGAAAGTTTGCTTCTTTACAAAATTTGGTGACTGCTATGAAGTACCTTGGGCAACTTTTTGTCGAAAAATCTTGAGTTTGAACTTTACCAAAACACCAACAGTCACAAGGACTGGTGAAGGGGGCTCCACAGACATAGCTTCAGCAACGGTCAATGTGATCATGTCAATCACATGCTCAAACTGTGGTTCAAATAACTGAGCACTAACCACCTCTTGGCCAATCTCAATACCCTTTACCACAAACAAATCTGAACCTAGATTCTGCCAAAAAAATAAATTCAGAACACGCATTTTTATGTAACTGAACACTCACGATGTCAAAGTGAAAACAAGATCGTGTGTGTGTGTGTGTGCGCGTGTGTGTGTATGTGTGTGTGTGTGTGTGTGTGTGTGTGTGTGTGTTCACGTCATACCTTGTCTTCAAGCTCAAACCGTAAATTCATATCACCACAGAAGCCACCACAGTCATTCAAATGTGTTTCTTTCAATGGAATATGAACAAGATGATGGTTACTGTTATCAAGCAATCTCGGGGTAAGCTGCCACAAAAACTGTAACCCCACCAATGATGAGAATACATTTTCTGAATCAAAAGGAAAACAGATAAAGCAAGTTACAATGGAACACCTAGTAGCACTGAACAGCTATTATAAGAAATAGTCCATAGAAAAAAAAAGGCTAAAGAAATAAGCAAGAGTTTTTAGAGAGGGGGGGGGACCAGTAACTGTTTAGAGCCAAAGAAGAAACTCAACGTTAATGGGCTAATGGTGAATGATGATCAAGGATTCTAATCTCGGCACATACAAATTTTATATGACCAAAAGAAGAATATACAACCATACCATTACACTTAGTGATCACCTAAAACTGACTTCCATCTATATTTTAGAAATTTGGAATGATCCAGCAAATAAAGGACTTCTTAAGAATGCATATAATCTATTCTGGGCCATGCATTTTGCTTTATCCAATGATAAGAACATCTGAACCATGTATGTTTGATCCTATGGTGTAGTGAATTCTTACCCCTTGGTGTACCGTAGGAGAGCTCAGAGAATAATAAGAACACAGATGATGCTATGAGCACTGTACAGGCTAATTTGACATATGCAGAAGCAGCATCACAGAATAGAAGCACTTGTAATGAGAAGTGGAGATAAAATGGCACTGTGTATTACAATAGTTCCTCTACATCAAGCACATGGAAAGATAACCTCTATGAAAAAAAGAACAAAACCATGACAATTGTTCTCCATGAAGATGAAAAATGCTATTGAAATCACCTTCATCATCAAAGGCATGAACACGCAATGTGGCAATTTCATCTAGGTCAATTTTAACAGCATGGTGGAAAATTCTGATCCGAGAGATTCTGTCAACAAAGACTTTGCAGTGTATTGTAATTCCACTAATAACATCAGTGGCATAGACAGAAGTCTCCTTCCGGCCGCTGTACGGGGCAATTGATGCCAAACGAGCGCTAGTCGAGCATCTGCTGCTGTCATTGAACTCTGGTTTAACTGAAATAATATCATGATGGTCCCATGACCTGTAAACACAAAAACGCACACGTCAACCTCATGCTGCAAAACTAATATGTTAGAGCGCATACAAAGGATTGAAGCACGTCCCCACAAAAGTTTCTAGATCTTGAAACGTCATCCTAAGACTGGTTGCAGATGCATACACAAACAATAATGGTGCACCAGCTCGATTAATACCACAACAAGTATGTCAAGTATAATGCTTCTTAAACCCATGTTCATGTGTAAATGACACAAGAGACATAAAACAAGTAGCAAACAACCGCCTCAGTCTTCTCAAAAAAAGAACACACCTGTTAAAAAAAAACATGCATTGTGTGAACCAACTAGGAATCAATAACCCGTATCATTTAAATTTTGAATGTTTACATGGCATTTTCGCAGTGTACAGTCACTAAAAATTAAGGAAAAAGTCTACTTGCCCCCCTGAAGTTTTGAGTCGGGCGCACATAACCCCCTAACTTTGAAACCCAGGTATTCTGCCCCCCGAAAGATTCAAACCGGTCCAAATAACCCCACGCAAGTGATTTCACAGGTGGTTTTGCCACTTCAGCGTTCCAAATGAGTGGTTTTGCCACCTAAGAAGTCCACGTGGCATTTATTTTTTCTTTAATCTATTTTTAGCACGGGCCCACCCTCATCTTCTCTCTCTCTCCCTCTCCCCTCTCTCCTCTCTCCGCTCCTCCCTGCCGCCGCCTCCCTGCTCCACCAGCCGCAATCTCCTCCCCGTCCCTCCCCACACCGGCCCCTCCCCGCGCCGCCCCTCACCGTCCCCTCTCCCCTCCGGGCCGCACCTCCTCCGGCCTCTCTCCTTCGACCAGCGGCAGGAGGAGGCGGGAAGGCGGCTCAGGGGAGGCGGTGGGAAAGCGGCATAGGGGAGGTGGCGTAGGGAAGGCGGCAGGGAGGCGACAAGGAGGCATCCGCGTGTGGTGAATGCGGAGGGCGGCGGACGGCGGCGGCGCGCTGAACACGGTGACAGCGTCCCGCACCGGGTGCGGCGATGTGGCGGTGTCGACCCGCACCAGTTTGGCGGCGATGTGGCGGGGAGGGAGCCGAGGCGGCGGCGGCGGGGTGGAGCAAGGAGGAGAGGCAGAGAGAGGAGAGAGGGGAGAGGAAGAGAGAGAAGGGGGAGGAAGAGAGAAACTTACATGGCCCTACTTTTTTATTTTTTTTGTTTATATGTGATTGTACTGTCACGTTAGGTGCCACGTGGGCAATACCACCCATGTGGAGCGCTGAAGTGGCAATACCACCTGTGAAACCACTAGCGGGGGTTATTTGGACCGGTTTGAATCTTTCAGGGGGCAGAATACCTGGTTTTCGAAGCCAGGGAATTATGTGCGCCGGACTCAATACTTCAGGGAGACAAGTAGACTTTTTCCAAAAATTAAAGGTGTAAACCGGAAGTTAGCAAGAGAGGACAATTAGCCTTCTTGGCCTCCTATTAAGAGAGAAGGAAGCCGCCCAGTAGCTCCAAGTAATAACAGAGTATAATGCAGTTAGGAACCTTAAACCAAACCGACTAGTAGCATTGCTTCAGCACGATCGCATGAGCCATACTCCGCATAGCAAATCACGACACAAAACCACCTCTAATCGCTAAGCCGCAGGCAACAGCAACAACCACAGTTCGCGTTCACTCCGCATAGCAAACGCAGCAAGGCACGCCGCACCACGACACGCTACAATGGGCGATCAAGCACTCAAGCAAGCATTCACTTTCACACGCCACATGACTCCAAACCAAAACGAAGAGAAAAGAAGAATGTTAACCAGGAGAAGGACGGGAGCAAAGCTAACCAGGAGAAGCAGCCGTCGCCGCCGATGAGGCGGTACTCGACGGGCTTGGTCATGCGCGGGGGCAGGAGCACGCTGAGGTCCGCCATGTGGGGCCCGCTGGCCGCCGCCGGGACGCAGAGCGCCGCCACCGCGAGCACCGCCGCCGCCGCAGCGGCCCACGGCGAGGCCATCGCCGCCCCCGCGCGAAGCTTCCAGAACGCTCCGGAGCTGGGGCGATAAACCCTAGAGCGATGGGCACGAAGGGGAAGGTTTAGGAGGAGGGGATGGAATGGAAGGGAGGGGTTTAATTAAGGAAGGTAAAAGAGTTCGGGGGGGTTTAAAAGGGGTTAATAAAGGTGCCGAAAAGGGAAGGTTTTTCAGTTTTCACCACGGCGTGATTAGTAAGCGCAGGTTAAACAACGCGATCGATCGCGGCCCGTGCGCAGCACGTGGTTGCTCATACGTTGCCATTGTCAATGGTCGATTAGTGGAGATGATGGCTCGTGCCTGCCAGTTGGCAGCACATGAGCCGTCCAGCTGAATTTAGACGGCTTTGATTAGTTAGCGCATCCTCGATGGCTTTTGTATAATATTAGCGGATACGGAGGAACGGTCAAAAAAATATTTAAATCGTAGTGTATATTGTAAAAACATTTAAAGCTTAGTGTAAATCGTAAAGAAATTTTATAGGTATGAAACGAGAAAAAGCTAATAATATTTTATTAAAATAGTACATCGGAGATGCTATTATGCGATGACCACCGCTCAATTCTCTTCGTATCTTAACAAAATCGTCAATCTTTGTATCTTAACAAAATCATCAATCATGTATAGCACTGTTTGGAATTAAATTTTAGAGAAAACTCTATTTTAAAATATATAGAGTTTCACAATGTGTGTATAAAACCAAGGTTTTAATTAAGGTTAAGTTTGTGTACGTCACTACAAAGTCCCTTAACCCCTCTCATACCACCACATTCGCACCCACCTCTATGTGCCATACCATTCGTAACTTTGATACGCTCTATGTCATTGTAGTTAGCTCCGTTAGGGTAGATCGTTAGAAAGTTGATTGGAATACCCAAATACCCCTATATTTTAAAAAGAGAAAATTCAAAATTTTATGTCTCTTAAACTTTAAACTCCGAATCGAGTGATTCAAATTTAAAAAATTATGTAAATTCATGTTTTACTTTCGGTTAAACTTTTTATTTTAAATATAAAATTATAGTATGAAATAATTTTGTGACATTATTTCACAACCATTTTTTTCACTACCACATTTTAGGACATACAATTTTCTAAACCCGAAAGTACTCATAATTATATGTTTTTTAAAAAGCTTTTAGAATTTATCTCAGTTTCAATGTATTCAAAAGTGAGAGGCATAAACATCTTTATACACCTCCATAATTGCTTTATTGAGCATTAGTGGCATAGAAGGTATCGAGCGGTAAATGGGATGGTACATAAGAGTAGAGTGCAAATGTGATGACATTGATGAGATTAGGGGACTCTATAGGGAATACAAGGATTTGATCCTTTTAACTAATAATATCTAAACCACCATTTTTCTTAGAACTACAAGGTGTTTATTTGCATGGTTTGTGAATACAAAACTTTGACCAAATACAATGGTGAAGCATAATTACAACACTAATGAATGATCAAAGTTAGGGGGAAAAAAGAGGGGTGAAAAATAGTTTTACAAAAACTCACAAAAAACCCATGGGTTCAACCAAAACAATTATGAAATTGTACCAAAACTTTGTATCAAACACCTCTAAGTTTTCTAAACAATGATATTTACCTATTAAGTTCTCTAAACAATGGTATTTTCACAAAACAAAGTTTTATCTTGGAATTACGCAAAAACTATGATGCCAAACATGGCCTCACAGATTTGGTACGACACATTCATCTCTAGCAAAGACTTCAAATTTCTCATCCATACCATTATCCGATACAAACTCCATCTATTATCCATAATTTATTCACATTTACACTACACTTTAAAAATTAATTTCTTCAACAACTCCTACATCCCAAAAAACTCCTCTATTTCTAAAAAATCAAATGAATGCTTTGCAGCTCCTAGAGATGGTCAAAGACTTATAAGTTGTAACCGCCGTAAATTTTTCTGGTTGTAGAAATCAACATAGGATCAGTGAGCATTTGTTTAATTGCTAACTAGTATTTACATATTTACATTTATAACAAAAAAAATCTCCAGGTGACAAATCTGGGCTATGCCAGTACAGAAGAGAACAAGTTGCTTTCCTGGATAGCACAACTAAAACAACAAATGCAATTCACCAGTGATGATGTTGTCTCAGAAAATTCTTTAGGGCATGTCATATAGGCAATATCTATGTATTCTCATGTGCCATGGATCACCATAATGTGGAAGTGTGAATGCTTTTCCCGATTTATGGGGGTAACTTCATCTCAGCAGATAGATCGCTGTTCCAATCAGGAGGACCCATAGAGTAACGATCACCCAAGCGCTCTTCTTCCATTCATTTGGGGGTCGTAAGAAAGAGAAGTCACCAAAGATGTTAGGTGAAGGTTCAGGTTGGTTGCTGGCAGCGACCATCTTCCTCTTCTTATCCTCTTGATCCTTGATTTTGTCACTCCATGTTCCAGCGTACCTAATTACATATTAACATATGGAATGTTAGATAATTAGATTGAACTAGGAAGATGGCACACAGCATTATGCCGCTCACAAAGTGTTTTATGCCATAAGTTTTTAGGTAGTTCTCTCTCTCCCGTTAAAGTGTTAGGATCAAAGATTAAAAATGTGAATTATATAATATATAACTTCAAAAATAAGGTCAAATTTATATCCTCAACAATTAGCACTATGTGTTAGTGGAAACATGAATTTAAAAGTTTTGCTTTATTTGCATTTGCATAACGTGCCAAGTCTATATCACATGAAATCCCATTTTCAAATAACAACAATGGAACCAAAGTTATCCACTTGTTACACTAACTAGCACATGATGCATGTGCCTTGCAATGGGATACAAAAGAAAAGAGCACATATATAGTAGATGATTCGGAAAAGAATGAAACATTGATGGTGCAAATTCATTTGAGGAAACATCCCTTCATTCGGGGAATTGATTGACATTCAAATTGAATTTTATTTTGAAAAGAAATTAGAGGAGGTTTTCAGAAGAAGAGGGAGCGGACATGCGTGTAGCGCAGTGGTTGAGGTGCTGATTGTGAGCCCTCCTGGCCAGGGTTCGAGCCCTATGCCCGCAAGGTCGTCTATCCTTAATTTAAAAAATTGTGGGTGGTTCTCCCACCCGTCGGAAAAAAAGAAGAGGAGGAAGTTCGCAGAATTTCTAAAAGGATCTTTGACGCGGGTATGCGTGTCACATGTTGGATGAACGGTTAGATGAGAGGAATGACATTGGTGCGTAATTTCATCGGAATGACGCATCACTCATCATTCACCACAAGGCTCTTTATACTAGTAGAGATAAAGAAAATTTGCCTTCATTCTAAAACAGAAACAAATAGGAACAAACACCATAAAGATTCCAGGGTTGCAATTAGCTTGCA
This sequence comes from Raddia distichophylla, assembly GCA_005191435.1. NCBI lineage: Eukaryota > Viridiplantae > Streptophyta > Magnoliopsida > Poales > Poaceae > Raddia > Raddia distichophylla. Next base: position 1,848,051 of record SPJY01033365.1, on the reverse strand, counting down.
GTTCAATAGACATGATCATAAAATAGTCATAATTTTCAAAGTTTAACTCATGTGGAGTATATAAGTTTCTGAAGATGAACAAATATATTTTACACAAGGCAAAAAGAAAACCAAATAGGTTTTTGTTTTACTTCTTTATTGTTTTGATAGAAGGCAGCACCCAACAAAAGTAATGATCAGAGGCAGAGATAATTGAAATACCTAGCTGAGAGGCATAGAAATGGTGAAACGAATAGTGCAGTCAGACAAAAAAACTAACCAATCCCAGCTGGATCCGATTTGTGGTATTGAGACCACCTCATCGTTAGAGATCTTCAACTTGGGTGCCTCCAAAATATACCGGAGTTCAGCTGCTTGGCGCCTGATGTTAATCATTGGATGGGTACTCTCCAACTCTTTGTACAATGCAATGCAATCCTTGTGCCGCCTATTGGCCTCATATGCCATTGCAAGCCAAATTTGAATCTGAAAGTGAGCGGAAGCAGTAAATAACTGAATATCAACAAGGAACCTACAGAATCTTGCACCATAGTTTACAAGTATGACCAAGGGTTGTCAACAAAATCAGCGAACTGGTACAGGTAACATGTGCTGCTAATATAGTTCTAATGTAGTATGACTATGAGGTTCGCCTTGATCAAATGTGTACACCAATTCCAATGACATGCTTGCTAAGTCACCATGAAGATATATTCCCGTTCTCATTGTGAATAGCTGGGTGGTCTTTTTGTCAGTTAGGAACTTAGGAATCAGGGCACAGCTAAAGTTGTGTTAAAAGCAGACAATCACGTGTATCAACTGCTGCTAAGTCTATTTACAACATATTTAACAGAAGTTGATATACCTATACCTAAAAGCCATGTGCATCCAATATGCATATCCAGTTATTCACAGAATTGAAACCTAATATCTTGATCCAACTGTACGAAACTTTCCAGTTCCCACAAAGTGATTAATTTATATGCTAAGGCTCATAATTGGTGATTTTCACACATGTAAATCCTTATTTGGATCAATTTACTCTACAAAAATCTGTTAGCAAATGATAGACAGAGGTGTTCACTTCATAGTTTTGTAGAATTTATATTTTTAATGTTTTGCAAGACATTCAGCCATAATTTGGACACCGTGAGCCTTAGCTTAGTGTGTGCCACATATTTAATTACTCCTTCCAAATTAGTAGTTGTTTTAGACTTGTCCTAAGTCAAAATTTTTGAAACTTGATCCATAAAAAACTTTTAAACTACTTAGATTGAGCACATAATAATCATATAGGTAGATTCGTCTCGAAAAGAACTTTCTAAATATTATAACTTAATTGCATTTTATAAATAAATTGTAAGAGCTTTTAGTGGTCAAAGTTACATTTTGGAGGCCATGTTAATCTCCAAAATGACTACTATTTTAGAATGGAGGGAGTATGTATTTTCATTTTCTCCTTGGTTATTTTGATCTTACCAGTAGCATTGGATTCAACTTTTGTTCAATAACTAATAACAACATGACGACCACCTGATGACACTTCGTCATGTAGAGCGTACTTGACAATTGACACGAGGCAGTAGCAACGCAGTTATAGTAAGTTCTGTGGCAACTAGGATCCATATTCTTTCTAGCTCAACTTATTGAAACATAACAAACATTGAGTGAGCTACACGAAAATTAACACATGCGGAAACAGTAATCACATAACATATTAGCATGAACACTATACTACCTCACCACCAAGGAGCGAGGAGGGGCGTATGATAGTGAGTGCAGCCTCCAAGAACTCGATGGAGCGGCCATACATCCCTTTCCCGTATGCCCTTTGGCCCAACTCAAACATTTGCTTCGCTGTCTCCCTCCTTTCCGCTTGCTCTTTGGCCACCTGAAAACCCCCCGCCCGCAATAAAAAAAAATAAGCTCCTTCCCGCCTCGTTTTGCAAATAGCTAAAGCTAGAATAATGTAGGTGACATAAAAAAAATAACAAAATAATGAGCAAACATGTGAGATTTTAATAGCATCTATTGCTGTTGGGTTATGCAGGTAGAGTGGTGTGTGTGGCTGTGCTGATAGAGCTGTCTACTAGACAGAACTACTAGTTAGGAACACATCAACACAGGCTAGGCTAAGCAAGCAGCGTGGCTACATGGTGGGTTAGATCAAGCAGGACCTTCTGGAGCTCGCGGCGGACGCGCTCGCGCTTCTCCTCCTCGGACTCCTCGGGGGCCTCGGCGGCGGCCTGGCTCTGCAGCTCCTCCGCCGTGCGCTCCAGCTCCTCCATCTCCTCCGCCTCCTTCAGCCGCCGCGTCATCTCCGCCTCCCACTCCCTCTGCGAATCATCCTCCGGCAGATCCCCCGGGTCCTCGCCGCCGCCCGAGGCGGAGGCGGCGAACCTGGCCACGTAGCCACGGCGGGCGCGGGCGCGGGCGTGATAGGCGGCCGAACCGCGCCGCCGCAGGGGACTGGGGGCCCAGTGGCAGAGGTGGAGGTGCGGCCGGAAGACGGTGGTGTGGGCCCGCGGGGCGGTGGAGTCGCCGAGGAGGAGGCCGGCGGCCATCGCCGCGGGAGCAACGAGGGATCAGAAGAAGAGGGGGGAATTTTCCCACGTTTTCTTTTCTGCGTCAGTTAAAAAAAAAACACACAAGAGGGCAGAAGAAGAAGACTGGCAGTCTGAATGACACGTGGGCCCAGCCATCTGATATTTTTTTGGCCAGCTGCAGCCTGCAGCCTGCAGGTAAGAGGAAGGGGCAGTTTGGAGTAGAGGGGGAAATTGTAATCCGTCTTTGTTCTATAAAATGACACTGAGGCAGCCAATTTTATTTCTAATTGATATTTTTCTATTTTCTCCCCTTTACACCCTACAAATGATGTGAACTACTGGTTTTGTCCCTGGGGCCTTTTGCTTGAATATACTAAGCAAAACGGCGTCCTCTGACGCTAAGGAGGGTCGGTGTCCTCATAGCTAGCGTTAGGGGGTGGGCGATGGTGGTGACGCGCGTAGGCGGCGCGACTCGCTGGTCGACGCGGCGACTGGCGGGCAGCGGCGGCGACTCATAGGGGAAACGATGGCAACAACCCGAACCACAACAGGCAAGGATGAGCGAGGAGTTTGTCCAATCCCTCTCGGATGTGTCCTAAACGATAAGTTCTCTTCCCGTCCGGATCAAACCCGGATTCCCCCGAGTTCCACCCTCTGATTTCCGTCCAAATCATCTTGACAGTGTCATAGATATGGCATGTTGTGTCGTTAGGGAGAACCTAACGATTGTTTTACATTTGCTTCTTTTAGTGGATGCTTAAGTAACTCAAGGCTGAGCGGGGTAATGTGATGTGTATTGACAGTGGAGGCAGTAGAGCAAGTCGAGGGCAGCAGTCATGCCGGTAGTGGGCAATGCGGTTTGGCTCCTCCATCCGTTAACTGGAATTCACTATGCATCAAACCAATTTGTGGAGATGATTTTGGGCATGTAGGTCCATTGATCGAAGAGGATGAGTTATATACTCTAATTGGCTTAACAGATGATGATTGGGGTATAGTTGAGGCAACATAAAATGAGGAGGAGGCTACTAATGGTGATGTAAGTGTTGTTGGCTTGAGGACAAAAGGAGCAGTGTATAGCGTAGATGACGTTGCTCCTAGGGAGTCCAATATTGTGTACGACGAGGAGGACCCTCCGATGTCATGGCAGAATTCAAGCTCATTTTGCGACAACATACCATTTTTAAGCAATTTGAGGTGCGCACGGACAAAGCTCAGTCTGACCGATTCAGGGGGTCATGCAGAGCGGAGGGGTGTCGATGGGCCATTGTGGCAAGATTGATGCGGGATGGACAATCTGTCATAGCTCAGGCATGTTAGGCCGTGGCTCGGGCAAGAAAGGCGCACGACTGTGAGCTCCGGGGGAGACCGATAGGCGGCAAGGACGGTCGGAGTGGCTTCCGGGTGGTTCCAGGGAGTGGGAGGGCGAGGTTGATCCCCATGGTGACGACGACGACATACAGCGATGGTAGAGCAGAGGAAGACAGAGAGGGGGGGAGACGATGGGGGCGCAACAGCTTTTACAGGCGATGGTGGCTTGAAGGAGCTTCCAAAGAGGAGGCGGCGCACGGAAAGCCAGGGGAAGGGGGGTAGAGCATAGCAGGGGAGTGACAACGTCCACGCTTGGGAAGAATACAAGGCAAGGAGAAAAGAAAAGGAAAAAAACAAGAAAAGAAAATAAAAGGAGGAGGAGAAGAGAGAAAAAAAAGGAAGAAGGATATAAAGAAAAAGAAAAGAGAGGGGCCGATTGCCATACGATAAAATTTCATTTTCAAATAAAAAGTTTCAAAATTTTATTTAAAACCAATATTGCCAAGTTAATATAATTGCATAGGTTCAAATTAATATCATTTTCATAAAATATAAATCAAAATATGAATTACAAAATATATTTATTGGTCTTTGCAAATAATTGTTTTAAAAATCAAAATATGATTTTCAAAATAATATTACTACCCTTTTTGTTTAACTAATAGTCAAAATAATAATTATATAAAAAATATAACTCTTGGTTTTAAATTTACCTTATTATTATTAAAATCAAATCAAAATAATAAATACCAACATATACTTTGATTTGTGCAAGAATATTTAAAACTCAAAATATTGAATTTAGTTTTTATAAAGTAACATGCACATTTTAAAAAATTTTGTTCAAAATTCATGCACATGAAATATTGATGCCATGAGTTTAAGGTTTTTGAAAATGAGGATGATTTACAGGGATACCAAGCGAAAAACTATCGTGAGCGAACCACCTAAGATAGGTAAAAGCAAGACAATCCATCCGAAGATGCCTACCAAGAGAGCCTCCACCCTTCCCGTCGCAGGTTCCCACTCCAACGTCGTCGGAAGCACCGCTGCACCGTGCATAGCCACGTTGGATGCCGTTTCGGGGAGGGGCATTGGCAGAGCATCTGGCCCACAAAGGGGTGAAGACGGTGGAGGAGGAAGATAACTTGCGTAGGAGTGGCAAGGCAAAATTGGATGAGAGCTCCTATCACTCTGAGAAGGAAGAGAGAGGTGGAGGTAACCCCATCCAAACATTGGGGTAGGTGGAGGTACTAGTAAAGGATCGAGATGTAGCCTAGAGGGGGGTGAATAGGCTTTACAAATTTTCAACAAATATAAAGCACATGGGAAAAAATAATATCGGATATTTTGATGTTGTATCGGATAGTCTAATATTGATCGGACTATCTGATATGGAATCAGATTATTCGATATTGCTGAAACTAGGGTTTGAAGTCCTTTAGCAAAACAAGGATACCACCTGCACCAAATAGGGTTAGAGAGCAATAAACAAGTAAATTAAGAAAAATAGACCCAAGTGCACAAGGAGACTCGATGAAGTTGTTCCTGAAATTCGGATCTTCGAGTAGATCCTACGTCTCCGCTGAGGCGGCTCAGTCACACTTGAGCCGGGGTCCTTCTTGACCCTTTACCTCCCGGGTTGCAACAAGTACTCCCGATTTCACTCTTTGGATCCTTACCTTTCGGAGGCGAATCCGGCCTTCACAAACGGTCCCGACCACCACACCAAGTACCGGTGGCTCTAGGGCGACTCCTAACCGTCTAGGAACCCTCAAACTCCAAGAGTAACAAATCTGACGGAAAACCAACTTGGAGATGGAACCAAGTGCTCAAAGATGAAGCTTGACCAACCCAAAACCTTTAGATCTAGCTTCTTCGCTCTCACAAAGATGTAATCCATGAGATTTGAGTTGGTGGGAAGAGAGAAGGTGAGGAGCTAGGGTTTGCAACAAGTGGTCAACTCAAATGAATGTGAAAGGAAACCCTAGCCCATGGGGGGGATGGGAATAAATACTTTCACCCACCAACTAGCCGTTTGCTGCTGGCAAACATCGGATAGTCCGATGTTACACATTAGATAGTCCGATATGAAAGTGAGCGAAACTCGACACAAATGCTATTTTTTGGGATCATAGAATAGTTCTAAAAAAATTAAAATAAGGATCAATGAAAATGGAGTCAATTCACATCGGATATTCCGATGAAATTATCAGATAGTCTGACATTTTTTGGATGTTGAGACTGAGAGGGATCGATCGAACCAACCATCGGATAGTCCAATCCACATCGAAACATTCTAGGGAAAATATCGGATAATCTGATATTTTTTACAACTGCGAGGCAGAGAGGGGTCGATCGGACCAACCATCGAATAGTTTGATCCACATCGGAACATTCTGGGGAAAATATCGGATAGTCCGATATTTTTGCGGCTTCGAGACAGACAAGGGTCATTCGGACCAAGGATTGGAACATTCCGATATACATCGGATATTCCGGTTCAACATCGGATAGTCCGATGTGTTTTTGAGCGAAACACCCTCAAAATTTGATTGGTGGATAGAATATGTCATGATTCATCTACTAAGAGCACTGAGACCATCTAGAAGTGGTTTTCCGTCGCATCCCTCTTAATAGTACGGCGTGTCCTTAGACTCAATTTAAAATAGAAATAATATAGGTCTAAACACTACACACCGTCTTCTCCTTTTGTCTTTAAAGTCTCCATTAGCATTCCATATCCATTTCATAAGATTGAAGGCTGGAGTAGAGCTATTACCCAACAGTGGGGGCTCAAACCAGGGTAAAATCGCTTGTATCTTCACGGTTTGTGTTGCTTTCTCTCCCTCTCTCTCTCACCATACGACGGATCTGTACCTGGATCGCCAAGTCGCACCAGACCCGGTCCGGGAAGACCGCGCGGCCTGAGCCCCCGCAGGCTCGGTCGCCGCCCCGGACTACTGAGAAGGGTTGTCGTTGGGCCTCACTCCAACTACAAATTTGTTTGCCAGTCCGTGGACCTGCGGCCCTTCGAGGCGCGTTTCCCAGACACCGATAGCAGTGTATAGCGTAGATGATGTTGCTCCTAGGGAGTCCGATATTGTGTACGACGGGGAGGACCCTCCGATGTCATGGTGGAATTCAAGGTCATTTTGTAACAACATGCCATTGTTAAGCAATTTGAGGTGCGCACGAACAAAACTCGGTCTGACCGATTCAGGGGGTCATGCAGAGTGGAGGGGCGTCGATGGGCCATTGTGGCAAGATTGATGCGGGATGGACAATCTGTCATAGCTCAGGCATGTCAGGCCGTGGCTCGGGCAAGAAAGGCACACAGCTGTGAGCTCCGGGGGAGACTGATAGGCGGCAAGGACAGTCAGAGCAGCTCCCAGGTGGTTCCAGGGAGTGGGAGGGCGAGGTTGATCCCCATGGTGACGACGACGACATACAGCGATGGTAGAGCAGAGGAAGACAGAGAGGGGGGGAGACGATGGGGGCGCAACAGCTTTTACAGGCGATGGTGGCTTGAAGGAGCTTCCAAAGAGGAGGCGGCGCACGGAAAGCCAGGGGAAGGGGGGTAGAGCATAGCAGGGGAGTGACAACGTCCACGCTTGGGAAGAATACAAGGCAAGGAGAAAAGAAAAGGAAAAAAACAAGAAAAGAAAATAAAAGGAGGAGGAGAAGAGAGAAAAAAAAGGAAGAAGGATATAAAGAAAAAGAAAAGAGAGGGGCCGATTGCCATACGATAAAATTTCATTTTCAAATAAAAAGTTTCAAAATTTTATTTAAAACCAATATTGCCAAGTTAATATAATTGCATAGGTTCAAATTAATATCATTTTCATAAAATATAAATCAAAATATGAATTACAAAATATATTTATTGGTCTTTGCAAATAATTGTTTTAAAAATCAAAATATGATTTTCAAAATAATATTACTACCCTTTTTGTTTAACTAATAGTCAAAATAATAATTATATAAAAAATATAACTCTTGGTTTTAAATTTACCTTATTATTATTAAAATCAAATCAAAATAATAAATACCAACATATACTTTGATTTGTGCAAGAATATTTAAAACTCAAAATATTGAATTTAGTTTTTATAAAGTAACATGCACATTTTTAAATTTTTTGTCGAAAATTCATGCACATGAAATATTGATGCCATGAGTTTAAGGTTTTTGAAAATCAGGATGATTTACAGGGATACCAAGCGAAAAACTGTTGTGACCGAAGCACCTAAGATAGGAAAAACAAGCCAATCCATTCGAAGATGCCTCCGAAGAGAGCCTCCACCCTTCCCACCGTAGGTTCCCACTCCAACGTCGTCGGAAGCACATAGCCACGCTGGATGCCGTTTCGGGGAGGGCCACTGGCGAAGCATCTGACCCACAAAAGGGGTGAAGACGGTGGAGGAGGAAGATAACTTTCGTAGGAGTGTCAAGGCAAAGTCGGATGAGAGCTCCTATCACTTAGAGAAGGAAGAGAGAGGTGGAGGTAACCCCATCCAAACATTGGGGTAGGTGGAGGTACTAGTGAAGGATCGAGATGTAGCCTAGAGGGGGTGAATAGGCTTTACAAATTTTCAACAAATATAAAGCACATGGGAAAAAAATCAGATATTCTGATGTTGTATCGGATAATCTATTACGGATTGAACTATCTGATATGGAATCAGACTATTCGATATTGTTGAAACTAGGGTTTGAAGCCCTCTAGCAAAACAAAGATATCACCTGCACCAAATAGGGTTAGAGAGCAATAAACAAGTAAATCAAGAAAAATAGACCCAAGTGCACAAGGAGACTCGATGAAGTTGTTCCCGAAGTTCGGATCTTCGAGTAGATCCTACGTCTTCGTTGAGGCGGCTCGGTCACACTTGAGCCAGGGTCCCTCTTGACCCTTTGCCTCCCGGGTTGCAACAAGCACTCCCAATTTCACTCTTTGGATCCTTCCCTTTCGGAGGCGAATCCGGCCTTCACAAATGGTCCCGAGCACCACATCAAGTACCGGTGGCTCTAGAACGACTCCTAACCGTCTAGGAACCCTCAAACTCCAAGAGTAACAAATCTGGCGGAAAACCAACTTGGAGATGGAACCAAGTGCTCAAGGATGAAGCTTGACCAACACAAAACCTTTAGATCCAGCTTCTTCACTCTCACAAAGATGTAATCAATGAGATTTGAGTTGGAGGGAAGAGGGAAGGTAAGGAGCTAGGGTTTGCAATAAGTGGTCAGCTGAAATGAATGTGAAAGGCAACCCTAGCCCATGGGGGGAGGAGGGAAATAAATACTCTCACCCACCAACTAGTCGTTTGCTGCTGGCAGACATCGGATAGTCCGATGTTACACATCGGATAGTCCGATATGAAAGTGAGTGAAACTCGACGCAAAGTCTATTTTTTTGGATCATAGAATAATTCTAAAAAATTCAAATAAGGATCAGTGAAAATGGAGTCAATTCATATCGGATATTCCGATGAAATTATCGGATAGTCTGACATTTTTTGGATCTGGAGACAGAGAGGGATCGATCGAACCAACCATTGGATAGTCCAATGCACATCAAAACATTCCGGGGAAAATATCGGATAGTCCGATATTTTTACGACTTCGAGACAGAGAAGGGTCGTTCAGATATTCCGGTTCAACATCGGATAGTTCGATATGTTTTTGAGCAAAACACCCTCAAAATTTGATTGGTGGATAGAATATGTCAAGATTCATCTACTAAGAGCACTTAAACTATCTAGAAGTGGTTTTCCGTCGCATCCCTTTTAATAGTACGGCGTGTTCTTATACTCAATTTAAAATAGAAATAATATAGGTCTAAACACTACACACCGTCTTCTCCTTTTGTTTTTAAAGTCTCCATTAGCATTCCATATCCATTTCATAAGATTAAAATCTGTTCATAACCTCATTAAACATATTAGTTCTTTAATTACCCATCATTTATCACCAAAACCTACATAGGGCCTAAATGCACTTTCAACTAGTAACCTTCGGAGAAGGGGAGAAGGAGGTCACACACTCCATAATCTTCGATGTGGTGGATTTTCCCTTCCAATACAATGATGTGGTGGGGTGTGGGTACTTGATTGCCTTCCGAGTGGTGGTTCACCATGGATATATCAGCATGAAGATGCCCTTCCCACGGGGACCGTAACAGTGAAGGAGGATCGAGTATGAAGGAGCCCCGCAGGTCAAGATGGTGTTTATTGTGGAGGAAGGTGAGAAGGGAGCATCAACAATTCAGGCGAAGGAAAAGTGGCAGGCGAAGCCTAAGCCATAAGAAAAAAAGAAGAAGGTTCCCCTCGAAGGGGTCGCGAGGGAGAAGGAAGTAATCATTAGGGAGGAGCTAACCCCCAAGGAAGAATAGACCCTACTGCAAACCCTCCGCGAGCACCGATACATCTTCACTTGGGATGCCTCGGACCTTCCAGGCATCTCAAGGGAAGTTATTTAACATCTCTTGACGGTAAAGCCAGAGGTGAAGCCCAAGAAGAAAAAGCTCTGCAAAATGGATGAGGAGAGGAGAGAAACAACAAAGGGGGAGGTCATGAAGTTGCAAAGGCAAATACACCCCCCTACGAAACAGGAAAAGGCGAACCAGTGCATGGGGCAGCAGACCATGGGAGGTGCAATGAAGGGATCTCGGGCCGAGAGGGGGTGAATCGGCTTTTCCAAATTTTAATTTCGACTTTGATTGCGCTAGTGGTTAGTCAAATTAGTGGCCTAAGTAATCGGTTGAGCCTATGATGCTAGTTAGCGAAAGCGAATACGAGTGAAGTTCTAGCTAGCAGTTGATCGAACACAAGATATGCGTAAATGTAAATGTGCAGAAATGTAATGAAATGGAGACAAGAGACAACCGTGTGTTTCCCGATGTTTAGAGCAAGCTCCTACTCACCGTTAGGCAAACTTTCACAAGTGAAAGCCAATGTCTCTCTTGACCTTTTTGCCCGATCCACTAGTGGAAGCTCTTCACTAACGGATGGTGGGCGGACTCTGAACCAGTACAAGCGGTGAGCTCTTCCCATAGGCAAAAAGACCTCACACACCACATCGGCACCACAGAAGGGTCACCGACCTTCCCGCACCTCCGAAGGGCCACAAGAAGGATTTCTTCACCGGTACTGCCGAAGGGTAACTGACCGGCCTCGCACCACCGAAGGGTCACAAGGGTGGATTTTTCTCCAAGCAATGCACCCCACACAAGGAGGTGGTCTCTGGTTCAACCGAAGGGCATCGTTGGTGTAGTAGATCGAGTTGCTGTAGACGAAGGCTTGGCGGCGATATCCTTTCAGAAGTAGAGTCCCAAAGAGCACAAGACCGGAGATCAACACCTCACCGCACCTCTCCCGCCATGGAGCTTGGCCAAGACACCATGGGAGATGCAAGAACCTTGGGGATGGATGGAGGTGGCAAGGGATGCACTTCTTCTTCTTCCTCTCTTCCTCTCTTCCTCTCCCTCTCAATCTCCCACTCAATCTCCCTTAAATGGACATGGAAACCCTAGGTGGGAGGGAGGAGCTCTCTCTAGATGAGGATGGCAACGGGTGGTTAGAAATGAGGCTCGCTCTACGCTCCCTTAAGCATAAAAGGCCTTTATATACTCTCCCACGAAATCCCCACTTCGAAACCCTAAAGAGGGAATTCTCAGATCCAGTTTCATGCCTTAGGCCGGACAATACCCCGGACACTCTGGACGAAGGCAAGTGCTCTCTGTTAAAAATAATTTCGAGACAGAGAGGAGACAACTTGGGCCAAACAGTTCGAACACCAAGGCCGGACTGTCCAGCCAAGGGCATCACTTCAACACCGTTTCAGACGGCATGCCTTGGACAGGACAGTCCTGCCTCCCCTAGGTCCCCAAGCCGCCTAGTGGCAGCTGAAAGCTTCCCGATTTATATGATTTTTTTCTATAGCTCAAATGAAAAACTTGTCAACACGGAAAATACGCGTCTCAAAAATTCTCTACATCTTTTATGTTTTGATTTGTTTAATCTAAGCACGAGAAGGCCCTAAAAAAACAAAATACTACATAGTTGTCACGGAGGCCGAGACCGGGCCATTTGGGTCAGATTGTCCGGGCCCAGTTGCCTAGTCTTGGCCAGCAGCCTACAAAACCCTCTATTGCTACTGCAGTACCCGAACAAAGATATTTTTGAAGATTTATAACTATTTGGTGCCAAAGTTAAACTCCACGGGCGAAAAGGTTCGAATGTTTAGGCGGGAAGTTTCGCGCCCACAAAGGATTTCAGCTTTAGGATGGCTTAGTTGCTTTGAAACCCCAGACAATTGTCTCTCGAAATCCTCTCGAATCGAGACAGATGTACCCGATCAGAACCCTCGCAAATCTCACCAACCGACAAACTGGGAGGAACCCTCTCGACCCATTCAGAGATGAAGACTCAGAATCATGTGGTCAGTGGGACCCCGCAACTAGAGAGACGATATACACAAGCATACATGACCTAGTTTATACGCACACAGCGAAAATAGAAGAACTAGGAAAGAAGTGTCCTTAGCCTTGATGTGGTGCGCTTGAGGTCTAGTTGGCATTAATTACCTAAATAAAACAAGCCCTTGGGAGCTTGAGCTTTCATGTCAATCCGAAGGAAGTCTCGCCTTCTGATAGTGAGGCAAAGTCGGACCAATCTCCCGACGGCGAGGCAGAGGCAGACCAAAGGAAGGGGCGGCACAAAGCAAGCATCAGCGAAAACTCACGGAGAAGCCGGATGCTCCGGGGCCGTAGCGCGAAGGTGGGAAGCTTTCATGTGTTCCAAGAAGGCCAAGGGACAACGAGTACTAGGGGTCTACAGGCGTCAGGAATCATATCGCGTGGCAGGAGGATACGTGTATGGGCCGTAACAGTCGTGTCCCCCTATAATCCCCTTTGTAACCCTGCTTTACTTAAGGTGGTGGGGGCACTTAGGTCCTTACCCCGAGCTCTGGGTTTTTGACCATGAAGCACTAGCCTGAGGGTGCAGACCGGCCCTCACTTTGCCCACTGTCGGAGGGGCAACACAGGGACCGTAAAAAATTACCCTCTACTATAAATAGGGGGGCACAAAATACTGGAGGAAATGGAAATTACCCTCTACTATAAATAGGGGGCACAGAATAATGGAGGAAATGGAAAAAAAATTCTAGGCTAACTACTTCATGCAGACTCTGGTTTCCTGAGTTGATTCGCAAGCTTGGCATAGTTGATTCGCGAGGCAGCCCATTAGAAACAGGTTGTCTGGTTCGGGGCCAACGACAACGGTATAGAGACAATGCTTAAGGATAGTGGACATCAGAGTAGGAGCTAGAAGGGAGCAACTACGGTTGCCTGTGAGGCTGCCCGTGTCGTCCGAGAGCTTTAGTCTATAGCCATATAAAATACTAGCAGGGTAAGCACGCCCATGGCTCGCCACTGCATGCCATCTCATACTTGAGAAAATTAAGATGCATCATAAAACAAACGAATAACAAGTCATTAAACCTTTTGTTTGTTGTTCCCATTTTTTATATAAATTAATTTTTAATGCCAATATCTTTTTGTAGGTCATTATCATGACATCACGGTGCATCTTGTAAAGTTTAAGTGGTCACGAAAGTTAGAATAAAATAAAATAATGAATTATTTCATAATACGACTATCTGTGAATCATAAATGTTTAAAAAATCTTGGTCTATTTTCTGCTTTTTTTCAAATTGTAAAAAAATCTTATGTTAAAATCTTGGTCCATTTTTAGTTATTTATTGTTTTATCGCGTTGGAAAAATATGCAAAAAAAAGGGAAACAAATCTGGAAAAGAAGTCCAAAAAATGGTGTTGGACCATAAAATCTTGGTCTATTTTTTTTACATTGTAAAAAAAATCTTATGCTAAAATCAACCTTTTGTGAATTTGGACTTTAAATTTTCTAATAACATCAAAATTTATAAATCAATCGTGTATTAGAAACTTTTAAAAAATTAATTTTTTTAGAAATATCTTTTTTAATGTTTTTGCAACCTATAAAAATGAATAAGTAAGGGTCAAGAAATGTATAGGCAAATAAACTTTTGTGAATTTGGACTTTAAAATTTTTTGAATAATATCAATTTTTTATAAATGGTCTCTGTGCAGACACGGTTTAGTTTTTGGAAAAAAAATTGCAATGTTTTTTTGCAACCTATTAAAATGAAATGCGAGGGTTAAAAAATGCACAGCCAAAAACCGGCGCTGGGGTGTTCAGGCTTCAAACGCTGGTCTCCAGGGTAATAGCCTGCGAATGTAGCCAACTGAGCAAGAGCAATGCCTTACTGTTTTGCCGGCCGAATACACACACATACATACATACTAGCCAAATGTGCCCGGGAGAAATAAAAAAACTTTGTATACTAGTTCATTCAAAAATTGTTTACTAAAAAAAGGTCATTTAAAAAATTGATTACAGTATAAGTTAATTTGTGGCCACAGACTTTAGAGCACATTGTATTTTCATTTAATTGTAAAATTGTAAGATGGCGATGGGCGACGACCAGGGTGGGCGACGATCAGGCTAGATGGCCACTGCGGTGTCGACCTGGCGAGATGGAGGCGGCCGCAGCAACGCTAGGAATGAAGGCAGGTGTTGGTAGTTTGGCACGCAGCCACGCGATGGGGATTGTGGGGAGCGGGCGGCTGGGGCGGGCTCGGGGTAGGCCGGCTAGGGTTGCAGCTAGGTCGGTGGAAGACCCACATGAACGTGGACCATTGGATTAGAATCGAACGGTGTAGATGTAGAGTTGGCAGATGATGGACGAAGAAATAGAAAGAAACTCTATTCTCTTTATTATTAGGTATAGATTTATATGGATTTCAGTTTTGTTAAGCTGGATTTGTAACATTTACCGGCAGCTGTACACACACACACATAATAGAGTTTCTTGCGCAGCGGACGGCGAGCCACGTTGTCGTCGCTCGAGACAACGACTTTTAGAACTCAAGGTAAGTCCACCGTCATACTTCCTAGGGTTAGGGTTTGGAAAAATTTGAAAAGAAAATTCAGGATTTCACGATCTAGTGTTTCGGTTCTGGGGGATTCACTTAGGTAAGCAGCGCCATCCTTTGTTGTCTCATTTGAGCTATACGGCATTACCCTGCTGTTGAGAGTACCCGCTGTCGAGATGCGTGTCCTTGGAGCAGCGAATGCGTATCTATTTTGTACAGACATAGTTTTATTCTTCATGCCATCTTCATTTGCTCGGGATTGTTAAATGTTGTCTATGAATCTATCTTGTGAATCTGTTGGTGTGTCCATGGAACAGATTAGTGCTCATGTATCATGTACTAGTAGGAGAAGATAAAAATTATTGTGTAAGATACACTACAGGAAACGAGAACAGTGTGGGCGGCCAGAAAAACTATGTCAACAGTATAAAAGCCACCAACACCGAAATGTTGGCGGTCAGAACAAAACCGCCGCCACAGTCATCCAGTGTCGGCGGCCTCAAATAAGCCGCCGACACAACTGAACACCCCTCACGGCCGCGACGCAAAATTCAAATTTGGAGCCCGCCAAACCAATCTATGTCGGCGGCATAACCTAAGCCGACCACACAGATGTGTTCCCCTCACGGCACACTAACGGCCTAACGGAACCACCTGCAGGCTGCAGGTGGTCCCGCATGGCAGACGGAGTATGTGTCTACCATGTGGGGCCATCCTGTGAGGTGCAGCGAG
Organism: Raddia distichophylla; assembly: GCA_005191435.1. Classification (NCBI taxonomy): domain Eukaryota; kingdom Viridiplantae; phylum Streptophyta; class Magnoliopsida; order Poales; family Poaceae; genus Raddia; species Raddia distichophylla. The sequence goes on along the minus strand of SPJY01033365.1, from coordinate 1,832,506 downwards.
ACGGCCAGGCAGCACCTGTGTTGGCACCTATAGGCGAGCACCTAATTATGTGTGGATGTTGTTGGGTGAATTGGGAAATGTAAATATGCTATCAATTGGGTATTTTTGCAGGTTGAAGATGAGCTTTTTAAAAATATACAACAGTTTTTTTTGCTGGAACACAAATTTTGTCAGCGGCCTTACCTCGGCCGCCAACACAGACCGGCTCCAGGTGCACCCAGGGACAATCACCGATGCTTGCGGAATGATATTGCTCTTGCAGTTTTTTTAAGAAAGACACGGCAAATGATATGTACAAACAGACATGAGACGGATTTAAAAAACGAAACAAGAAAGAACAAATTAATCAGACTCTTAACGTACAAAGCTATTGATATATGGGGGTTTCTAGTGTACTCTGTCTCGAACTTCATAGGGGGTGAGAGTATTATTAACCATGGATCGTCTATCTTGGTGGATATTGGTCTTTATGAAAAGATACACTAGGAATAGAATTTAGGGAATGTTTGGGAACGATGGGGAGGTTAGAAATCCTTCCTCTTTTTTGGCCATCTCCATCTCCTGGCGAGTTCCATGCCTCCCGTGCGACGGTTTCGGCGATTGGGCGGATCCGTCGGTGAAGGAGGCGTTCGGCCGAAACCTGCTCGCGATTTGTGCGGCGATGTGCGGAGATTTCTCGCAACGATGGCGCGACGGTTTGTTCGGATAAGGGCGGGTCGGCGAGACGGCCTGCATCTTCTCTTCCGCTGCTGCGCTCCCCTGAGGCCACCACCCGCCGCGCGCTCCGGCGGCCACCACCCGACGCGCGCCCCAGGCCACTGACGCCGCCTCGCGCTCTGCGGGTCAACGCCCGGCGCGTGTCCCCGACCGCCGCCGCGCGATCCGGCGACCACCGGCTGCTACGCGTCCGAAGCCATCGACGCCGCCACGCACCGACTGCGGCCGCGCGCTCGCCGCCGCACTGCTCTCCTGCTCTCCCGATCGACCACGATGCCCGGTGCATCCCCTGCCACCTACCTTTCCCTTGATATCTGAATTGGTAAGTACTCAGTTTTGCCTAGAATAATTACTAGCTATTGCATTTCCATGCTGTTCTCCAGTAGACACAAATATTTGCATAAGCACTAAAAGGTAGCAACAAGGCCATAATTAAAAAAATGATGTCAGTTCGAAGGTATGCAGCCAAGGCATCCAAGCAAAGTGAGTTTAAAATATCATAGAATTCACAAACAACATTTATTTAGTATCAAGAAGGGTCAGCACAGGTACGCAAGTGTCTAGAGTGGAGAACACAGTGACCAACTGAATCAAAAGCTTGATCACAGTGGAATCGACCGAAACTAGAAACTTTGATTACATTGTAGAAACTTGACATTATAGTATTTAAAGATTGACCGTAAGGGAATCAACTGAAACTCGAAACTTGGTTCTGCTGTAGAAATTTGGCAATCAGTATCTATTCTACTATCGAATGAATTATGGTTAGAATTTGCCAATGACAAATATTTGGGCAAAACATAAATAAATTTATTGGTGTTATTAACATTATAGTAATAAAAATTTTAATTTATGTAAACTACTAGGATACACCATGCCAAGTTTCAGTGCCAAGTACACAGATAAGAAGAATGCTATAGAAATAAAAAACAATTCTAACAAAAAAAAGTAACTATATGCTATTTGTGATTCATGTAGACGTAGGATGAAGCAGCTTATTGACAATATCTTGAGAACTAATAACACTGCATAATTATTGAAAGTTACTGTTGCTCTAAGGTGTCAATGTGTCATCGTAGGCAACCTAGCTAAAGTTTCCCCAGTTGATCGCATGAATAAACAATGCAAAGACATAACTGGATAGTACAGAGTGATATATGCTTATAATGATCAGGTGATTTAGAATAACTGAAAAACTAATGGAGCTGGGGGTAGGAACCTTAAAGGAGTTGATGAGGATAATGAATCGTCTTTGTTAAGATTGTATGAAAGAAGATGAAATAATTCAGTGGACACCCATGTTATCCACAAGCTATGAGCTGTGATGCAAAGCACCTGTAAGGTCTTATTGTGTTCATCAAGTCGGGGATTTGAGCTATCATCAGCACCAAACAACGAAGCAGCAGCGGCAATAGTTTGCCTTCCAGGGCTGTCAGAAAATTGTCTTCCAGGACTTCTAGGGCTGTCAAATGTATGCCTCCTGGGGTTGAAAGACATTGATGAATCAAAAGATGCTCTCAAATGTCTGCACCACCAGCCTCCTTTACCCACTGCAGTTATGAGTTCTACATTCCGTTTAAGCTAAGAAAACTGGAAGCTTTTATGTGATTGAGTTTATGGTATTATAAATCTGTAATTATAATTATGAGTTGATTGAGCTTGATTAGATTTATTTTCAGGTACCAAGGCCTTTGTAGAAGCTTCCTCTTCAAGGCATTTTGCTAAGATGGTATTGCATAATTACATGATATTATAGTCGTAAGGGGTATGAAAATTTAGTTATTTGTTTTTTGCATTTTCTTTTGCTACCAGGTGATGTCAGTGTATTCACCAGCTTGATTAGATTTATTTTCAGGTACCAAGGCCTTTGTAGAAGCTTCCTCTTCAAGGCATTTTGCTAAGATGGTATTGCATAATTACATGATATTATAGTCGCAAGGGGTATGAAAATTTAGTTATTTGTTATTTGTATTTTCTTTTACTACCAGGTGATGTCAGTGTATTCACCTAACAAAATGTTTCTACTGTGCGTGGATCTGAATGACAAACAAAGAAAATACGTGCAAGAGATAGATTTGGGAGGTTTGCTCTTGATGCATTCAATAGACATTCATTGTTTTTTGTTAGAAACATTGTCGAAATGATACAACCCTGATGAGAGAAGTTTTAAGATATAAAATCACATAGTTTCTATTTGTAGAAGGGATTTGGTATCAATATTTGGTCTACCACACGTAGGAAAAAAGGTTACAGTTAGTAGATAAAATGTAGACCAATATTTGTTTGTTTCGTACAAGGGGCAACAGATCAGAACATCATTTTTAAGTATTTAAGAGAAGAAATATTGCATGGAAGAGATGATGCTCAGTTTCGTGTATTGTTTTCTTTATACGCAATTGGAATCATTTTAGCTCCTACATCGACAATCTATGTGGGTAACCAGTAAACAATAGAAGGGTACAATTGGGCGGACTTCACATTGGACATCTTATGTGAAAGCTTAAGGATTTCAAAGCCAAATTGAGAGAAGGCCTTACTGGGAATTTGGCACTTCTACAGGTAATGCTCATTCTTTAATCCTATTAATGATCGGTGAATATAAGATATTAATTTTGTAATGACTAAATTTTTATGTATAATCAGATTTGGTACTTGAAACATGTTCAAATGCTTGGAGATAATATTCCATATGAGCTCCATGAATATCCTTTAGTTCAAATTGGACTCGGAAGAAAGTTGAACAAAGAATTAAATTTGAAGAGAAAATAAATTCGGTGAACATACGGTAAGAGAGAAATATATTTTATACATTTTTATGTAATGATATTATTTAATAGGTGATATTTATTAATTGTGTTGTTGAATGTGGTTATGCGTTTGGATAACAATAACAATGATTTGTATTCAAATTAGCGAACGAGTGTTGACGAACATAGTGATGAGAAAAGCGATAATTACGAAAACAATTATGATGATATGAAGCACTTATATGTAAGATATTTTTTTTATGATATTGATAGTCAATGTAAAATTTTAGTTGAGTTTATTTCACATAATATTAAATATGTGTTTTTAAAACATGGTGTCTTCGTTACATGAGTCTGCTTGTTGTCAAGAGGAAAGACAGTTTCGTCTAGAGGAAAGACAAATACTGATGTATAATGTATGTATCAAGTTATTAAATTTGTTATTTTTATTAAATTTTAAGGCACTTTTACAATAATAGTTTTGAACAATGCAAGAAATTTCAAAAGTGGTAAGAAGCAAAAAAGGGCCATAAAAAATGATGAGAATATATGCAAGTCTCGAAAAGTAAGAAAAATAAAATGCAAGGTCACAATGTAAATATGAGTGGTAACGTATACCTTTTAGGAAAGCCAACAAATGTTTTTTACTTCAAAGTTCAATAATAGTAGAAACGAGAGTGGTACAGGTTATCAATTAGAGAATGCAGATAGTGTTTTTACTATTTCTTTAGTCTATGTAGTGAAAAATAGAAATGACAGAACGGAAAGCTATTTATTTACTTCTAATGAATATAAATGTATAAAAACAAAAAAATACGGTAAATGTAAAAGCGATGATGTTATAGATATATCTTCATTGTGCCACTTGAAAAGAATAAAAAAGGAGAACGATGAAGTGTGCAGTCAAGGTGGCTATAACCAATTTAGGTATGTAAAGATTGTTTTTCTTTGTATTTATTTTTTTGCAATAGTAGTTGATATTTTTTTTCAAATAATATGTAGACGGTGTCAATAGAGGATTGATTTTAGATAACTTGAGGTTGCTAGTGTCAAATTTCTGCTATAAGAGATTAAGTAGAATGCTAATAAAAAACTTGTACCGATGGGTCCGATTAAACTAATGGACGGTCGGATTGAACTAACAAACTCTTCGATGAAATCGCTCGTTATATATATGCACGACGATGAAACATCTAAATATTTAAAATATGATGTATGTGTTATTTTTTACAGTATCTGTCTTAACACGTATAGCTACTTTCTAATATTTATGATAATGCAAATAATAAACTCATTTGTTTATATATTTAATGAGCTTTCGGCACCTCAATACACTATTAAGTCTAAATATGCAATTTCTACCTTTCAGACTGAATAGTTAATTAAGATTAGAAAAGAAGGTCAGAATAACTATGTTAGAAAAACACGAAATAAGTATTCTTTTGATATATGTCAAAAACTAGTTGAACAGGACATTGTATGTCTGAAACTCTCTATTTTGATGAAAATTATCCCTCTAGTAGATTAGTCCATTATTACTTTGATTTTATAGGTCTTGATTTTATAGGTCTTCATACCCATAAATGTCGAAAATCACTGAATTCTAGGTGTTCTCAATGTGTGCGAACATAGATTCGAAATTCTTGATTACTTATAAGGAATGAGTGCAGAATCGGCAGCTTGCATGACAATAGATCTGGTACAGAATCATGAATTTCAAATCTCTATTCATATACGTTGAGAATAATTAGGATCCAGTGCTTCCTGACATTTATGGGTATCAAGACCTATAAAATCAAGACCTATGAAATCAAAATAATAATGAACTAATCCACTCGTTGGGATAATTTTCATCAAAATAAAGAGTTTAAGGCATACCATGTCCTGTTCAACTAATTTTTGGCAAATATCGAAATAATACTTATTTTATCTTTTTCTAGCGTAGTTGTTTTAACCTTCTTTCTCAATCTTAACTAACCATTCAGTCTGAAAAATAGAAATTGCATACTTAGACTGCATAGTGTTTTAAGGTGCCGAAAGCTAATTGAATATATAAACAAATGAGTTTATTATCTGCATTATCATAAATATTAAAAAATAGATAAGTGTTAAGATAGATACTGTAAAAAATAATACATACATAACATTTCAAATATTTAGGTGGTCCATCGTCGTCCATATATCTAACGAGGGTTTTTATCAAAGAGCTTGTTAGTTCAATGCGACCGTCCATTTGCTTAATTGGACCCATCGACATAAGTTTTTTATTCGCATTCTGCTTAATCTCTTATAGCAGAAATTTGACACTAGCAACCTCGAAGTTATCTAAAGCCAGTCCTCTAATGACACCGTCTACATATTATTTGAATAAAAATATCAACTACTATTACAAAAAGTAAAACAAAATTTACATACCTAAATTAGTTATAGCCACCTTCTGCTTCTTAGAAGACGGTGGACTGTACACTTCATCGTTCTCCTTTTTTATTCTTTTCAAGTGGTACATTGAAGATAGGTATATAACATCATCGCTTTTACCTTTGCCACACTTTTTTTTTTCTGTTTTTATAAATTCATATTCATTAGAAGTAAATAAATTACTTTTCATTCTGTCATTTCTATTTTTCACTGCATCGATTAAAGAAACAGTAAAAACACTATCTGCCTTCTTCAATGTATCTACGTTACCACTCGATAAAGTAAAAACACTATCTGCATTCCTTAATTGATCACCATTTGTACTGTTATTTGATTTTGAACTAAAAAAATATTTTTTTGGCTTTCTCAAAGGGTCGATGTTACCACTCACATTTACATTATTATTTGACCTTGCATTTTTCGTACTTTCCGATGATTTGCATATATTCTCATCATTTGCTCGTGGCCCCTTTTCGCCCTACCACTTTTGAAATTTCTTTTATTTCCTGCATTGTTCAAAGCTACTGTTGTAAAAGTGCCTTAAAACTTGACAAAAACAACAAATTTAATAAATTGATACATATATTATAAATCAGTATCTGTCTTTCCTCTAGACGGATCTGTTTTTTATCTTGACGACGAGCAGATTCTTGTAACGAGGACACCATGTCCTGAAAAACACATATTTTATATTTTGTCAAATAAATTCAACTAAAATTCTACATTTAATATCAATATCATAAAAAAATATATTACATATAAGTGCGATTGTTCTCATAATTGTCGTTTCTCTTCTCATCACTATGTTTGTCAACACTCGGTTGCTAATTTGAATACAAATCATTGTCATTGTTGCTCAAACGAATAACCACATTGAACAACTTAATTAGTACATATGGCTTATTAAATAATATCATTATATATAAATGCATAAATATATTTCTCTTACCGTATGTTCGCCGAATTTATTTCTCTCTTCAAATTTAATTCTTTGTTCAACTTTCTTTCGAGTCTTGTTTTAAACTAAATGATATTTATGTAGCTCATATGGAATGTTATTTCCAAGCATTTTAACATGCTCCAAGTATTAAATATAATTATACATAAAAATTTGGTCATTACCAAAATTTAGATCTCATATTCGCCGATTATCAATAGGATTAAAGAATGAGCACTAACTGTAAAAATACCAAATTGCCAGTGAAGCCTTCTCGCAATTTGGTTTTGAAATCCTTCAAGCTTTCACATAAGAAATCTAATGTAAAGTCCGTCTAATTGTACCTTTCTATTATTTGTGTTGTTTTATCAAGCAAGTGCAAATACTGGCTACGCACATAGACAGTCGATGTAGGAACTAAATTGGTTTCAATTGCGTATAAAGAAAACAATACGCGAAACCGAGCACCATCTCCTCTATGCAATATTTCTTTTCTTAAATACTTAAAAGTGATGTTCTGATCTGTTGCGCTCTTGCACGAGGCAAATAAATATTTATCTACGTTCTTTCTACTAACTGTAACCTTTTTCCCTACGTGCGGAAGACCAAATATTGATACCACATCCCTTCTACAAAATAGGAAGTGTGTGATTTTGTATCTTGAAACTTCTCTCATCAGGGTTGTAGCATTTTGACAGTGTTTCTAATAGAAAACAATGAATGCCCATTGAATACATCAAGAGCAAACCCCCAAACCTATCTCTTGTATGACTTTTTTTGTTTATCATTCAGATCCGCGCATAGTGAAAACATTTTGTTCGGAGAACACGCTGACATCACTTGATAGAAAAATAAAACACAAAAAACAAATAACTAAATTTTCATATCCCTTACGACTATAATATAATGTAATTATGCAATACCATCTGTTGGTGATTGATAAATGGCCCATCCTTAGACGGGCCTTGGGCCAATTCCGTACCTGTCCATCGCACAAGCAGAGGGTCCAAGAGGCCGTTCCCCGCCGTACTGAAGGAAGCGCCTAACCCGCCAGCGGTTGCCTCGGGCTTGACCAAGTCAAAACCTGCGGCACCATGTACCTCCTTTGCCCGGAAGAAGGTCCCTCGGGTGATCCGCCTACCCGCGAGCAAGTGGCGACAACTATCGTGTCCCACCACACTTTCTCCGGCTTTGACCGAAACGAACTGTGTCTCCCCAGGGACCCACAGCCCGGGGAAGAACACGCTGGCAACCCATCTTGTCGTTTGCCCTCTTTGGCAGGCAGCGAATAGTTGTTACGCTACGCGACGCCCCCAACGGGTGGCGCGATGCTGGCTCGGTCCAGTCAAGACTATATCAGGGATAAAGGGAAAGTGCTTTCTCCCTAAAGAAGGTTTCCTCCCCGAATAGGCATCTCGAGACAAACACGTGCCCAGTACTAACCTGACCAGCTCCTCCCTGCAGGCTCGAGATCCGACAGGACCCTAGAACGAGACAAGAGCCTCGCAGCTAAAGCAAAGACCGGCGTGGGGCCGCCGCATCAGCTTCGGGCGACCCGCCGCGCTTATAAAAGGAGGATTCCTGGACATTCGAGGGTATCCGATGCCATCTGACCCGAGCACAAGCAACACCCGCATCCGAAGCTTCCTTAGCGAGTAGTCTTAGTCCTTAGTCACCACCACTGTAAGCTCGGGATCGGTGCCTCCAAGCCCGGTCTCGGCACCTCTGTACTGATTTCCACCACATAATCAACAAGACTGGAGTAGAGCTATTACCAGACAGTGGGGGCTCGAACCAGGGTAAACCACTTGTGTCTTCACGGTTTGTATTGTTTTCTCTCTTCTTCCTACTGTACGAAGGATCTGTACTCGGATCATCAAGTCGTACCAGGTCCTTACCCGGGAAGTCAGCGCGGCCTTAGCCCCCGTAGGCTTGGCCGCCGCCCCGAGCTACTGAGAAGGGTGGTCGTTGGGCCTCACACCAACTACAAACTCGTCTACCGGTCCGTGGACCCGCTGCTCTTCAGGAGCGCGATTCCCAGACACCGACACCATCTTAGCAAAATGCCTCGACGTGGAAGCTTCTAGAAAGGCCGAGGTACCTAAAAATAACACTAAAATAAGGTGATGATTTCTGCCCTGCAGATCAGCATGCTGCTTTATAAATAATGAGGTGGTTTCTGATGCACATATTAGATGATGCTGTTCTTAAAGGTTGTTGATTCTGGTGAGCAGTTGCTCTTTACACGTTTATGCTATTTGTATCTAGGAAAAATATTGGTATGCTATTTGTATCTAACAGGGTACATGGTTCTATGGTGTACCATACGAAAACAAGAGTGTATCTCAAAATAATTATGCTTATACTGGTTGTTAAGATTCCACCAATTTCACCTTATCGCAATCACTTTATAATTTACAGCTGTATTATTTGGAGTACTGAAAAACACATCCTTGGTAACATTGTTTTTATGTCCTTACAGAACACAAGAAAATTTGTTATTTGATGCTATAATCTTCCAACTAGGAGACTACACAGAGAAAGATGCAGGGAGAAATTAATCTTAGGAAAACTGAATACTTACCAATTCAAAGATCCAGGGAAAGATAGGTCGAAAAGGAAGCACAGGGCACCGTGGGCGATCGGGAGCGCGGTGCAGCGGCTGGAGAGCGTTGAGTCCAGGGACGCGCGGCGGCTGTTGGCCACCAGAGCGCGCGGCGGGCGGTGGCCGCGGAGGGTGCGCTGGGCCGCGACGTCGGTCAGGGGCGCGCGATGGTGGCGGTAGCCGAGGGCTGCGCGGCGGCGGTTGCCGAGGGGCGCGCGAGGGCGTGGGCGCACGATGGTGGCGGTCGCCGAGGGGCGCAAGGCACGGCGGCGTCGGTTGGCGAGGCGGCGACGGTCGCCGGGGAGCGCGCGGCGGCGGCGGTCGCCGGGGTTGTGAGCATCGTTGAGCCCTAATTCATTTAGTGGCATTGATGACGTGCACATTTGTGATAGGGAGTTCTTGGACCTTTCATGGAACCCTAGCGAGGCTTCGGCGAACGTTTGAGCTGCTTCAAGATGATCTAAACATGACCGGGCGAGTGAAGAGGTCATGTGTAGGTTTGGAATAGCTAGGTTTTACTTTTGTCACTCATGATTCAAGAGGGGTCTAATTGTTTCGATCGTGCCGAGTCTCTCTCTCTTAGCCCTCAAGCCATCCACAAATAGTTAAAGATCTCAACTCGTTAAAAATCACTTGAGCCGTGTCTTTTCAGTGTTCATCGGATCGGGTCCGACCGCCATCGGACTGGGTCTGGCGAGCCCAAACCCTAGAACTATTGTTCTGTTGCTAGTCAGACTGGGTCCGGCGCCGTCGGACTGGGTCCGACCGTCGTCGGACTGAGTCCGATAGTTCCCTGTTCCGGTGCCTAAAGCTCCATCGGACCGGATCCAACCACCGTCGGATCAGGTCCGACAGTACGTATGTCAGCTGTTCTGAGGCTTGGTTGCAGCCTTCGGAACGGGTCCGATGACCATCAAACCGGGTCCGACGGGTACTGTAACGGTTAGTTTTTGGAGTCTTCTCGAGCTCCAACGACTAGTTCCTCTCCGGTGGTATAAATTGATCTGGGTAGACAGCCATTTATGAGGTTTGATGCTCCACTTCACGTATAGCCAACATCTACTCATCTTAGGGGTGTTCTAGAGCCATTCCTCCATCAATTCATCAACCATCTACCTTCCCCTAAACCGAGCTTCATGAAAATCCTTCGATTTGGCATGATCGAGACGATTCGGGCTTATTACTCTTGAAGACGGTGTTCTTCTTGGAGGAGTGGGCTTAGGAGTAGGCCTTGGCGTGTGGCTACTCTTGAGTCGTGTGAAGGTGACGGAGTCCACCTCACCGGAGTAGCGGAACGACTACCAGGGAGTAAGCGAGGCGTGTAGCTCAAGAGGGAGCCGGTCCTTGTGCGTATGGGCTAGCCTCAATGAAGAGTAGGAGTGGTGACTCCGAACTTCGGTGAAACAAATACCGTGTCACCTCTCTCTTGTCTCTTTTACTTCCGCATTTACTTCTCGCATGAATTGTTACAAGTTACGTGTTTGTTTTGGTGAGATGAATTAGATTGCTAGTGCGTGCCATTTGATTTGCTTCCGCTTAATAGGGTACTAAAATTTAGAATTAGGTCACTCTTAATCTTGTTGTTTAATCAAGTATAACCCAAAGAAATGAAAAATTACCTATTCACCCCCTCTAGGCCGTAGAGATCCTTTCAGGGGGCGCGCGGCGGCGGCGGTCGCCGCGCAGCGCGTGGCAACGGCCGTCGCAGGGGAGCGGGCGGCAGAAGATGCAAGCCGTCTCGCCGACCTACGCTTATCCAAACAAACCACCGCGCCATCGTTGGGAGAAAGCTGCACAAATCGCTAGCAGCTTCAGCGATGAATCCGCTGTTCATTCAAACCACCCCCAGGAGGCCTCGCACAACTCACCAGGGGATATCAAAGGGGAAGGAGGATTTCTAATCTCTATGTTATTCCCAAACATGCATTAGGATTCTACTATATTCCTAGTGGATTATCTTACACAGATCAACATCAGCCGTACAACGGATGATCTACGGTCAATAATGCTCTCACCCCTATAGGGGTTGAGAGACAGTACACTAGAAGTCCCCGTTTTAAAAACATTAAGCAAACTATGTTTTTTTAGCTTAACAACTTAACGGCTTAACAATTAACGACTTAGTTACGTTTTGGAAAGACATATGTTTTGAGTTTGTTAGTCCGTTTTTTCGCTATTTCGAATGTAGGTTTTAATGCTCTAAATGACAAGCCAAACGAAATGGATTCAAATTTTAAGACTACCTCGAGAAGCTCTCGAAATTCAGCCATTTTTTTATCGTTCAACTGTTAAACAGTTCAAATTAGTTGAAAAGAACATAGACTAAGTTTCTGAATAATATATGCTAATTATGATGACAAACGATCTTCCTTTTTTTGTGTGGTTTACTTCAACAAAGCAAATAAGGATTTCTTGTATCAAACTTATGTGCGGATGGAAACCACGCACGAATCTTGACGCAATTGGTTTGGTCAAATCAAATCAAACTGTGCATGCATCGGGTTTGGATCCTCTGCTGTAACCGCACGTTCAGTTGCATGCTACCACAGAGGATCCTATTCCTAGCCCATCCTATTACTGCCTGATCCTCCTCGTATATAAGGGAGAATACCCTCAACGACACTCAATTCATTGGCCTCGTTCCAAATAACATTAAGTTCGATAGTCTTGAGATATACGACACCTTGCGCACGAATTTATGATTCCAGTGACATTATACCCATTTATTACCTTTTTTAAACTATTTCCTGTTTTTCTCCACCTGAATTGACAAAAATACCCTTGATCAAAACACTAAACTGCAGCCCTCTGTTGTACCATCAATGTCATCGAATTTTGATTTCGGACAAAATTTGATAATGTAATGAAAATACGTTGTATCCACTAAAATTGTCAGATCTCAAAACAGTTCCTCTATGGCGACAGAGTTATCCCTATCCGCTCAGGGGATTTCTAAGAACAGTTCGCCCAGGTTTCTCTTATAGGGTCTCTAGCATAAAAATTTAAACCATAAAAACCGAACTAACAGGACATAGAGATTTTCAAAACCAAAACGACTTCATTCCACAAGTTAATTTACATATGGTTTTTCTTTTCGGAAATCCTTAAAGGGTATTACAACAGAAAGAGAAATATCTTCACAGGGCAGACACACACAACTCAGGCTTCTTACAATATGCTATTTTACAAGAGGCTAGATTACACACTATTAATAATATTAAGGTGGAGGCTCTCTTCTGACGCTCAGCGTCTTCTGAGAGAGATGGATGTGCTGTTTTTTCTTCGATGTCTTCTGTTATACATATGCATGACGATGAACCATCTAAATATTTGAAATATGATGTATGTATTATTTTTTACAGTATCTATCTTAACACTTATAGCTATTTTCTAACATTTATAATAATACAAATAATAAACTCATTTGTTTGTATATTCAATGAGCTTTCGGCATCTGAACACACTATTAAGTCTAAGTATGCAATTTCTACCTTTCAGACTGAATAGTTAATTAAGATTAGGAAAGAAGGTCAGAATAACTATGTTAAAAAACACGAAATAAATATTCTTTTAATATATGCCAAAAACTAGTTGAGCAGAATATGATGTGTCTTAAACTCTATTTTGATGAAAATTATCCCAACTAGTAAATTAATCCATTATTACTTTGATTTCATAGATCTTGATACACATAAATGTCGAGAAGCACTGGATCCTAAGTGTTCTCAATGTGTGCGAACAGAGATTCGAAATTCTTGATTACTTACAAGGAATGAGTGCAGAATCGACAGCTTGCATGACAATAGATCTGGTACAGAATCAAGAATTTCGAATCTCTGTTCACATACATTGAGAACGGATCCAGTGCTTCCTGAAATTTATGTGTATCAAGACCTATGAAATCAAAGTAATAATGAATTAATCCATTCGTTGGGATAATTTTCATAAAAATAAAGAGTTTAAGGCATACCATGTTCTGTTCAACTAGTTTTTGGCATATATCGAAAGAATACTTATTTTGTCTTTTTCTAGCGTAGTTGTTTTAACCTTCTGTCCCAATCTTAACTAACCATTCAGTCTGAAAAGTAAAAATTGCATATTCAGACTGCATAGTGTTTTAAGGTGCTGAAAGCTAATTGAATATATAAACAAATGAGTTTATTATCTGCATTATCATAAATATTAAAAAATAGATAAGTGTTAAGATAGATACTGTAAAAAATAATACATACATAACATTTCAAATATTTAGGTGGTCCATCGTCGTCCATATATCTAACGAGGGTTTTTATCAAAGAGCTTGTTAGTTCAATGCGACCGTCCATTTGCTTAATTGGACCCATCGACATAAGTTTTTTATTCGCATTCTGCTTAATCTCTTATAGCAGAAATTTGACACTAGCAACCTCGAAGTTATCTAAAGCCAGTCCTCTAATGACACCGTCTACATATTATTTGAATAAAAATATCAACTACTATTACAAAAAGTAAAACAAAATTTACATACCTAAATTAGTTATAGCCACCTTCTGCTTCTTAGAAGACGGTGGACTGTACACTTCATCGTTCTCCTTTTTTATTCTTTTCAAGTGGTACATTGAAGATAGGTATATAACATCATCGCTTTTACCTTTGCCACACTTTTTTTTTTCTGTTTTTATAAATTCATATTCATTAGAAGTAAATAAATTACTTTTCATTCTGTCATTTCTATTTTTCACTGCATCGATTAAAGAAACAGTAAAAACACTATCTGCCTTCTTCAATGTATCTACGTTACCACTCGATAAAGTAAAAACACTATCTGCATTCCTTAATTGATCACCATTTGTACTGTTATTTGATTTTGAACTAAAAAAATATTTTTTTGGCTTTCTCAAAGGGTCGATGTTACCACTCACATTTACATTATTATTTGACCTTGCATTTTTCGTACTTTCCGATGATTTGCATATATTCTCATCATTTGCTCGTGGCCCCTTTTCGCCCTACCACTTTTGAAATTTCTTTTATTTCCTGCATTGTTCAAAGCTACTGTTGTAAAAGTGCCTTAAAACTTGACAAAAACAACAAATTTAATAAATTGATACATATATTATAAATCAGTATCTGTCTTTCCTCTAGACGGATCTGTTTTTTATCTTGACGACGAGCAGATTCTTGTAACGAGGACACCATGTCCTGAAAAACACATATTTTATATTTTGTCAAATAAATTCAACTAAAATTCTACATTTAATATCAATATCATAAAAAAATATATTACATATAAGTGCGATTGTTCTCATAATTGTCGTTTCTCTTCTCATCACTATGTTTGTCAACACTCGGTTGCTAATTTGAATACAAATCATTGTCATTGTTGCTCAAACGAATAACCACATTCAACAACTCAATTAGTACATATGACCTATTAAATAATATCATTATATATAAATGCATAAATATATTTCTCTTACCGTATGTTCGCCGAATTTATTTCTCTCTTCAAATTTAATTCTTTGTTCAACTTTCTTCCGAGTCCAGTTTCAAACTAAATGATATTTATGGAGCTCATATGAAATGTTATCTCCAAGTATAAAATCTAATTATACATAAAAATTTGGTCATTACCAAAATTTATATCTCATATTCGCCGATCATTAATAGGATTAAAGAATGAGCACTGCCTGTAAAAGTACCAAATTGCCAGTGAGGCCTTCTCTCAATTTGGTTTTGAAATCCTTCAAGCTTTCACATATGAAATCCAATGTAAAGTCCGTCCAATTGTGCCCTTCTATTGTCTGTGTTGTTTTATCAACCAAGTGCAAATACTGGCTACCCACATAGACAGTCGATGTAGAAACCAAAATGGTTCCAATTGCGTACAAAGAAAACAATACGCGAAATCGAGCACTATCTCCTCCATGCAATATTTTTTTTCTTAAATACTTAAAAGTGATGTTCTGATCTGTTGCCCTCTTGTACGAGGTAAACAAATATTTATCTACGTTCTTTCTACTAACTGTAACATTTTTTCCTACGTGCGGAAGACCAAATATTGATACCACATCTCTTCTAAAAATAAAAAGTGTGTGATTTTGTATCTTGAAACTTCTCTCATCAAGATTGTAGCATTTTGACAGTGTTTCTAATAGAAAACAATGAATGCCCATTGAATACATCAGGAGTAAACCCCCCAACCTATCTCTTGCACGGCTTTTTTTGTTTATCATTCAGATCCGCGCACAGTGAAAACATTTTGTTCGAAGAACACACTGACATCACCTGATAGAAAAATAAAACACAAAAAACAAATAACTAAATTTTCATACCTCTTGCGACTATAATATAATATAATTATGCAATACCATCTTAGCAAAATGCCTCGACGTGGAAGCTTCTAGAAAGGCCGAGATGCCAGAAAATACACTAAAATAAGGTGATGATTTCTGCCCTGCAGAACAGTATGCTGCTTTATAAATAATGAGGTGGTTTCTGATGCACAGATTAGAGGATGCTGTTTTTAAAGGTTGTTGATTCTGGTGAGCAGTTGCTCTTTACACGTTTATGCTATTTGTATCTAGGAAAAATATTGGTATGCTATTTGTATCTAACGGGGCACATGGTTCTATGGTGTACCATACGAAAACAAGAGTGTATCTCAAAATAATTATGCTTATACTGGTTGTTAAGATTCGACCAATTTCACCTCATCGCAATCACTTTATAATTTACAGCTGTATTATTTGGAGTACTGAAAAACACATTCTTGATAACATTGTTTTTATGTCCTTATAAAACACAAGAAAAATCTGTTATTTGATGCTATAATCTTCCAACTAGGAGACTAGACAAAGAAAGATGCAGGGAGTAATTAATCTTGGGAAAACTGAATACTTACCAATTCAAAGATCCAGGGAAAGATAGGTCGAAGAGGAAGCACAGGGCACCCTGGGCAATCGGGAGTGCGGCGCAGCGGCTGGAGTGCGCTGAGTCTGGGGACGCGCGGCGGCCATTGGCCGCTAGAGCGCGCGGCGGGCGGCGGTCGCGGTGGGCGCGTGGCGCCGCGACGTCGGTCAGGGGCGCGCGGCGCTGCGGCGTCGGTCGCCTAGGGGCGTGCGATGGCGGGGGCGCGTGATGGTGGCGGTAGCCGAGGGCTGCGCGGCGGCGGTTGCCGAGGGGCGCACGATGGTGGCGGTCGCCGAGGGGCGCAAGGCACGGCGGCGTCGGTTGGCGAGGCGGCGGCGGTCGCCGGGGTTGTGAGCATCGTTGAGTCCTAATTCATTTAGTGGCATTGATGACGAGCACATTTGTGCTAGGGAATTCTTGAACCTTTGATGGAACCCTAGCGAGGCTTCGGCGAACGTTTGAGCTGCTTCAAGATGATCTAAACATGACCGGGCGAGTGAAGAGGTCATGTGTAGGTTTAGGAATAGTTAGGTTTTACTTTTGTCGTCCATGCTTAAGAGGGGTCTAATTGTTTCGATAGTGCCGAGTCTCTCTCTCTTAGTCCTCAAACCATCCACAAATAGTTAAATATCCCAACTCGTTAAAAATCACTTGAGCCGTGTCTTTTCAGTGTTCATCGGACCGAGTCCGACCGCCATCGGACTGGGTCTGGCGAGCCCAAACCCTAGAACTATTATTCTATTGCTGGTCGGACTGGGTCAGGCGCCGTCGGACCGGGTCCGACCGTCGTCGGACTGAGTCCGATAGTTCCCTGTTCCGTTGCCTAAAGCTCCATCGGAACCGGATACATCCACCGTCGGACCGTGTCCGACAGTACGTGTGTCAGCTGTTTTGAGGCTTGATTGCAGTCATCGGACCCGGTCCGACGGGTACTATAACGGTTAGTTTTTGGAGTTTTCTTGAGCTCCAACGACTAGTTCCTCTTCGGGGGTATAAATTGATCTGGGTAGGCAGCCATTTATGAGGTTTGATGCTCCACTTCATCTATAGCCAACATCTACTCATCTTAGAGGTGTTCTAGAGCCATTCCTCCACCAATTCATTAACCACCTACCTTCCCCTAAACCGAGCTTCATGGAAATCCTTCGATTAAGTATGATCGATACGATTCGGGCTTATCACTCTTGAAGACGGTGTTCTTCTTGGAGGAGTGGGCTTGGGAGTAGGCCTTGGCGTGTGGCTACTCTCGAGTCGGTGTGAAGGTGACGGAGTCCACCTCGTCGGAGTGACGGAACGACTACCGGGAGTAAGCGAGGCGTGTATCTCAAGGGGGAGCCGATCCTTGTGCGCAAGGGCTAGCCTCAACGGAGAGTAGGAGTGGTGATTCCGAACTTCGGTGAAACAAATACCGTGTCACCTCTCTCTTGTTTCTTTTACTTCCGCATTTATTTCTCGCATGAATTGTTATAAGTTGTGTGTTTGTTTTGGTGAGATGAATTAGATTGCTAGTGCGTGCCATTTGATTTGCTTCCGCTCAATAGGGTACTAGAATTTAAAATTAGGTCACTCTTAATGTTGTTGTTTAATCAAGTATAACCCAAAGAAATTAAAAATTACTTATTCACCCCCTCTAGGCCGTAGAGATCCTTTCAGGGGGGCTCACGGCGGTGGCGGTCGCCACGTAGCACGTGGCAACGGCTGTCGCAGGGGAGCGGGCGACCGAAGATGCAGGCCGTCTTGCCGACCTGTGCTTATCCAAACAAACCACCGCGCCATCGTTGGGAGAAAGCTGCACAAATCGCTTGCAGCTTCAGCGATGAATCCGCTGTTCGTTCAAACCGAGGATATCAAACGGGAAGGAGGATTTCTAACCTCCATGTTATTCCCAAACGATTCTATTCCTAGTGGATTATCTTACACAGATCAACATCAGCCGTACAACGGATGATCTACGGTCAATAATGCTCTCACCCCTATAGGGGTTGAGAGACAGTACACTAGAAGTCCCCGTTTTAAAAACATTAAGCTAACTATGTTCTTTTTAGCTTAATAACTTAACGGCTTAACAATTAACGGCTTAGTTACGTTTTGGAAAGACATATGTTTCGAGTTTGTTAGTCCGTTTTTTCGCTATTTCGAATGTGGGTTTTAATGCTCTAAATAACAGGCAAAAGGAATGGATTCAAATTTTAAGGCTACCTTGAGAAGCTCTTGAAATTCAGCCATTTTTTATCGTTCAGCTGTTAAACAGTTCAGATTAGCTGAAAAGAGCATAGACTAAGATTCTGAATAATATATGCTAATTATGATGACAAACGATCTTCCTTTTTTTGTGTGGTTTACTTCAACAAAGCAAATAAGGATTTCTTGTATCAAACTTATGTGCGGATGGAAACCACGCACGAATCTTGACGCAATTGGTTTGGTCAAATCAAATCAAACTGTGCATGCATCGGGTTTGGATCCTCTGCTGTAACCGCACGTTCAGTTGCATGCTACCACAGAGGATCCTATTCCTAGCCCATCCTATTACTGCCTGATCCTCCTCGTATATAAGGGAGAATACCCTCAACGACACTCAATTCATTGGCCTCGTTCCAAATAACATTAAGTTCGATAGTCTTGAGATATACGACACCGTGCGCACGAATTTATGATTCCAGTGACATTATACCCACTTATTACCTTTTTTAAACTATTTCCTATTTTTCTGCACCTGGATTGACAAAAATACCCTTGATCAAAACACTAAACTGCAGCCCTCTGTTGTACCATCAATGTCATCGAATTTTGATTTCGGACAAAATTTGATAATGTAATGAAAATACGTTGTATCCACTAAAATTGTCAGATCTCAAAATATTGAATTTGACCGAATTTTATATTTTCAAGATATGTATGAAATTTAAATTTTTTGAAATTTGTTCAAATTAAAAATTTGAAAATCTGACAATTTTTAAAATCCGTTTGAAATTTGAAATATGGTAGAGTTACAACTGCACCACATCGTACGTCGGGGCAAAACAGTAAAGTCAAACAGATTAAAAAAGGTAAATTAATGATAAATTGAGAAAAATAGAAAGAATGTCAGTGGAATCACAAATTCACGTATCACGTGTTATACGTGTTTTGTTTACTATTTAGCCCACTGCTACAATACTCGTCCACTACTACAGTATTGTTACTAGTATTTGCTACAGTGCATGCTCACCATCAGCAGTATTAAAGATTTAATTCAGATTTAATTCTAATTTTAAACAGGCTCTTTGCAGGTTGGCAAAACCAACAAGACAGCCGAGTTTCAAACAAAGGTTGTAAAATCCTACTCGGTACTCATCATATTTGTCACTAGTTTGTTTCAGAAGTAGTTAAGTCTTTCTCTGGCTATCCTTAGTTTAAATTGTATGAGATAAATTTTTATCGTTTTCCTAGGCAGTTCCGTCTATGGCGACAGAGTTCTCACTACCCGCTCAGGGGATTTCTAATAACAGTTCGCAGAGGTTTCTCCTATAGGGTCTCTAGCATAAAAATTTAAATCATAAAAATCGAACCGACAGGACATAGAGATTTTCAAAGTCAGAACTACTTCGTTCCACAAGCTAATTTACATATGGTTTTCCCTTTCGGGAACTCCTGAAGGGTATTACAA
Source organism: Raddia distichophylla (assembly GCA_005191435.1). Classification (NCBI taxonomy): domain Eukaryota; kingdom Viridiplantae; phylum Streptophyta; class Magnoliopsida; order Poales; family Poaceae; genus Raddia; species Raddia distichophylla. The sequence goes on along the minus strand of SPJY01033365.1, from coordinate 1,812,542 downwards.
CAGAAAAAAATTACCTTCACAGGGCAGACACACACAGTTTAGCTTTCTTACAATATGCTATTTTACAAGAGGCTAGATTACACATTACTAATAATATTAAGGTGGAGGCTCTCTTCTGACGCTTAGGGTCTTCTGAGAGAGATGGATGTGCTGGTTTTTCTTCGATGTCTTCTGCGTTGCCCCATGGAGTCCCATTTATAGGGAAGTGGGTGCGCACTCCTTCTTCTTCTGTTTACAACGACGATTATTGGTGTCTCTGTCAAGACATATCTTCGTTACGAAGGCATATTTTCGAGATCATGACAAATCTTGACGATGGATGAAAAGTGATCATGGATGATGCCTTCTGAACGAAATCTTTTAATTTAAGAATATTTGTAGCTTTTCATGTAGCTACTTTCACGATGGTTATGTGAGGGAACATTTCAATCTCGACGTCATTTCAATCTCCCCATATATAAGGGGCGCCCCCTCCACTTTCCACTTTCCCTTTCGCGCGTTTCCCCCTCCCCTCCGCGGCCTCCTCGCCCAAATTCCCAATTCGGAACCCGCACGACGGATCGGCGCTCCGCCATGGCGACGAAGTGCGCCGCCGCGGCCGATCTGCCCACCGGCCGCCCCCGCAAGCGGCCGAGGCTCGGCTGGGACGTGGCGCCGGCGGCCAAGGTAAACGCCATTCCATCCCCTTCCCCCGTTCTCCGATCTGCCATTTATGGCTCCTGATATGGCCTCCTCGGATGGCCTTTCGCTTGTAATTGTCGATGATTTCGTTTGTCATAGAATGATCCAATTCTGATTTGTGGAGATAAGGTTCGTGTAGATCTAGCTCGTCCATGCTGTGTTTAGCGCGAACCTGTTGAGGGATACGTAGCTGCTGCATAAGATTTAATGTTTCGAATATTGTTCATGGCATACTGGACCTTCTTAGGCTGTGATCGAATTATCAACCTCATCAGTTTTGTCATGCTGCAAATGTAGATTTGTCATAGTTAAGAGCCAGTTTTTGGAGTATTTACTAGGTTAAATTAGTACGTGCGGACCCACTTGGCCCCTTCATCTTTTTTGTGCTGTGATTCACTGAGATCAGATCTGCTTGAGTTCCAGTGCTTGCTTCCATATAGCTTAGCTTGAAGTTCTTCAATTAACATGGTCCACATTTAATTGCATAAATTTATGTTTACTGCCTGATAAGGAACATGATCAAATTCGTCCTACTTCTTTAAAAATCATTTGGTGGATCTACATGATGACAATATAACTGAATTCAATTCATTTAACGAGCACTGCCGATATAATTTCTAGAATAGTCTGGCATGTAAGCTGTTTACATCTACAGGTTAACTCAAACAGTGTGTAGCGTTCCTCCTCCTATGTGATTATATGTGGATGGGAAACAGTTCTGTTTAATGCCTCGTACATCCATATATGTTTTCAAGTTTGTTCCTTTGTAAGCTGCTGTCTATCTATAGCTTTGATGCTAAAGCACGTTCAATCCTGTGCTTCTTATTCTCCTTGTTTCACTTGACAAAATTACCCACAGATGGGGAAGTATTTGTTTATATTGTTTCCTGCATGAAAAACGTGAATGGATCGATGTGTGTAGGCCCAGATAGGAACATTTTGTGGGCAAGAAGTTGGCGATATGACCAGCCTGATTTTGTCGGCACATCCTTCAAGCCATACTTGTTTGTCTCTGTTCTCGAAGGGTGTGGCTCGAAATGCTTCCCCTCCTTGGAGAGAAGACGATAAAGATGGCCATTACATATTTGCTGTTGGGGAGAATTTGACCTCTCGCTGTAATTGCACTTGACCATTATTATTGGAGTAACATCACTTTGATTTGTGATCCTTTTCCTTCTGGGAGTTGCATTTCCCCTCTTTTCTTTTCTTATTTTCCAATTTAAAAAGTTTTACCATTCTGACCGAAAAGAAAATATAGGGCACATGTGTATTTCTTTATGTTTATTCTATGCAGGCATCACATGCACTTCCTAAATCTTTCAGTTTCATGTTCTCCCAAATTTTTTTTTTTAAAACGTTGGCTTCTCTTTTTTTATATTTTATTTTGCTTTAGTTTTTGGGGGGTTTTAAGTTTATAATGCTCTCCACATTGACTTTTTTATAGCTGAACCCAATGATGTTACTGTTATGTTTTAGTGTTAACACATGCAAGTTTTTTTCCAAAGTGCATGCTGGTTGTCTGTTTTATTAATTTCTTTTTCACACAAATACTATGGAATTGTTGAATTCATTAAAATATCACTATTCTGACACCCCTTTCTTTCTTTTTTTCAGACAAAATTTATAGAAAGATTGGTGAAGGTTAGAATTTCCTTACCACATTGTGTGTAATTTGTTAAGTATTCAAATTTCTACTTGTGGCACTATGGACACAAGGACCTCTTATGCTGTCTAAAGGCTCACATTTACCTGAAGTTACTTTGAAGATACAACTCCAGCAAAACTCTCTTAAATATTTACAGTAATATCAACATTGTCTTTGTTTATTTAGGTACTTTTGGTCAGGTGTTGGAATGTTGGGACAGAGAAACCAAAGAAATGGTAGCTATTAAAATTGTTCGTGCTGTCAAGAAATACAGTGATGCAGCAATGATAGAGATTGATGTGCTGCAGCAGCTTGCAAGAAATGATGCTGCAGGAAAACAGTAAGTAATGCATATAACTTGTCTCTCTCCAAAACAAATATAAAGAATAACTACACAATGAACTAAAGTGTAGTTTTGTTTCTCAAGTTATATTGCTATTGTTATGAAGGATAGTTACATGCTCGTGAGTGCTTTTTGCAGCTGTGTTCAAATACGGAATTGGTTTGACTATCATAACCATATTTGTATTGTAAGTATATGGTTGATTTGTAAATTTCCCCAACTTGTCTAGTAGACATGGGGGGGTCCAATCAATCAGTAAATTTTGATGACTCGACAGGTCTGCGAGAAGCTTGGCCCAAGCTTATATGATTTTCTGCGGAAAACTGGCTTCTGGCCATTTCCAATTGACCTAGTTCGCGAGCTTGGGGAGCAACTTTTGGAATCTGTTGCATGTGTGTAGAAACAGTATCTCTGCAAACTTCAAATATGCCATATGCTATATTTGTTTCTCTTTTCAAGATTCTTTATTCTTTTCTTCTCTGCTATCCTATTATTCTATCTTGCCTTTCTGTTGCCCAATTACTTACCATCAGCTGATTTTCTAGTGCTTTTCATTATTTTTTCATATTCTTTTTTGAGTTTTTTTTTTAAAATTTTGCTGCTTGTCCGCTTTTGTTTCTGTTTGGGTATTCATGATTTGTTTTCATATTAACTTTCTCATGTAACTTGATATTACCTTACCTCATTGCAGTTATGCATGGTCTGCAGCTAATTCATACAGATCTAAAACCAGAGAATATTCTCCTTGTCTCTTCGGAGTATGTCAAGTTACCTGACAACAAGGTATACAGTACTTTCTGCATAACACTGGTGAAACCTTGTTTATGGAAAGGAGTTTCTTCCATTTTGCCATGTTTCTATCAGTTTAGCCCTGTATATAGTTCTATTTTAAATACTGTTTGCTGCATTATTTATTTTACTTCTAGGATGGATCAATCTCAAGGAAATTACCAAAATCGAGTGCCATCAAGTTGATTGACTTTGGTAGCACAGCCTATCATCACCAAGACCGCAGTTACATTGTCTCTACAAGACACTATCGAGCTCCTGAAGTCATAATGGGTATGACTTTGGACTTGGTTGACTAGATGCAGACAACCTTCTTACTGACCTTCAAGTACTAAAACTGAAATTTTCAAATCCTGTTGTTAGGGCATGGATGGAGTTATCCATGTGATATCTGGAGTGTTGGTTGTATACTAGTTGAGCTTTGCTCGGTATGTATCACCTTCATTTACTTTGTTTATTTTTTTTTTGGGAAAGGTGCTTGTCGGATAAAATCATTCTCTTTCAGGGTGAGACATTGTTCCAAACTCATGAGAACTTGGAACACTTGGCGATGATGGAGAGGGTTCTCGGCCCTCTTCCACGGCACATGCTGGAAAAAGCCGAGTATGTTTCTTTAATTTTTCACTACCTGTGTTGGTGCCGTTATTAGCACCTAATGCTGCTTTGAGATTAATGCCAACCTTTCACATTTCTGGAAATTCAGCCACCATGCCGAGAAGTATATTAAAAGAGGAAGATTGAACTGGCCAGAAGGAGCAACTAGAAGAGAGAGTATTAGAGCTGTTCTCAAACTGTCTCGTCTACAGGTAAATCATTAATGAGATTGGATTCTTATTTTTTTGATGGGTTTGCTGCTTCCTCTGGGCTTTGTCACTTTAAGATAAGAAACCTGAAGCATGATATTACTTCCTTATAAATCTCATATGATACATCATTTGACAGCAATTTTTTCCTACCACCAAAAGTTACACTTAAAGTCATCTTATCTATAGGAGTACGACTGTGCGACGGTATAACCTGATGACAAAAAACTTTGCACGTTTTCCGCTGCGAGCCAGCGCTCCGCAAACTCGTGTCATGCATGTCTCCTGCGCCTTGCACTCCCATGAATTTCTGAGCTGCATGCATGCATTCACAAAGTAAAAAAAACATTGTTTTCTTTTTTGTTAACTAAAGCAAATGAATTGCTCCATGAATTTCTGAACGGCATGCCTGCCTGCCTGCAATTTCTTTTTTCTTCTTTAATATAGTTTTTTTTTAAAATTTTGAACTAAAGCAAGTTTTAGAAAACTTTTGCGTCGGTTTTAGGTGATAACTTTTTCATTGGTTTTACGTATCAAACAGATGCTGGTATCATCTAATTCAAGGAGATACATGAAGTATCAAAGCAAGTATCATGTAGTAAACAAAACTCAAGCAAGTATCGTGAGAGATAAAAAAAAATACTGTCATAACATAACAAGAGGTAGCAGTGCAAGTATCATTTGAATAACCCATCAAACAGGTACGGAGGTACCAGAGAAAAGTATCAACGTTAGTATCAATCATAAGTGTAAAAACAACAACTATGTCATGCATGTACCATAAGATATTAGCACAAGTATCATATGAATAACCCATTCAAGTATAACCTGATTTCAATCAGATATTGGAGCAAAAGTATCAACACAAGTATAACCTGATTGCAATCGGATATTTGAGCAAAAGTATCAACACAAGTATAACCTGATTTCAATCAGGTATCACCATACCTAAGTAATAACCCATTGAAAGAAACAAGTATCATCGAGGTACCAGAAAGGTATTGATGAGTATAATGTCGAACCTTCAGTATCTTTAAGAATCAAGGGTATCGTCAAATGCCAGTGATCATCAAACAACACAAAAAAGTATTTGAAGGTATCGATTCAGAAGTATTGTCGAGTGAGTATCGAGTCGGGTGCAGTGCAATTCAGGAGTAGTGTTGAGTTAGTATCTAGCCGGGTGGATACTCACTCGATGCCTATGTGATTCTTTGTGATACTCAATCATACTTACCCAATACCTACATGATATTTTATGATACCTATACGATACTTCATTATACCTACTGCATATCTATACCACACTTCATTATACCTATCTGATACCCATGTGATACTTATATGATATAATGAAACTATTTAAAATCATGGTGAAACATGGTTTCATGGCACTCACTTAGGTGTCAACAAGTGGGTTAATAATATGCAAAAACTTTCACAAATTTGAAAAATTATGAGATTTTACGGGTAGCTAGATCTTTATTTTTTTGGTTTTTGATTCACTAAATTTGGACATCGTATGAGTTTTAAATGATTTTTCTAAGAATTAAAATGACCACGTAGAAACATCAAATGCATTGCTCAACGATACGTGCTGAGCTAGTAGCCTAGTACATCCCGCCTATGTGGCGTGCGCACCCAAAACGAATCGTGCAGCCCAACGTGAGTACACCGGAGCGGAGCGCGAGAGCTTTTTTATCGTGCCATGGCTATACCGTCGGCAAAGGCCAGAACGGTATACAGTTGTATAGAATTTCTCTTATGGACGCCCTTTGAATTACTTCCATTTCTGATTTCTCTGAAGCACAATTAATATTGCTTCCATTGTACTTTGTGGATTGTTCTAATAAAGCTCCTTTTTTTCCAATCCAGAACCTGGTGATGCAGCACGTGGACCACTCTGCTGGGGACTTCATTGACCTTCTTCAGGGCCTTCTAGCATACGAGCCGTCGGCTAGGTTGACTGCTCAAGAAGCTTTGAGTCATCGCTTCTTCACTAGACACCGCAACGGGCGGTTACTATGATATTTATTGTTTTCTAGTGACGGTAATCTACGTCCAGCTGATCAAAATACTAGCAAAATTTGCGGGGAATGTAGGAATGAACACTTGTGGTTGCTGTCCAGGGTTGAAATTCTTGCTGGATAAAACAGGCAACTGCGTGCTACTTCTTCCAGCTGTAGAGGGCAAGAAGATGGTGTGTTGTGATCCATTAAACCTCCCTCATTATTTCTCGTGTTGTACAAATCATCGAAGTTATGTATACAGAACATGGTGCAACTGTGCAAGTAATTTGACCTGAAAAGTAAAGAGAAAAATTGCCATGTTTTCCTGAACTTATGATGTCCCTTCAAACTTTAACTTTATTTTCTCGATCGCCTAAATCTTTCTCCATTTAAATGTTTGCCCTGATAGTGCTAGGGCTTCTTTTAAAAGCCAGCGTGGCTGCCATGTGGCGCACTCCCCCAACCACCTCTCTACCAGGCTCGCCCTCTCTTATCAATGGTGTGCGTCGATGGAGAGGTCCAGGAGGACCCAACAACTCTTGTGATTGCGGTGCTTACGGTACACAAGGAGTGGTGGCCCGACCACCTATCCTCCTCCTTCCTAACGGTGCGCGGCGGCACTCGTGGCCCACAAGAAGCGGCACGACAGTCCGACCACATCTCCGTCTTCCCGTTGTCGTCTCCTCCTCGTCGTCGTCCCTATACGGAGTGTATCTAAGAGCATCTCCAACAGTTCCTAATATTTGGACTCCCAATATTATTAGATTGGGACCTTCCCAAAAGTTTTTGAGCCCAATAAACACCATGTTCTCCAACAGTTCTCTTTTTTCTTCCCAAAATAAACCTTTCAAGTGGTCCCTTTGCCCTATTCTTCCTCTCGCGCCATCCTCGTTTTGTTCGTCATCCGCACAGGACGGCGGAGACGCGGTCGCCACAGGCGTAGGCGCCGACCGCCGAGGCCGAGCCCGACGTAGCCACCGCTGGAATACGCCGACGTAGCCACGGCTGGAATACGCCGAATGCTGATCGCCAATCGCCAGCCACCGAACGCCGAACGCCGACGTAGCCACGGCTGGAATACGCCGAACGCTGATCGCCGATCGCCAGCCGCCGAACGCCGACGTAGCCACCGCCGAACGCCGACCGCCGAACGCCGATTTGCAGGTAATTGTGCATCAAAATAACAATCAATCTATTGTTCTTGGTCATGGTATTCTAAAGTTGCAAGTCCTATACGTGCAAATTAGAAGGAAAAATGCTAATTTTTTTCTTGGTGTCACTAATATTATTTGCATAAAATTGACTGAGTAGGAATCCCGGTACCATTTGCAAGCTTCATTAAACATTTAGACGTTTGAAATAGAAGAATTATGAAACATACTAGTGAGATGATTGAAATACACGAGGCAATGGCAATTGCATTCTCCTAGTTTTTAGGCTTTGAAAGGGGTGATAGTTTCGTCATCAAGTAATTTAAAATCTCTTGCTCAGTGTAGCAAGCCATCGAATCATTCAATCAATCGTTGGCAATCTTGTTGCGTAATTCAGACTTGATAATATCCATTACTGAAAAAGTTCTCTCAACTATTACTGTTGACAAATGCAACAATAATACGAACTCAATTAGCTTGTAAACCGATAGAAAAAACAAATGTTTCCTAGTTTCAACCATCTTCATAGAGAGAAACAATGTATTGACAAGAATCAAAAGAAGCATGGTGCCTCACATGAAAAACATATGTCTCAAGTCCCACTCTAAGAATTGGTAGATGAGCAACATCGAATGAAGCAAGTCGAACAAGTTTGTTTAGATCAGACTTAGCAAATGAATCCTTTGAGTTAAGCCAAGATATACAAACAAGCAACTCAGAAGAAACTTTATTAAACCGATGACATAACTCTAAGTTGATTTTATCGAGAACAAGTATAACTCAGTACGATAGTAGTGTAGGTTAGTGATAGTGAACCCATCACGCCTTGAGCGACCTTTGACTGGTACTTCACCATTCATATCTACCATAGAAATCCCTTTTTCAACACAAAAAGTTTTAACATCATCAAAAAAGGTATCCCAACCATTGTCAATTCTTATGAGAACCAAGCGGGTTTTGACATCTTCAATTAACTCAATAGCATTAACAATGTTGACATTCTTTTTTTACAAGACAAGAGAGAGCTCATTTGTAACAGCAAATAGTTTCAACATTAATTTGAGAATAAAGTCAAACTTAAAACTTTTCATTTTTTCTATCAACCCCGCTGCTTGAGTTGGCACACGACCATTTTCATGTACTATACTAAGGACATTTAACACCAACTTCCACATTGTCTCCAAACGAACCAAGGTAGGGTAATGTGAATCCCATCTAGTATCCCGGGTCTAGAAAGATTACTTTCTTGATGCAAACATTTTTTTAGTGAAAATATCACCACTCTCTAGTTGTTCCAAAATTTCTTTATGGTGTTTTTCTTTTAATTCATCACTTCGTTTACAAGATGAGCTTGTGATGGTCACAATTAAGGAGATGTAATCAAATAAATCATGTATTGATTGGTAACAATTGCTATCAGCAACAGGTACCATCACAAGTTGTAATTGATGTGCAAAGCAGTGAACATAATAGGCATATGGATTGTCATCCAAAATCTTTCTTTGCAAACCATTATATTCACCTCTCATGTTCGAAGCGCCATCATATCCTTGCCCTTTAATTTTGGAGATAGATAATCCATAGTGATTAAGAAGACCAAATAATGCTTCCTTCAATGCCTCTGATGTAGTTTTTTCACATGTTTGGGAGCAAGAAAACGTTTAATAACCTCCCCTTTGTTGCTAACATACCTACATCACGGCGGGTTGCTGGCTTCCGTCGACGGTTGGCGGCGGTGGGGGGCGCCGCGGCGGCGGTGAGGGGATTGGGGAGGGAGTCGACCAAGGGGCGGGGCTCGGGTTGGGGCCGAGAGGGGAGGAGGCCGGGAGAGGAAAGTGGCTCGGGGTGGGCCGGCTGGGCTGGGTTACGTGCGTCCGCAAGGTGGCCTTATTGGGTGGTGAGGTGGGCCGGCTGTAGTTGGGCCCTAGGTATCTCTAATTTATACTGGTTTTTTCCCTATACTACTAGCTGATGGTAAGTGGGCCAAAAATGCCCTAGTGGTGGGTCCGCCCCTGCATGCACAAGCTCCTTGCCTCCCACTAGCTGGCATCATGTGCGGCAGCGAAGTACAACATCCCGAGGCGACACATCCTCTTGCTCTGGTTGACAATGATGGTGCAAACATATTTGAGGTGGTCGTCGGAGAGGGTAGAGGCGTCAGCATCACCATCGGAAAGTGTCAAGAGGAGAACTGACGAAATGGATCTAGGGAGGTGGGCTTCAACGCTCAATTAGGACCTACCAACCATCGGGAGGAAGGTAGGGGTGAGGAAGATTGAGAGAGTGAGAGAGAGAGAAAATGAGGAAGAAGAAGATGGCACACATCCACCTCATTTGCAATCGCATAGGTGGTGTTTAATAGCAACATCAACGTTTAAAGCTGAGATGGACAACCATGTCGGCTTTAAACAACATTCCGAACGGTTTTGAGACGACCATGCAAATGAAGACAAGTTTAAGGGGTCGAGAAAAGTAATTTTAGAAAGTAGGAAGCAACAATTCAATTTTCTCAAAAACAATATCCTGGATAAAGCATATTCCTCGAAACCGTAGCGTGTGGACTGTGGAGCGTCATTTTCCTGGTTGACCTTAATAAATTAGGATATTTTACCTAACGCATTGACACTTTACTCGGTGGTAGCATATTTTCGTTTTTAAAAATATTTTAGATCTTTTCATCTCATGTTGTAGGGATACAATAGTAAATTAATTTAATTATCTAGTCAATAGATAAAAGGAAGTACAGAAAATATCTTTAATTTAGAGATATAGAATATGAAATAAATAAACAAAGTATATATCATAAGAAAACAGGTACAGATACACATATGCGTTTTATTAGATTTGCGCCATGGCAGTTGCTTGGTAAATAGTTCACTCGTCTAGGCGACCACGTCAATGCCACTGGCGTCTTCCTCCTGTCTCCTACTCCCTTCAGTGTGCCTCCGCCACCATGTGCTCCTTTCCCTTCTTACTGGTTGCTACGCGTTGCCGTCTCTCGTCGGAGCTCCGTTGTCGCCTGATTGGGATTAGGGTTGGGGTTTAGGTGGGGTTTTGTTGGCCTCGAGCTCATAGGATGTTGGGAAGGTGATGGCTAGGTGGTGGGAGGGGTTCGTGGTGGGGCGGCGAGGCGCTAGAGCTGCGAGAAAGAACGAAGGCGGTTAGGAGGCGGGGTAGGAAGCTCAACACCGGTGGAGACGGATTAGGGCTGGTGGGGTAGCGTGGTAGTGGGAGGAAGGGGGAGGAGAGCGGTTAGGCAGCGAGCGAGGGCGCCGTTAGAGGTTGGGGTGGCGACAGAAGAACGTTGAGTGAGAAGGAAAGGATGTGGAGCGCAGCAAGGTGAAGAAAAATCGTCTAGTCACATCACATCATTGACTAGGGATGAAAACGGAGCAGATAACATCTGGACCGTATTCATATTCGACACTCGTATTTTAGAAAACGGTAAGGAATTTAAATATTTGATGGAAACAGAGCGGATTCGGATGATTATCCGGATGGAGGAGTGTGGATTCGAAGCGGATATGATATCAATGATATTCGATGGAAATGGAGCGGATTCAGATATCCGGGTAAAAATGTAATTCGGATATTTTGATTCAGATCATTTGCGTTGAACGATTGATACGTCTATACCCCTTTCCTCACCTATTTTTTCCTCAAATCACTATAGGAGTAGATAGGTAATAAAATATAAGAGAGAAAAATATAGTGGCAGATATGGTAATGATTAAAAAGTGGATGAATAGTAATGAGATAGGGGGAGGTGGCATTGGGAATGCCCTTAGTCTATGTGTTAAGATTTGAGGCTATGTATCCCATGTTTGTGATTGTGGACTACACACTTTAATCTTCTAAGTTAAAGACTTGTGCTTGTGAACCATGCATTTTAATTTAATATGTATGTTTGTGGACTATGCACTTCTCTCCTATGGTAAGACAATAAAACTAATGTTTGCAAACAATCTTTCGTCGTTGTACCGTTGTGTTTACGTTTGGAGATTGTATGTTAATCATAAATTTGTCTCTTGGGTTTTACAACGTAATATCCGACTAAATGTTCGTTTTTGTTTTCGGTCATTATCCGACTCCGGTACGTATCCGTTGCATTAGTATTCCATTCCGATTCAGTATTCGATCCGTTTTGAGACTATTCAAATCCAAGGTATATAAAAAATATAAAAGGTTATGGTAGAGACAATATCCGTCCGTATCCGATCCGTTTTCATCCATACTAGTACACGGACCAGGCCATATGGCCCAATGAGCCTAGAAGCAATCCCAAACCGGCCCGGCCGGATCCTGCCACCCGGCCCAGCCCATTTTGGCAGGGTGAGTCAATAGTCGTCTTCGGCTCGAGAGCCAGGAGGAGTCCAACCAAACTCCAAATCAATTATTCACCTTGCCACCATCCACCGCACCCCCGGTCCCCCGCCCCCTACGCCAATCCGACGCCGACGGCAATCCTACCCGCCATGGCCGACGACGACGACGCCGCCGCCCTCTCCGACGTCGACGAAGACCCACCCCCGCCTCCCGCCTCCTCCTCCCCAACCCAGCCCCAGCCCCAGCCCCCTGCGCAGGCCCAGCGCCGCCTTCTCGACCTCGCCGCCGAGCTGGACGAGGAGCGCCGCCTGCGCCGCGCCGCCGAAGATGCCCGCGCCGAGACCGAGTCCCGCCTCACCCGCCTCAGGGCCTTCGCCCAGGACGCCCTTCGCAAGCGCGACGACCTCACCGCCGAGGCCGCCGCCTCCTCCAGCGCGCTCGCCGCCCTCCAGGCCGAGGCCTCCACCGCCTCCTCCATGCTCTCCTCCGGCTTCGACCGCATCTCCGCCAAGGCCTCGTCCGCGCCGCCCGCCCCGCTCCCCACCTCCCACAAGTACTCCTCCGGCCTCCCCGCCCTCGCCTACGGCGTCCTCAAGCGCGCCAACGACATCGTCGACGACCTCCTCTCCCAGATCGAAGCCGCCAAGCGCGATCGGGACAGCGCGCGCGAGCAGATGGACCACCGCAACTACCAGATCGCAATCGAGGTCTCCGAGCTCGAGGCGTCCGTCGCCTCCAGGGCCGCCCAGTGCGACTCCCTCTCCAGGGCTCTCTCTGATCGGGAGGCTGAGATCTCGCACCTGCGCGAGAAGGTCGCCTTCTTGGATGACAAGTTGGACGCGCAGAGGCCCCTGCTCGCCGAGCAGATTGGGTGCGTCTCCAAGGTGTACGACGAGATGCGCGAGCTTGTCAACCTGGTGGACACCGACGCCGCAGCCGCGCTGTCCGATTCGGTGTTCGTGTGGAAGGAAACGGATGTGGAGGAGAGCCTCAAGGTGCTTCTGGAAGGTACAAGGATGGCGGATGAGCTTGCATCCATGGCCCTGCAGAAGGTGGCGACATGGGTGGATGCAAGGGAGAGCAAGGTGAGGACTCTGGAGGACAGGGTGGATGAGCTGATACGAGAAAAAGAGCACATTGGGGTGCTGCTCCGCAGTGCGTTGCAAGCGACCACGAGTGAGGTACTGAGCGGCTGTGGCGCGCGGCCCGGCTCCCCTGGCTCCTCCCTGGCGCAAGCGGAGCCGCGGTTAGCCGCCGGATCCGTGCGGTTAACCGCGCCGAGGAGACGGTCCCAGGCGAAATCGGCTCGGCTCCGGCGTCCTCCGCGGCGGTCGAGCACGGATCTGGCTGGGGGAGTGCTGGAGGAGGAGGGGAACGACGAGAGAAGCACAAGGAGATGGCTGGACGGCTGGAGAGGAGTGGGGAAAGTGAGGTGCAGTGAGTTCACGGGAATCACGGGCTTGTGAATTAGGAAACCGAGGCACGGGAGCATCTCTGGCAGTGTTGCACATGGCCAGCACTGTGAAAGCATCTCTCCTAAATCCATGAAAGCACTCCATGCCATTTGAGATTTGTTTGCAATTAGTTTCACCTATTTAACACATACAATGATACAATCACATGAAATAATGAGATATATTTACAATTTTTAAATTTTGTTTAAACCAAAATGCTTAGAATAATGAATACTATTTTTAAAAATTTTATAATAATTTTCACTTCAAATTTGAATTCCACGAATTTCACCGAATTGCGGCCGGTTTACCCCAACGGTTTCCCAAACCGTGTGCTTGCGGAGACCGGTTAACCGGCGGCTAACCGCGGTTAGCCGCCGGTTTTTGAAACCCTGCCTGCCACCCGGCCCAGCCCATTTTGGCAGGGCGAGTCAATACTCGTCTTCGGCTGGAGAACCAGGAGTCCAAATCAATTATTCACCTTCCACCGCACCCCCGGTCCCCCGCCCCCTACGCCAATCCGACGCCGACGGCAATCCTACCCGCCATGGCCGACGACGACGACGCCGCCGCCCTCTCCGACGTCGACGAAGACCC
>SPJY01033365.1:1777215-1798690 GCA_005191435.1 Raddia distichophylla | reverse complement strand
GCCCAGCGCCACCTTCTCGACCTCGCCGCCGAGCTGGACGAGGAGCGCCGCCTGCGCCGCGCCGCCGAAGATGCCCGCGCCGAGACCGAGTCCCGCCTCACCCGCCTCAGGGCCTTCGCCCAGGACGCCCTTCGCAAGCGCGACGACCTCACCGCCGAGGCCGCCGCCTCCTCCAGCGCGCTCGCCGCCCTCCAGGCCGAGGCCTCCACCGCCTCCTCCATGCTCTCCTCCGGCTTCGACCGCATCTCCGCCAAGGCCTCGTCCGCGCCGCCCGCCCCGCTCCCCACCTCCCACAAGTACTCCTCCGGCCTCCCCGCCCTCGCCTACGGCGTCCTCAAGCGCGCCAACGACATCGTCGACGACCTCCTCTCCCAGATCGAAGCCGCCAAGCGCGATCGGGACAGCGCGCGCGAGCAGATGGACCACCGCAACTACCAGATCGCAATCGAGGTCTCCGAGCTCGAGGCGTCCGTCGCCTCCAGGGCCGCCCAGTGCGACTCCCTCTCCAGGGCTCTCTCTGATCGGGAGGTTGAGATCTCGCACCTGCGCGAGAAGGTCGCCTTCTTGGACGACAAGTTGGACGCGCAGAGGCCCCTGCTCGCCGAGCAGATTGGGTGCGTCTCCAAGGTGTACGACGAGATGCGCGAGCTTGTCAACCTGGTGGACACCGACGCCGCAGCTGCGCTGTCCGATTCGGTGTTCGTGTGGAAGGAAACGGATGTGGAGGAGAGCCTCAAGGTGCTTCTGGAAGGTACGAGGATGGCGGATGAGCTTGCATCCATGGCCCTGCAGAAGGTGGGGACATGGGTGGATGCAAGGGAGAGCAAGGTGAGGACTCTGGAGGACAGGGTGGATGAGCTGATACGAGAAAAAGAGCACATTGGGGTGCTGCTCCGCAGTGCGTTGCAAGCGACCACGAGTGAGGTACTGAAGGTTGCGGAGGATGGGCTGAGGGAAGCAGGGATTGAGATAGGGTTAAACGAGCGCAGGGAGCACAGGCCTGGTAGCATGGAGAAGGATGAAGTCTATACCCTAGTAAGAGCACTGCAACGTTACGGTGTTTCGATTTCATGTGCCTTGTGGCCTACTAAATTTTAATTGTTTGTGATGCATTTAAAACCGCAGGCAGGAGCATTGGAGAATACCATGAAGGAGTCCCAGGTTAAGATCATTGAGCTGCAACATCTTGTTGAAGCACTCAGGTAGCTACCGTGATTGATAGGTTTAGTTTGTATTTACTCCCAATCCTTGATAGATTTCCTCATTCCTAGTTATATCTTCTAGGGGTAGAAACTAGAGAGCATTTGGTTTCAAGTTTATGTTTTTTCATTTGGTTGTCGTTCTTCATTTTTTTATGTGATGCCTGTTGAACCTATAGTAATAGCTATAAATTAGAATATCTATTTGTTCTAGTATGAAATTTTCAATGGTTTTGACACATGTCATTTTGAACTTCTATGTGGGAAACAAGATATACAAATTGATGGCAAACCATTGTTAAACATGACCTCAATTTGGATAACTGAACCTGCGATATCACTTTCCTTTTGACTTAGGGTTTAATTTTGGATCTATCCTAATCTTCTTGCTTGCCTACATGTATTCTGGCTTTAAGGGCGGAATCTGGTCTACTTAGAACAAGGCTAGAGGGACAAGAAAAAGAGATCAGCCAGCTAAGAAAACAAACAAAGCTTCTTGAAGAGAAGGAAAGGGTGGCAAATGAAAATGTAATTTTCTCCTCTTGTGAAGGCTTAATTTGAAGTTTACTACTTCTCATCATTTTACCCCTTTGAGTTACTTGATGTTGGTAGCAGTATATCAGCGACTAACCACAAGTCCACAACCATGTATTGTGCACTCTTAAGGTCGAAGGTCTGATGATGGATGTAACTGCTGCTGAAGAGGAGATTAAAAGATGGAAGATGGCAGCAGAGGAAGAAGCTGAAGCTGGTAGAGCAATTGAACAAGAGCTCCAAACTCAGGTGCTTCTTCACAAACATACTCCATTATTTTGGCATTTTTTATGCTGCTAGTGTGCTGTCCATCTATATTGATCATCGTGCATCATTCGTATTAGCTATAAAATATTTATTTTGGAGATAATGGCACAATGAACATTCTTTGTTCAAACAACCAACAAACAGCAGTTTTACTTTTGATGTTTCTACCGTAAGGACGTACAGAAAGTAAAAAGGCACAAAGGATGATAGGCATGTTTGCTGCACCTAAAGTAGCATACTAGATGACCTAGAGCTTTTCTTTTTTAAGCAAATCGATGCTGTCATGAAGGGTCTCTGTACTCTATAGTGCAATCTAGTGAAAACGTCGTCAATGCAGATAAATAGTTAATCTAGGCATTGAAAAGGAAAGCATAACTTTTCTATTAATCAATATAATGAGAGAAACATCTGCAAGATTTTAACCATATGTTTTGACTTAACTAGTTGATATCATGCTTTGCAAAACTCTGCTTAATATTGTGGCAGGCTACCTTCTCATTATTATTACGGCTGCATGGCTGCATTTTTTTTTCATCATTGACCACTTTCTGAATGACATTTATTTTTTATGGAATTTAATGTTACTTACTATTATACTATTCCCACATCCAATTTTATATATTGGTTAATGTGGCCTTGTGGCCTTGATCATGCTAAATTTTTTGAAGAGCAACAAATTCAATCCCTATGGATGAAATTTACCTATTGATGTGTAATAGGAATAAGGACTGACTTTTGTAATTAGTGGTTGCAGCAGATTTAGCTGTCTCTGAGCCTCATTAGATGTTCAGGGGTTGTGCGAAGAATAAAACAATCTGAATGGTGCCTTGGTATAGAAACATAGGATATTTTGTGCTTGAACTCCTTGGTTTTGTCTTTAAGAGAGGATGTCTTCTGTGGCGCAGATATCTTCCCTTCGAAAGGAATTAGATGAAGCAAAACAAGCAATGCTGGAGCTAGAAAATAAGCTGAAGTTTAAGGAAGAGACAGCGACTGCAGCAATGGCGGCACGTGATGCTGCTGAGAAATCATTAAAACTAGCGGACACAAGATCTTCAAGGCTACGAGCGAGACTGGAGGAGCTTACTAGGCAGCTCGAAGAATCAGACAACAGAACGGACTTGGGTAATCGCAGTGGCCATAGGTACATGTGCTGGCCATGGCAATGGTTAGGGCTCAACTATGTGCGGTTACCTCCAACTGAGACTGATCAAACTTCCAATGAGATGGAGCTGTCCGAACCCCTGATATAGCTGTGCTTTGTTTATACAGATTGGAATACGGGTCCCACTCATTCATTTACAGAAGTCTAAAATGGAACATGTGCGTTAGAATTTGTTTGATTTGCTTTCTTCTTCCTGTAGATGCCTTGCAGATTTGTTCACGCTTGTACTGTGCATTGTGCAAACTCACGAGGGTGTTTTAGATGGAGGCACCGTGTAATTGTAAAGGTTACCACTTGGGATATAGCGAAGATGCCGAGAAGTTCATTCTTTGACTTTGACAAAACCGTTCCGTTCTGTTTCGTATGGCGAACAATGCTTGGTGCTACACAGTTTTTGGGAGATTTACCTAGAGGCCATCCAATTCACCAATCTTGACACAAACGACATTAATTTAGCTTGCATTTACGTCCATCGCACCGTACATGCGAATTTGTTACCTTAACGACATTTTGGTCATTTTACATTCTTTTCCTTGTAATTTAACTCTTTTTTCAATGCTGAATTGACTTTTTTGCCCCTAGCCTGTTGTCCAGCAAAAAACAGCAAATTAGTTAACATGCTAGCTATTCCAAATGCGTGTGCAACAAGAAAATGGTTTGATGTGTGAAAATAATATTCAAGAGATTTGAAATTCAAATTCAAAAGAAATTCATTGTTTTCACATAAATTTATCAAATTTGACCAAGATTCATCAATTTTGATAGAAATACATCGATTTTGAAAAAACCACCAAATTTGACTGGAATTCATAATTTTTTTTATTGGAATTCGTCAATTTTGATAGATATTCATCAATTTTGATAGATATTTATCGCGGCTGCCTTCGGGGGGAGGAGGCGGCAACGGCCTAGGTTGGGGGGCAACCGCGAAGAAACTTGGAGAAGAACAAAGGAGCAAATCGGGCATAGTATTAGGTCAATGGAAAGGGGCAAAATGGTCATTTCAATAGTGAACTACGCAAGCAACAGCACAACTAGCTAGCCAGTCGAGCTGTTCAGCCTTATCCTCTCGCGAGCAAAAAAAGGGCGCACGGAGTGAGCTCGTCCCCGGCCAGATCCGGGCGTCTCCTCTGCCTCCGGCGGCCTCCTGGCCGGCGTCGAGGTAGGGGAGACCAGGATCTTGGCCCGGGGATGTACAAAAGTAGGTTTAGGTTTAGTTTTAGCAGTAGAAATAAGGAGGCGAGAAGGTTTCGAAGCTCCTTGGTGGCTGCTTGCTTCAGGTCCATCGATCTGGCGTTGCCGGTAGGTGAGGTCTTCATGGCTCTTGGTTCTTCTCGCAGTAGTTGTAGATTGTCTGAGACCTCGGTGTTCTCGTCTTCTCATTGGATTCTTTTGGATCTAAGAAAGGGGATGAGGGCATTGGTAGGGTTTGAGCAGCCAAGGTTTTTTGTTTGTGGGGAGACTCCTCTGTTGTGTTGCTTGGATATGGTGTCCGTGGTCGCTGGCGGTGGGTTTGGCTTCTCTTTCTCCTGGCTTGTGTTGGAGGTGTGTGCTATGTTGAATATACTTGATTTGGATCTGTGTCTCCATCATTCTGAGAGGATTCAGCCAAAGGTGAGGATTGCCAATTTGCTGCCTCGTCCAGTGTTCGTCGTCTTCAGCGTCGGTAGGTGGAGAGGTTCCAGCTTCCAGTTTCCACGTTGTAGCTTAAGAGTGGAGTTTGTATTATCTTCATGTCTTAAGGGTTATCTTGTAAGTTGGAAGTGGATAATGCAATGAAAATCACTTTGTTCCTGCTCAAAAAAAAAAATAGTGAAAAAGGAGCTAAATGATAGTAAAATAATATAAAATAGCTAAAATGTCGCTGAGATAACAAATTCGCCCGTACGGTGTCGTGGACGTAAAGACAGACTAAATTAGTGTCGTTTGGATAAAGGCCGTCGAATTGAGTGGCCTCCGGGTAAATCTCCCCAGTTTTTATGCTTCGAGACGTGCTGTGCAGTGAGCTGCATGGCTGCATACCATAGTGAGCTGCTGGCCTGCTGCCATTGGACGTGCACTGTGAGCCACAGGGCTATACTGCCAGCATTCTTTAGGTCAAGCCGTCTCACTCTACGCGGATTGCCTTCTCACATCCATTTCCAGGTAAATGCCTCCATGGAATTATCTAGTGTTTTAATCCAACAAAAAATATTTTTTATCGCTTTTAAGTCCCCCAATAAGTTAATCCTAGTAGGAAAGTGAAGATCTGAAGACAACCGAATCCAAGATACGCGTGACAAGTGTGAAGAGAGCAAGCAGAACATTAACAAGTGACTTGGCAGGGCCTTTTTTTTTTTCAGGTACGCGTGCTTTGCTTTCTTTCTCGGAGATGCGAAAGCTCGATATGACACGCTCTGCAGAAGGCTCCCCTCTTCTATGTCCTCCTCTCTTCTAGTC
The DNA here is from genome assembly GCA_005191435.1 of Raddia distichophylla. Classification (NCBI taxonomy): domain Eukaryota; kingdom Viridiplantae; phylum Streptophyta; class Magnoliopsida; order Poales; family Poaceae; genus Raddia; species Raddia distichophylla. Next base: position 1,793,086 of record SPJY01033365.1, on the reverse strand, counting down.
TTCTTTATAAAAGACTCCCCTCTTGCAGTGTGAAGGTGCAATCCTGCTTCAGGCACCATTTGTAAGCCTGCAGATGATTCTCTCTGCTTTCCTACTGGCACTCTGCACCATTGTTACATGGGCAGTACGTGCAAATAGATATGGTGCAGTAGAGCAGCCTGATGCAAGGATAGGCAGGACGAGCAGCAGCTGGGGTCTGCTCGTTGCCGACTCCTCGACCGCAGGCACTGCGATCCAAGGAGCAGAACGGCCGTACGGAAGGACAGATCGAAACTATGGATCCTTGGATCAGGTCAGCCCTCTCGACAACTTTGATCTGCAACTTTGCGGAATGCTTGTCTGTATCTCGAACCATTTTGCAGGTTATGCAAGCTCTTCAAGATGTTGGCCTCGAGTCATCTAATCTCATAATTGGAGTGGATTTCACTAAGAGCAACGAATGGACAGGTATGCTTGGTCTCTGGCCCATCATCACGTTGGTGTCATCTTCTTGAGTGAACATTGCCTTCATGTTGTCATTTTGATCATGGATGCTTTGAGCATGACCTGAGTTTCGATGGATGAAAAGGGAAACGTTGTTTCGACGGGAGAAACCTGCATCACATTGGTCAAGATACTGCTAACCCATACGAGCAAGCGATCAACATCATTGGGAATACCTTATCATCTTTCGACGAAGACGGCACAATCCCGTGCTTTGGATTTGGGGATAGTAAGGCTCTCTTCTTCATTCCCTATATATGATTTAGAGACGAGTTCTTCATCTCAATACTGGTGAATTGAATTCACTTGCTTTCAGCATCAACGCATGATCAGAACGTGTTCAGCTTCTACAGATGTGGGCGCCCGTGCAGCCGTGTTCCTGAAGTGCTACAGAGATACAGGGAAATTGCCCCCCATGTACGGCTATCTGGTACGATCTGACAGTCATCTTGTTCTTTTTTGAAGAATCGCCATCTTGTTTTTTCTCCCCCACTTCCTTCTGCTGAAGTTAGCTTTGTGTCTCATCATTAAACATTTATAGTGAGTGATCAATTATAATTTAGGTCCGACATCTTTAGCTCCAATTGTAGAGGCTGCAACAAGGATAGTTGAAGAATCTGGCCACCAGTATCACATCCTACTGATCATTGCTGACGGCCAGGTACGCTAATTTCTGTGGCTGTTGCATGTGACAGTGAGACTTTCATTTCTGTGGTTATGCCTAGATCTTTCTTCTCTTTCTATTTTCTCCTTTCTATTTCCTCGAGAGAAGGAACTACAATAATCACATAGCAGCAATAAACTGAACAAAGTATAACAGAGTGCACAATGTAACACGTTCGACTTCCAGCACCCATATGTTTCAGCCTTCCATCATCAACCAAATTAATGTAGTCTGGCATGATTTGCTCTTATGCTTGTATTGCTCGTGACACGCCAGGTTCCAAGAAACACTGGAGCTCATAGAACAAGCTACCCTGATGAAATAAGATCAGAAAACTACTTAGAAGAAAGGACTATTCAGGCACTAATACAGGCCAGGTGATACTGAAAAAGGAAATATGACAGATTCAAATAGGCGACCTAACTTATTTGTTTTTATTTACCAGTGTTATATCCCTGATGATTAGTGCCATATCTTTGGACGACTCTCTTTTGCTAAAAAAAAAATCTTTAAACAACTCTACACCCTGATAACTCAACTTTGGTATGGCTTGCTGTATTTGCAGCCGGTTCCCTCTATCTGTTGTCCTTGTTGGAGTTGGCGATGGCCCATGGGAGGATCATCGAATGCATTGCCACGACGACCGACGGCTCTTTGATAATTTCCAGGTGTGTAGCATCATCAGACATGCCAGTTTCTGTGAGAAGCTTTGCTCCAGAGTTCAGTCTATACTCCTTGCAGTTCGTGGATTTCACCGAGATAATGTCAAGAGAAGTGCCTCAAGACAGCAAGGAGGAACAGTTTGCGCTGGAAGCGCTGATGAAGATCCCAGCCCAGTACACGGCAATAATCAGCCAAAGAATAAGGTAGAAAGTACTGGCCTGGAGCTAAAATGTTTTCTTCCTAATGCTAAAAAATGTTTTTTTTTCATTTTTATTATGTAGCTTAATCTTTTTAATGGCATGATCTTCAGTGATCTGGCTGAAAGGGCTCCTACTCGGACACCTCTGCCTCCTCCTTGCTGAGCTGCTACTGGCACAGGTAGCATTATGATCTAACCACGTTAACCTGAGGATAAATGCATTATGAAATACTCTTGCTGCAGACATCTGCGTGCTAGGTTTTTTACAAGTTCTGGGCGCTAGTAGCTCATGAAGCTTATTGATTTGTTTGTGGTGCGTGCAGGTGAAGCAATGGGTAGGGATGGGGAGGCAACTGGATCAGAAGATAAACAGCCAATATTAACATTAGGAGGGTTCTTAATTACATTATGTTAGTGAAAAACTATTACATGCTGTTTGCTAATTCCATAAGCTTGTATGCAGAAATAGAATTGTTCTCAAACACCCAAATGAACGAAGCAAATTGTTTTTATTTTATATTTTCTATGCATTTATTTAAAATATATGTCTGGCCTTTTTTCTTTTTCTTTTTTACTGCAAATCTAAGCACATGTCGCCCGAGTCGGGGGTGATTGCTCGAGCCACTGGGCGACGGGTGGCCCCACCGTTAGCGCTGATGCACAACGTTAGTAGCCGTTGGAATGAGGCTCTTCACAATCACTCTCTTGGGGATCCCCGCAGGACGGTCCAGAAGGTTTTTGCCTACACTAATATGATCTTGCAGCACTGTGCTAAGGAGGCGACTGCTACCAGGTGTGATCGTCCATCCATCCCTCAGTTATGGACTCCACCGCTAGCAGGCACTGTGCTCATCAACACAGATGTTGCCATTTTCAAAGGAGCCCGGTCTGGGATTGGTTTCGTGTTCAGGGACTTTTTGGGGCGCTACCTCCTTGCTGGCAACGAGTTCCTCCTCCATGCTACCCCCTCTGACTTAGCGGAGGCGATGGCTATCAGGCGGGCTCTCTGCTTGGCCAAGGCGGAGGGCTTTACAAAGATCATCTTGCACTCAGATTGCCTTGGTGTTGTTAACAGAATTAACTCTTCTACAAGGGATCGGTCTTTGCTGGGTTATGTCTTTGGGGACATTAAGCACTATCTAAATCTCTTCGCTAGCTGTGTGGTGAAGCATGTCAACCGTCTGTCAGATGTGGCGGCACATATTTTGGCTCGCAATGCTGAGCTATATAGTTGTAATATTTACAAATCTGTAATCCTGGAATGTATTCGGGAAGCACTTCTTGTTGATGTTATCTGATCTATAAAGTCCCGCATTTGTCTCAAAAAAAAAGAGAGTTAGTAACCGTTGGCCAAACCATTGCCGATTTATTGCTAGGGGTGGCATTCCCGTTGGCTATATAAGCCACAGCCCAGCCTACTTGTTTAGAGGTGAAGTCATCGTCTGATAGCGCATCTCTTTGGCATTTTAGCACTTCCTATACACCATAATCTCGCCGAGACTTGTTCATCTCATCGAGATCCATCTTATACGAGTAATATTCTTTGACATAAAGAAAGGCTGGACGTAGGGCTATTATCTCTCCCGAGAGGCCTGAACCAGGATAAAAAGCTCTGTCTCCTGTTCGTTGTTGTTCATGGTTGTTCGGCGTGTCTGCTATCTCACTTTTAAAGAACCTTAGCGACTTGAGATCGATATCTCAACTGTCGACAACTTGGTTGTCACTTCATTGTTTGCATTTATTTAGGGGGAGCTATCCTTTATCGTGCTTATTATCTTAGTGTGACGGAGGTGTTGGTTCTCTTAATGCAATTTCTTCCTATCTTCTAATATTGTTTTTATTGCCTAATTCATGCTCATATTACCATATCCATGGAACATAGCAATGCATGTTGTGCCAAACTAACAAATTTTCAGCAGAAATCCATTGGTTGTCATCAAGTATCAAAAAGGAGAAGATTGTAGCATCTTTGGCCCTTTGCGATGATTGTGCATGTTTTGGCATTGATAGCGAGAAATTAAAAAGATCAGCGTTTACAAGGGTGTTCATGGTAGTTTTTGAACACTAGCGAAGTTGGCGGCATCAAGGAGTGATGGACTCGGGAAGACGAAAGCGTGACCGGACGTGTGGTGAGGTCACAGAGATAATCTACGATTATCAGGTTTTTTCGTTTTTGTCGTCTTGTAAGAGGGGTACGAAATACCTTGGACATATCAGATTTTGGATCTTCTTGATGTACACCGGTCTCTTTCTAGGTTTATGTACCACAGAGTTCATGTCGAGAGAGTACGCAAGTTCGTCGGGGCTAGGGCTAAGTAAGTCTTTAGTTCCTGTTGTGGTCGGCCACCACTAGACTAGGTTCGGTGGAGGCCTGAGTGTGCTAGATCTAGGGTTTGAGTTGTTCTCCGGACATTGTCCAACCATGGTCGGTCTGTGTCCGAAGATCTCTCCCCTCTGCTCTGTCTTCTAGTTGGTTTCTTTGGACCGTGTTCGGTGGACTTGTTAGTTTGAACTGTGGTTTGCATGCACGTGATCAAAGACCATTTGGAACTTATTTTTTTTAAGTACTTGCCTTCAAGACGGTTGGTGGCATGGGCTTGAGAATGTCGCCTCTAAGTTTGTGGAAACCCTCAAGCATGTGTACAAGGTGTTGGAGTCTACCTTTCCGTAGGGAAGAATAACTACCGCGAGTGGAGATAAGGCATATGGCTCGAGAGGGAGCCGGTCCTTATGCGGAAGGGCTAGTCCAACGAGAGTAGGAGCTTGGCTTAGATTCCGAGGAAAAAACGGGTTATCCGCTTTATTTATTGCGCTTACATTTCTGTTTTTAGTTTTTGCATTTGATTTACTTGTTGTTTTTGATCTTTACCTTCCCTAGTGTAGGTTTTGGTAGAGGAGGTTGGACCGCTCTTAATCAGGGATTACAAAACCGGGCCAAGGGTCCGAGTTGTGATCTGCAAGGAGGCGATTTACCGTGATTAACCACTGTTAGCTGCGGTTTTAAGCCGGTTTTGACCACAAATTTAAAACTACACCTTGCTGGCTTTGTTTGTGGTTAGCAACGTTTTTTGCAGTTAATCGGCGGTTTTTTGCGATTAGCCGCGGTTTCTGATAAAAATCGGTCAAAATTGGTGAAAATTGATAAAATTATTTAAAATATACTTTAGAAATTAGAATTTTATTGTTTTGTTTAAGCTAAAATGCTTAGAATGAGTAATAATATTTTTAGAAATTTTATTTATATTTTGCATTAAAAAATTATTTGAATGGATTTTAGCCAAACTCTCAAACCCTAAACCCCAGCCTGCTCTTAATCTGATTAATCAATGACGTGAAAAAGTTTAAAGATGTCTATTCACCTCCTCTTGGCCTACTCAATCCTTTCACAAGATTTGACTTTACACGAGGATTAAGAAATTTTATGTGTGAGGAAGCTGTCTAAAAACGTACGATCATCTCTATCACCATATAACTTGCCTCTAGTGTTATCAATACGTGACATGTCAACGGTTAGAGATAGCTGCTATCTCTGCATGCTATAGGGTAAACCTAGTTTCGAAATAACGTAGAAATACCAGTCACACACGGTTCTTTGATTAGTTAAAAATAAAGGTAATGACCGGTGATCAAGTGGGGAAAATATTCAGTGCAAAAGATTCTTCAGTGCACAAGTGCAAAACTCACCATGGTCCCTTAGAGCCAACTTGAACAGTTCAGATGCATTGAGGTGGACCCCCCTCTCCCACTTATACACTTATGCGCAAAATCATGGTAATTGTTTCCCATGTTTTAATGTTTTACCTGGACCGAGATCCAAGAGCAAGATTAGTTTTTTGCACTTTTGCAATGAAAAATATTTTGCACCGTATATTTTTCCGATCAAGTGTACCTCGCAAGGATAATTGGGTATTTGGGCCTATTTGCAACCACGGCCTGGCCCATATTAAAGGCCCATTCGCAACGTGGGACACCTCAAGGGCCGGATAAGGAGAGAAAATATCCAACTAAAATCAATGTCTTGCCCCCCTCCCCAAATTCCCTTATCCCCTTGCCTCCGCTTCCATTCCATTCCTTCCTCCTCCTCCGCCACCACCATGGCCGCCTCCTCCATCGCCATGTCTCTCCGCTCCCTCGCCGCCACCGCCGCCTTCCTCCCTAAGCCCTCCTCCGCCTCCGCCTCCGCTCCCTTCCTCTCCCTCCTCTCCCCGACGCCCCCTCGCCTCCTCCACCTCCACCTCCGCTCCGCCCGCCGCCACCCCCTCGCCCCGCTCGCCGCCTCCGACTCCTTCGATTCGGCCTCCGCCTCCGCCTCCGCCCTTGACTTCGCTGACCCAGCCGCCGCCGAGGAGGCCGACCCGCCGGAGCCGGACCAGCAGGAAGAGGAGTACGCGGCGGCGGAGGAGGACGACGCGGCGGAGGAGTTTGACGACGTCGAGGCCTCCGCGGCCATCGAGGAGGTGTCGGAGGAGGAGGGGGAGGAGGTCGGGGAGTACGTCGAGCCGCCCGAGGAGGCCAAGGTGTACGTCGGGAACCTGCCCTACGACATTGACAGCGAGGGCCTCGCCCAGCTCTTCGAGCAGGCCGGCGTCGTCGAGGTCTCGGAGGTGAGCGTTTCAGCACATCGGTTTCCCTTCTCCGCTCCTCGGCATGCCTGCTCAAAAAAAGCACCTTCAAAACCTTATCTTTAACATCATGGCTATGGTTGGACAGCTTTAGAACGAACTGCAAAATGTGTAATTTGGCACTGCAACCACTTTAGAAGGAACCATTACTCAAGCTTAAATGTATAATTTTTTTGAGAAAGAAATGTGTAATTATATATGGTGGTGCGTGTGCTGTTCATTGTTCAAGCTCACATAAGTATTAGGCTGCTGTGTAAGTTTCTCGTTTGTATGAGTTGCTTGCTCCATCATGTTTGTTTCAGATTATATATTTCTTATGAATCTTGTGTTTTACCTCACCTTTTTAGGCTGTTGATGTGTCATGTGGTACCTGTTTCTAGTATATGTATTTTATGGTTTTGCTCTTACACTCTTAAAACAAAGCTTATACCCTGTGGATGCTCAGGTCATTTACAACAGAGAAACGGACCGGAGTCGTGGATTTGGGTTTGTTACCATGAGTACTGTTGAGGAGGCTGAAAAGGCTGTGGAAATGTTCCATCGCTATGTAAGTGTGCCCGATAAATTGATTGTGCTACTTTCCAGTTTCCTTGACATCTTTTAAATTCTATTTGAATATGAAGATAACTTGTTTTCTTTTGCTAGCTATGATGGCAGCTCATAGCTGAGCTAGTAAATGTACATGCTTTCAAAATGAATGGAATGGCCTACTCCCGATTTGCATTTGCATATGTTTCCTGTAGTGGGTTGCTATTGTATTTGGGTATGGTTTGCTCATTCTTAGTTCAATGTGGAATCTACATGATAATGCTGTTAGTTGCTACATTGTTTAATGTTCACATGGTTTAATTTTAATCCAACTCATTTGCCTTTTCATTCTGTTTTAATTTGTTTAGTAACTTCTTTTCATGCATTTGCTATGCATGTGACAGTGTTCTCTAATCTATCTCACCATTGCTTACCAAGTTCATATGTATTTCATATGCTCTGTTAGCATGTCTTAAAGAATTTGGAAAAAAAAATGCGGGCTTTACTAACCGTGATTGGTCTTGAATGTGACAGGACGTGAATGGGAGGCTTTTGACTGTAAACAAGGCAGCTCCTAGAGGCTCTCGGGTGGAAAGGCCTCCTCGTCAGTTTGGGCCTTCTTTTAGGATATATGTGGGCAATCTGCCTTGGCAAGTGGATGATTCGAGGTTGGTACAGTTGTTCAGCGAGCACGGCAAAGTAGTTGATGCTAGAGTTGTCTATGACAGAGAATCTGGGCGTTCACGAGGATTTGGTTTTGTAACTATGGCGACACAAGAGGAATTGGATGACGCCATCGCTGCCCTTGATGGACAGGTCAGTGTACTGTTGATTACTTGATTTCCCTGTCATTTGATTACCATAGCATCCTGATGGAGGAACTCTGGTTTTACCGAGATGATCAATGTTGCAGCGAGGCTGAACGTTGATACTAATTTTATCATACCGTGAACAAGTTGTCCCTTTTTAATTTTCTTGCCCCAAGTAAATGACCTTTCCATGTTGAATCCCCAGAGTTTGGACGGCCGTGCCCTGCGAGTAAATGTTGCAGAGGAGCGGCCAGCACGGCGAGGCTTTTAAGGAAGAAGATACGTGGAGTGGACAGCAGGTTTGCTGCATGGGAGCATCATAGCACGTCTGATACTGGTTTAGACCCCTACATTAGCTTTCTTGTGATGCTGGGTTTTATCCTCCCATTCTAGTCGTGTTTTCTCTATTTTGTTATCTATTGGTTATGACCATGAGGAGTTGATGTAGGCTACTGTCGTGATGCCCCTATCTGATCTCAATTTGTCGATGCAATTCAAAAGTTTTGTCTGACATCTACTGTAATGAAGCAAAACAATGTATGGCCCTTGTGCTTTATCATGTACCAAAATGCGTGTGGTGTGTGCTGCTGCCCAAGAAAAAGATAGATGTTTTGGAAACATTTACTTGAGTTTAGCGGTAACGCTGAGAGCATAAACGGTTGGTTACACGAAATTACGGGGTTTTTTATATGATATTTGTAATCCCCATTGAATTTGCGTGATTTCATTGTCTGAAATTGCTGTTTTTTTTTGGAATTTTCATAAATCTCAGCATATCGTTAAAATTAAGCCAAAATTTTCTGTAATTGTTTTCATGTTGCCGAACAGCAAACACGGTGCACGTTTCCTTTGTGTAAGATTGAGTGAAGCAGCCCATGTTACTACAGATTTCACCAGAGGTGGCAATTTTAATTCTGGCTCGCTGGCGCCGGCCTGGCTCGAGAAGCAAATAGTATTAGCCGAACAGCAAGCTCGCGTGGGCTCGTTTGCAAAATAATCCTTGTGAAATATTATTAGTACCATTCATGGAGTACTAGCATACCTAGCCTATTTGCCCATTACATTACATAACCCTAATAAGCGTGCCAACTCCCACTTCACTCCTCTCCTTCCATCCTCCCCCAGTCACATCATTCCTCCACAAACCCTCGAGGCTGGGTGCCACCCCCCTCCAGGATAGGAGCCACCTTCCTCCACCTCGTCCCGACGGGCAGCGATGACCTCTATATTCTATTCACTTGTGTTCGAGCAGAGCGGAGGCAGAGACATTGAGATCATGTTTGGGCGAAGCGACGATGGAGACGCTAAATTCATGTCCTGAAGCAACAACGATAACATATATTTTGTCCAGGCGAGGCGGTGATATGGACAACTAGGTACTGTCCAAGTGTGATGGATTTAACGTGCACTAAAGGCAAGTGACAATGCATGCATGTGAGTGCTTGACAACAGGATGGACCCACCTCGTGTGGGGTGGATGCACGCCCATTGTTGGTGATTGGTAAACGGCCCATTTTGGGACGGGCCTTGGGCCGATTCCGTACCGGCCCGTCGCACAGGCCGAAGGTCCAAGAGGCCGTTCCCAGCCATACTGACGGAAGCGCTTAACCCGCCAGCGGCTGCCCCGCTGCGGCGCCGTGTGCCTCCCGGGCTATCCTTAGCCCGTGAGAAGGTCCCTCGGGTGATCCGCTTATTCGCGGAAAAGTGGCGACAGCTGTCGCATACCACCATACTTTCTACGGCCTTGACCGAAACGAACTGTGTCTCCCCAGAAACCCGCAGCCCAGGGGGAACACGCGGGCAGCCCGTCTTGTCGTTTGCCCTCTTTGGCTGGCAGCAAATGGTTGTTACGCTACGCGACGCTCCCAACGGGTGGCGCGGGGCTGGCTCGGTCCAGTCAAGGCTATATTGGGGATAAAGGGAAAGTGCTTTCTCCCTAAAGGAGCGTTCTCCCCTGAACCGGCATGTCAAGACAAGCACGTGCCCAGTACTAACCCGACCAGCTTCTCCCTGCAGGCTCGAGACCAGACAAACCCCTAGAACAAGACAAGAGCTCCGCCACTAAAGCAAAGACCGGTGCAGAGCCGCCGCATCAGCTTTGGGCGGCCCGCCGCGCCTATAAAAGGAGGATTCCTGGACATTCGAAGGGACTCCCCGGATCCGATTCCATCTGACTCAAGCCCAAGCAACACCCGCATCCGAAACTTCCTTAGCGAGTAGTTTTAGTCCTTAGTCACCACCACTGTAAGCTTGGCCAAACCCCCAAGGCTGGGTGCCCCCCCCCCCCCTCCTTTTCAGGATAGGAGGCACCTTCACGACGTCCGAAGGGCAGCGATGACCTCTGTATTCTATTCACTTGTGTTCGAGCAGAGCGGAGGCAGAGACATTGAGATCATGTTTGGGCGAAGCGACGATGGAGACGCTAAATTCATGTCCTGAAGCAACAACGATAACATATATTTTGTCCAGGCGAGGCGGTGATATGGACAACTAGGTACTGTCCAAGTGTGATGGATTTAACGTGCACTAAAGGCAAGTGACAATGCATCCGAGTGCTTGACAACAGGATGGACCCACCTCCTGTGTGGGGTGGATGCACGCCCATGGTCCCATTTCATTGGCATGCAAAACCTCCCATTCATCACCGATGATAAGAGGGTGGACATGTTGTAGGACCTGGGAGACGTTTTGTAGAAGTTGGGAAGGGAGGACGGACGAGCAAGTCCAAGGAAGAGGTAGCTTTGCGGCTTGGGCCTAGGCATCCTCTCTTATCTTTTTGGTGGGGCCAGCCTTTGGGACATAGGCTGCACTGGTGCTGGGAATTTGGGCCGGGCCCTCTAGGCCGAGTTTGGGTCGGGTCCTCTAGGCCGGCCAAGGCACGGCTCCAAAAAGGCGGCTTGAAGCACGGCCCGGCATGGTAAAAACCATTGGCCGAGCCGGCACGGCCCGAAATGGCGTGCCAGGCCAGGCCTGGAAACCAGGCACGACGTGCCGCTCGGCCCGGCCCGAAAAAAGTAGAGCTATTACCCGGCAGTGAGGGCTCGAACTAGGGTAAATCACTGGTGTTTTCACGGTTTGTATTGTTTTCTCTCTTCTTCCCATTGTACGAAGGATCTGTACCCGGATCATCAAGTCGCACCAGGCCCTTGTCCGGGAAGACAGCGCGGCCTTAGCCCCCGCAGGCTTGGCCGCCGCCCCGGGCTGCTGAGAAGGGTGGTTGTTGGGCCTCACACCAACTACAAACTCGTCTGCCGGCCCGTGGATCCGCTGCTCTTCAGGAGCGCGATTCCCAGACACCGACACCCATGATCCCATTTCATTGGCATGCAAAACCTCCCATTCATCACCGATGATAAGAGGGTGGACATGTTGTAGGACCTGGGAGACGTTTTGTAGAAGTTGGGAAGGGAGGACGGACGAGCAAGTCCAAGGAAGAGGTAGCTTTGCGGCTTGGGCCCAGGCATCCTCTCTTATCTTTTTGGTGGGGCCGGCCTTTGGGACATAGGCTGCACTAGTGCTGGGAGTTTGGGCCGGGCCGTCTGGGCCGGCCCGGGCACGACCCGAAAAAGGTGGCTTGAAGCACGGCCCGGCATGGGAAAAACAATGGGCCGAGCCGGCAAGGCCTGAAATGGCTTGCCAGGCCAGGCCTGGAAACCAGGCACGACGTGCCGCTCAGCCTAGCCCAACTGTACGGGCCGTGCTTGGGTCAGCCCGGCCCGAAAAGAGGCACGAGTCAGTATTTTGTGTTTTTCGTGATCTTTCATTGCTCGGATGAATTTCTGTTCAATACAAAAGTTGTAGATAATTTCAAGACGCATCTTTTGTATGTAGACAAGTTTTTCATTTAAGTAACATATGAATTTATAAAAATTATTTTCGTCGCTGCGTGCATTCGGTTGACGGCACCGTCCTCGGTAATTTGCCATTTTCGAGGTATTATGTTGCTCGGATGAATTATGGTTAAACATGAAAGTTGTAGATAATTTCGAGACGCATCTTTTTATATATACAACCTTTTCATTTGAGTAACGTATTAATTTCTAAAAAAATCATTTTTCCTGCCGTTTTGTTACCCGTGACGTGCTCGGGCCGTCCCTGCCCGAGGCCAGCCCGCCGTGCTTTCGGGCGTGCCGGGCCTAGATTTTGGCACTCCGTGCCGGCCCGGCATGGCCCGAAGTACTGACCAGGCCGGCACGGCATGACCCAACTCCCACCACTAGGCTACACCGTAGCATCTGTCGAGACAACAAATTAAATTACTTGGTATCCCTTATGCAACGCCAGTCCATGATAAATTATACTGTGCATAAGACACTTCATTAATTTTATATATTACAGTGTTCAAACAAAAATATTATTTAACAGTAAAACCATACACATAAGACACTTCATTAATTTTATATATTACAGTGTTCAAACAAAAAAAATTATTTAACAGTAAAACCATACAAATAAAGTACCAACAAATTACCACGTAGGGCCAAATATGAAGCACTAAAGAGTGTGAGGACCCTGGGAGATCCCCAAAAATACAACTATCCAGGATTTCAGTTGCATTTTGAAATAGTACAAACAGCCAAACTTTATTACATGTCTAGAGTTATTTTACAATATTGCTTACAATTTTTAATACACCTCCAAAATTTACACTTCAAAACAACAGGCATGGCTCGAGTGTAGGATAAATTAAAAATCTACAGCAAACTCTTCCAGGTCTTCAAATGAAAAGTTTTCCGCTGAAAAGAAAGGACCTACCCAAAAGAAGGGTAGCCTGCAAAAAAAAAAAAAACGGGTAAGCACTTATGTCCTAACAGGTTTCCATATGCATGCCTATTATCTACATGCAAGATTTTAACCGAAATTGACAGGGAGATTTAAATATAGACTTAATGCATATTTTTAAAATAGTTTTTAGAGAAATCCTATATTTTGCCAATTCTTTTTTAAACATTTTTAAATGAGATTTTTGATAAAAACCGGACTTTCAAAACTGACTCTAGACCAGACCAACAACAACTTTATAACCAAACCTCTAACCTGATTTATGTCAATATTTAGAATAGGCATCACCCCTACGATACAACCTCATATCCTAGAAGTATGGTCCATCGATGTTTTGTTTTTAACGACTCTGCAGAATCTGTCCAGCTTTACCCATAAATGATCAGTAATATGGTTTGCGCGAAAATTTATATCTTTTCTATCATGACATAATTCAGTTAAGAGTAATGAGCAAACAGACCACCGGCCCCCAAACAAGTGTCCCCCTAGTCCGCGACTAGAGCGACCCACCATGCGTCTCACATTCTCATTGTTTGTTCACGCTAAACTTCCAACAACACACCAACCTTAACACGACCAAAACCTCAACAACTCAACTTCTTTCCAACTTAACCAAAAGTTAGATTAAAAAGCAACAATCATAATCCTATATGCTTACACGAGACATTGCCATTATTATGGCTAGACTATATTTCTAGGGTTTTCCTATGACTTAGTAGGGAAGATAAATTCTAAATGGGATTATGACTACATGCAATCATATATACTTTTAAATCAATTGGACAAAAATTAATTAACTAGAAAATAAATGCATAATACAACATTAGGGAACAAGAAACATGCCTGGTTCGGCTAGATCTTCGATATCTGCACTATTGCCCTGATAATCCTGCTCTGCTGATCCGGGGGCAATGAATTCGTTTTCTACACGTTGGAAAAGGGGAAAAAGAAAGAGAATTTAATAAAAAGAAAAATGCATGGAGCATGAATGCATGAAATCATCTTTAAAAAGGATATTTTTAGGAAAAAGATTAGGGTTGGCTAGGATGGTGATGGTTTGTATGATTTGATAATCTTCGGAAAAATTTTCTTACAAAAGGAAATGGTGATGGGGATTTTGGCATTATTCTGGATAGAATAAAGTGGAGGGTTAATTTTGGCATTATTTTGGTAGATCTCCGGATAGCAAGAATTTACGCATGTGTACGTGGGATAAGTGTCGATCAATAGATTTCCAGAGATCGGGGTCGACGACAACAAAGTTATCAGAGTTCCGAGATGAAAATTGTTGAAGATATGAGGTGAAAATCATGAAAATATATTTTTGAATAAAATATTAGGACGGAATGTTTTTATTGGTATTTTGATAATTTTTGGAAATCTGGAACAAATTTTAAAAGCATTTTCCTATAAAAAGAGAAGTAAAAACATTTTATTTTTGAAATTTAAAACTGAGAAAGGGGTATTTTATATTTTTATAAAATACTAGGTTAAATTCTAGATTTTTGACAATTTTTGTAGAAATTTTGAAAGAGATTTGCTATTTAAATAAAATTGGGAAATCTATATCTGGAATAAAATAAGGTATTTTATTGGCTAAAACGAAAAAAATCACACCTTATTGCTCCGTCTGCTAACGAAGAAATCTCAGATCCCAAGTGCCCCTCCCAGATCCGTGCTCCTTCTACCCCAAGAGCTGCTCGGAGGCTGCTATCGACACAAGGAGACCCCGAATCTGGACGACGCAGAGCTTGCCTTTTTTTTCTTTTTTTTTTCTCCTAAGCCGACGCCGTGTTACCCGCGAATTAAACCCAGTTTATCCCATGACACGCTCTTATTTATCCTTGAGCTCTAGATGTTCGGTTAGAGTATTTATTTATTATACTTTATTCCTGTTCTTAACTACTAGTATTAAAGATAAATCCATGCTGCCTTGGAGATGGACTCTTTGCAGTCCTGGTTGCGCACGTTCGGCATGGGCATGCACACGCACCTGCACTGCATGCATAAATAGGAAGAGGTTAAGAGCTAGCTAGCCTTAAGCCTAGTACGTATTAGTATTTGCGAATTGCGATCCCTCTGCGCGCGTACGTGCCATGGCCTCCGAGTCCGACCTCCCGCCGGAGCTGCTCTGCCACATCGCCGGCTGCGTCCACATCGCCGCCGACTTGGCCCGCTTCCCCGCCGTCTGCAAGCGCTGGAGCCACGCCCTCGCGCTGCCGCTGCCGCCGACGACCCCTCGGCCGGCGCTCCTGCCCTGGCTCCTCGTGCCGCCACCGCCACAGGCGCCACCGGCGCAGCCGCAGCCGCAGCCGCGCCTCCGCTGCGTTTTCTCCCGGAGATGCTACGCCGCGCCGCCGGCCCTCTTCGCCCGCTGCCGTAGCCCGCAGCCGCTGCCCATCGCCTTCCCGACGACGGCGCTGCCCTTCGAGGACGGCAAGTCGCATGTGGCCACCTACGTCCTGGAGTCCCGCGGCGAGCGGCTGGTGGCCTCCGTCCTCGTCGCCCACCGCAAAGCCGGCGGCGTCGACCTGCTCGAGCGCGTGCTCTCGGTCGCCGTCTACGCCCGGGACAAGCACCCCGGCGGCGTCCTCAGGAGGGTCCACCCCGGGAGCCTCGCCGACCGCATCCTGTTCCTGGGCCACCCGGCCAGCCTCGCCGTCGACGCCGCGCGCTTCGGCGGCGCCGCCGGCTGCGCCTTCTTCGTGGTGAACCCGACCCACGCCCGGTGGACGGCGGAGGAGAAGGGCGGAAGGGGGACTGTCGTGCACGCGCGCCACGAGAGCCTGACCAACCGCGTCGTCTACAGGCACAGCTTCGCCGCCGGTGAGACGACGCTGGTGGACATGCTGCCGGCGGCTCCCCGGTGGGCGTGGGGCGACCGCCAGGAGTGGGCGTGGGTGACGCCCGCCGCCGGCGCTATTGTTCCGGCGTGCGGCGTGCCAACTCCCCAACAGTAAAGGTAAGAGATGAAGTCAGGCCAACAGTTTACTATTAATTAGAGATAAATTAGTTGACGATGTTTACTGCATGTGTCATTAGGTTAGAGGTTTTTGTACGGATTCTATCTATGTCAGAGACCGTTAATTAGAAACGTTGCATGTTGCAACACCAACACGTG